>LPNX010503349.1:8979-146054 GCA_001517045.1 Pseudotsuga menziesii | reverse complement strand
CCCCCCCCCCCCCCCCCCTTCAGTGTTTGAGACCTGCTACATGTTTTTGGCCTTAATGTAATTCCTTATGATCCTACACGTGTTGGTTTTGATGCATCTCTTTACACTCCTTTATGTGCATGAGTAAATACTATCTCATATGATTTTAGACATGTTTTATAGCTCATAATGCACAACCTATACTATGCATGCAATAATTCAATATGGTTTTAATGTTGCAATATGGTTTTAATGTTTTTATTCCTAGTTCTATGTTATGATTAAAACCCTTCCCAATACCTTAGCCTAACCCAGCGCTAAGGTATAAAAATTTGTATTAAGCACATGATATATAATACCATGGGAGAGGTGTGGCTCTATCCATAATCCGCGATGGCATTAGTCCCAAAACCAACTCCATGAAGGTTTTAGCATGAGTGTACATGGTACAAGGTATGGCTCCATCCATAACCCACAATGGAATTATTCCCAAAACCAACTCCATGAATGTTTTAGCATGAGTGTACATGGTACAAGGTATGCTTTCGATGTAATGTTTGATTGGAAATGTTATAAGGTATGGTTATAACATAAGATGTGATATACTATGAAGATCCAAGGCATAGGTTATGTGTTGGCCATTAAACAATATCCATGATTGGATTCACAATGATTTGTATTGTAATGATTTTGACCATGTAATTAAAATTGTACCTATGGTTGACATTCAAACATGTCCTGGTCATGATTTGGAAGCACAATCATGACCAAGAGGAAATACAAGATTTAATCCTTGCCCTACACCTGCATGGTGAGATTTATAAAGTTCGATAGGTTTTTGAAAGGGGCTTTTACTCTATCTGAGTTTCGCATTTGAGTCATTTTTACTTATAGGAGTTCGGCCAAGGGCCAAACTCTTCTCTCTATGTTGTTCAACTTGGTTTTCACAGGGCTAGTGGTGGTTTTATGATTCGTCGGTAGTTTCAAATGTTTCTCAGTATATCCTGACGCGTAGGCAACCACACTGGAGCTCCATCAACCTGTCGATGCTTCAAATACACGAATATCCTACTCAAATGGGTAAGCATCCAAATGGTACCTTCATCCTACATTTAAAAAGGTTTATAGCTTACATTCCTCATTTCACTAATGTGTTCTTGGTCTCTATAGAATGTGGAGGGATAAGGGTGCTCGGAGGAGCAAACCACCCGCCCTCATTGCCAAACGCCAAGGTAAACGTTCAAGAATCTAGAAAATTTATTTGTGGTTTTTAAAGGATAATTTTAATGTACTTAAACTGAATGTGACTAGTTTCACTTGCAGGTTTAGGCACTGGAGAGGAAGGCGACATGGTCACCTCCTCCTAGGCCCGTGTTTCCAAATTCCCAGGTAAGTTTGCACTCATCCCTGGTTCATTTCAATTTTGTTTTTAAAATTTCTTTTAACTTGTGATATCCATGCTGACCCAACCAACTTGTGTTGCAGGTCTCACTCAGCAGAAGTCGTGACGGATTCTTGGTATCCGCAACAAATTAAGATAAGTGGATTTCTTTGTTGGTGTAAACTAGTAAATGGTTTTGTTTAAAACACCCTTTCATGTTGTGCCAACTTATAGCCATTACTAGGCACTGTAATGTAATGAAATACTTTAGTTTACTTAAAAATCTGGTAGGGTTTGGGGTTCCCTTGACAGGTATTATTCCCATACTATTTATAATACAGGTGTTTAGATTTTATAGTGGAATCCATCAACGATGGTCTTCTAGTCACTCTGTAATTTATATATACTTTGATATATTCTTGTGATGGTTTAAATGAAATGAAAGCAAACTTTGTCTAGGTATTAACCCAATGATGCTTCGTATTTTACCGTGTGCAATTATTTATGTGTATTATGTTTAATACTTTGGCTGCCATCATGGATGGTATTACGACCATGGAAAAATATGCATTTCCTTCATTTTATTTAATAATATATGTATTTATAATACATGTTTTGATAAATGTTGTGATGGTAGATATTGGATAGGCTTACGACCATCTTATGTGTTTCTTTTTCTGAAATAAAAATAATGGTTTACACTTGTGATTCTATATGTGTTTATTTTAGTTTTATGTGTTTAATTATATACCTTTACGAGACTTGATCCCACGATATTTGTACTGTATTGTTATCTAGCGTATTAGATTGAGGCTCTGCCTCTATATAAACCAGGGTAGCCATGATGTGGACTTACGACCCTGTAAAATATGGTGTTTAGTTATGTTTATTAACATGACCCTCCGGGTTTGTGATAGCTTGAAGTAAAATTATGATTTGGAATTCTTTTTACACTGTGCATAATTTGAAGATGTTTAAACAATGGATCTTCAATCCATATGTTTAAACAATGGATCTCTGATCCATATGTTTGTTCTTCTCATTCTTTAGTTACTATGAGGTGAAAGGATCCCATGATCTCTGCAAATGGTTTAGTATGCAATTGTTTCTTATTTAATTGAACTTACGATTTGATGGGATTTGTTTGTAATCTTGCATCCATGACTTTTTTATAATGCTTTGATAGATCCTAAATCAGCGTTAATGTGATTATTCTGGTGGATGAGAACAATAATGTAATTATGGGTTAATTGTTAGGATACCCAAGTGGATTAAGGGATCTGTATAGGGTAATTAAAGTATTGCTATGTATGTTCTTATGAGAGCACATTGCTTCTTCCTATATAGATTTTATTCGATACTAAATACTTTAACTTAGTTATTATGAGTTATAATACTATTAATATTATTTAAATAAATTATGTCTATAGATATACTAAATACTACAGATAATAATAAATTTAGAACCTGATACTGTTAATTCGTGTAGGAAATTGGATGAATAATATGTAAATGGATTTCATTCACTTACATGGAGTAATGCAAATCTATACTATAAATAGGAATCATAGATTGAGTCGACGATTTAATTTCATATTAAGAAAATATTTAGAAAAACGAAATAGGAAATATACAGTCGAATGTAGGAATAAGCTATACATATTTAGAATTAGACGATTTCATTCCATTAGGTACATGATACAAGTATAATATCAGTAGGCTAATGAGAAACAAACTAGAATTTACATTTATCTACTTTAGATCAATTTAAACATATTCTACAGCATTTAAAAGCATAATGTATGAACCTGGAACCAACACTGGGAAAACAAAAGTGGAGAAGTTGTTCCTCCCAACCAACTCCCAGAGAAGCCAAGTTACTTTCTCCAGAACCCCCGAGCTTGTTCCCTGAACCACAAGAGAAAAATACTTCAATGTACCATCTCTTGCATTTCACAGATGTCAATCCTCATTCAATGCTAGACTGTTGTTGCTTATGGAAATACTAATTTATAGTATTTTTCCTAGGATTTGTTCATTTTTTAGCATCCTTCTCTTTAGCACTCAACTAGGAGTTGTGACCTAATTTTGGGGGATGACGCCTCCTGCATCCCGAGTTCTCACTCAAAGAATTTTGCCAGTTTTATTTTCCTCTTGTGGGTCAGCAAACATTCTTCAACAGCTATATCCACTTTTGTCCCCCTTCAACATATTTTATTAAATAAAAATGTTTTTATTAAAAAATGTTTTATTCTTGACTTTTATGTCAAAAATAATAAAAATAATAACATAATAAATAAAGTATTTTTCCAACAGAATTAATAATAATTATTAATTCAGGGGGTATTGCAACTGATTCCTTTTGTCTACGAGCAACCAACATCATCCTAAGTTGTCCCCTTAGGTTAAGAGGCAAGGTGTGTCGGTTCTCCTAGAAATGAGATTCCAACAATGAAAATTCCCTTCAAAATTTCCTTTGGCATATGTACTCTAGGTATTTAGGAAAAATGACAATATTTTGGTGTAACATATTTCCCCCCAAAGTATGAACCTATAGGGATATTCTAGGTGAAATACTTTGATAGATGTAGTTTGGAGGACGAGGAAAAAGATTGTCAGTTGAAGACTTTTTAAAGTACTATATACTTTGAGCTATGTACTCTGACTGACTCAAAACATGGATGTCGACCAATACATTGCATATCCATGTATAAATGACTAGGTCATGGCTACCAACATTCATTGTAGATACATGATGAAAAAGACTCGAATTTGGACATAGCTACCGGACATACACTGTATATCTTTGTCATCATGAATCAAACTTGAGTATAGCCACCAGACATACATTGTGGATCTATACAATGACTCAATCCCAAAATAATCCATCTCAACTTGGGAGTGACAAATATTCAAGTGAATGCCTAAACACCCAAGGTATTCATCCCAATATTGAATAGTATGATTCTATCCATGTGAATAGATTTCTTTATGTCGAACATGGTAGAAACCACTTGATTATTGGTCATTGATGGATAATGTTAACAAGT
Organism: Pseudotsuga menziesii; assembly: GCA_001517045.1. NCBI lineage: Eukaryota > Viridiplantae > Streptophyta > Pinopsida > Pinales > Pinaceae > Pseudotsuga > Pseudotsuga menziesii. The sequence continues at coordinate 141,644 of LPNX010503349.1, read as the reverse complement.
GCGAGGGAAATCACCATTGATGCCAATGATTCCCAAGGTACCCTAGTGCATTCCTCTGAATGTGAATAGATGATTTGAAGTCAAACAATTGGTGGAATATTTCAATCATAGGCCAATGATGGAATCCTATTGCCAAAATTGGGGAAACATGTCATTGAGGCATGTAGGATTCAAGATACTAACTTATTTCTAGGACTAATTCTCAGATGATGTGCTGGTGTTGACAGGGATAGAATTATCAAAGAAGGGCCATGATGTTTCCCCTATCATCGACAAAAAACTAGAACAAAAGTGATTTGAAGTGATTTTGATTATGGAGCAACCATGAAGATAATATATAGATGACCAACTCAAAGGAAGGTAGGGTAACTATAGAGGTTGGTTGTGGAAAAGTACTCCCCTTGAACATTGAATGGCACGACAAATGACTTGGAAGCATTGACTCAACGAGGCATAGACTAGACATAATTCAAAAGGAAATACGATGTATTATTTGAATGAATCAAAGGAGTTAATTAAATCATGAAAATGGATCAAATCGAGGACAAGCTGATTACCCAATTGTTTGAATGAAATGCAGATAGGTGCCATGTTCAAGGGTGACTATAAGCTGCCATTAATACAAATGAAAAATGTTTTCCCATTCCCTTAATTTTCCCATCATGATGGATGAGTACCTATTTCCTTTTTAGTAAGCTTGAAAAGGGTAACAAACTCTTGATATAGCTCATCATATGATGAGTCCAATCTCACATGTCTTATGAACTTGAGAAATGAGGGGTTCAGTCCTAAAAAGGGTCCCTCATTGTTCGAATTTGATGAGTCCAAAGAAGGTAAACTTGGTGTCATTTCATGTTTAGAGAGTTTGAAAGGACTAAAGAAGACTCCAATGATGACTTTTTGTAAATTTAGTCCCCAAGGTCCGAAAAAAGTGCAAAACAATACCTAAGAGAACTCTTCTAGTTATGATGAAATAGAGTGTATCTTTTTCGTAAATTAGTCTAAACAGTCTGAAAAAGAGATAAACTATCACCGGATAGGTTACCTTTCAAATACTTTTACAAGTATGAAAGGGACAAGTTCGCTTGGAAATATTTTCATATTTAGAGAGTCTGAAAAGAGCTTAAAGAAAACTCTAGGGGGGTTCCTTTTTCGTATAGGTTGTACGAGCCCAAAAAAGTGATAAAAGTATACTCAACACATTTTCGCTTAATTTTTAACGAGCATGACTATGGTATAAAAGGAACTTGGAACCTTTTTCATGTTTGAATCCAAAGCACGAAAAAGAAATAGAGTAATCTCAAACCATTTTTCATGTTTTAACCATAGCATAAAAAATGAAAAGTAAGCTCAACACCATCTTAATTTTTTTAATGAACTTGAAGATTAGTTGAAAGAATGCTTAGGGTTTCTGCTTTATATTTTAATGAGCTTGAAACAGGGAATGAACTATGATCAATATGTTGTTACATGATTTAGCAAGCTCAAAACTAAAAAAACAATGTTCAAAATAAGTCCCATTGACGGGTTTTTTCCCAACGTGATGTCCAATGGTTGGTATTTTCCCCCAATATAACTATCAAGTATCTTAACTCCAACATAATTCAAAGAGGTTGGGAGCATGCCCCCCGATCTTTGTTTCGTCTGCCTACTCTTTTATTCGTCCAAATGAATTCTGGGTTACTCCTAGGAAAAGGCTCACTAGAGATGGAGGAAGAAAGAGGATCAAGTGATATAGGCGGATCGAAAGAAGGTTCAAGTATTGATTCTAGTAAAATACTTGACAAAATGGAAGAATATGTTTCATTTTTCAATGAGCTTGAGATGAAAATGGATCTCTTCTCAGAATGACCTATTTCATTTTTACACAAGCTTGAAACATAAAATAACTATGCTTGAGGTAGCCCATTTCATTTTTTAATGAGATAGAAAAGGAATAAAACTATGCTCAAGGTTGGTTTTATTTTTTAACGATATTGAAACCAAAAGTAAACTAAGCTCAAAGGACTGGCTTCATTTTTTAACCATCTTCAAATAGAGAATGAACTATGCTCAAGGTTGGTTTTTTTTTTAACGAGCTTGAAACCAGGAGTAAACTATGCTCAAAAACATATGTTTCATTTTTTAACGAGCTTGACACAGATTGTGAACTATGCTTGAGGTCAGTTCTTACCCAACATAATTTCCATAGCTTGGTAGGTTTCCCCCATTACATAAGAAACTAGTGGTTTAGTATGATGTCCATAGACTAGAGACATGCCCCCTAAGTTTCCCCATGATGGGAAGAAGCTATCGGTTTACAAATGATTGAACTTTAGCATGATGTCCAGAGTCGAGAGACATGGCCGATGAAGGGGAAGGAACCACAAGAACATGCAGGATATTCAGGGAAGTATGATGACTACCAACTATATGATGATCAAGTTTAACAAAGGAAATTTGATCTATGGTCACAATATTCCCATCATGGGAAAAATTCATCACTCGAAAGAGTGTGGACACTACAAATTTCATGGCGTAAACATAATCTTTTCCAATGAACATATTAAAACCTAAGGGACCTTGGATTACCATAAAATCAATGCACATTGTTTTCCCTCCTAGGGTAATAGGAAAATGAGGTAGGATCCCTAAAGTGAAGCAGGTATTCTATTAAAAGCCATGATATGATCGGTGGCTGGCACAAGCTGAGGAGAACCTATAGCTTACCAAGTAGTTGAGAATAAAATACTAACAGAATCCCCTTCACCAACAATAGTGTAGAGTATGCTCTTAGAGGTAACTCACACAAATATTTGGAAAGGAAAACTCGAAGGAAGATGAGATTCTATTTGATTAATCCAATCAAAGGAAATAACCTTAGTACTTGGAGAGGGTTCTGTTGAAATGGTCAAAATTTCTCCTTTCCTAGAACAATCCAAACTGACTACGAAAACATCAGGAGGTTTTTGTTCACTCTCAACTAGAAGATGAGATGAAGATTGTCTCAAAGTGACTACTTTAGTCTTAACACCCTAAGATGAAAGAGTGGGATAGGGTCGAGATGGCATCGACTCGACCAGTTTAACTTCACTCTTCAAAGGAAGAGTGGGATGAACTACTTTTTCTTCACTCTCTAAATAAAGAGTGGGATCGATCGATGATGGAACTGGATCGATCACTTTATCAACCAATGGGCGGTCAATGTACAACTTACAGTAACATGTATGCTGAGGAATAGTAATATCTTCCAACACTTTTAAGCTTCATCCATGTGAGGACAAAGTTAAGTAAGGTGCATGTCCTTACATAGAAAGCAAGTATTGTTGACTTTATCTTTTTGACTCTTAACCATAGAGTCACTAGTTGATTGGGTATCATCGCTATGATGAATAGAGGACAACAACATGGTTTGTTGGGATTCCTTATACAACACTTCTAAAAATTTGGATAGACCATTCCAGTCCTTAATAAGATGGTAACCCTTGCAAATTATGCAAGGGAACTTAGACTTACGAGGGGTTTTTGTGGGAATATCAACACTCTCAACGATGTGAGGGGTAGTTGGTTGAGATTTGGATTATTATTTCTATTTCTTCTTCTTAATCTTCATTTTCATCTTCTTCCTATCCACCTGGTTACTCGTATCATAACGTTTGACATGCGAATACGGAGAAAGGGAAGAAGATACATCGAAGAAAGAAGGTGGAATATCAACATGATGTTGATGCTCTTGTGATGGAGAGTTGGGATCTGAAACAATCTCTACATTTGGGATAAATCGATTGGAGAATAAACATACATGTAATCCTATATTCAATCCAAGAAGACTCAATGTATCCATGAAGGGAGGACCAACATTTCCATATGGAGGAAAAACAAAAGACATGCCTTGAGAAGGGGTCTTTTGGTTGGTAGTCCCAGAATTCTTTTCCATATATATACTCTCTAAGAAACTCCTAAACACCATACAAATCAAATGATACTCAAACTAAAAGCAACCAACATAATTGTGATAGGTGGGATGTATGGTCTAGATCCTCACAGGTGTGTCAAGTCGTCGCAACTCGCGATATACCCTAGGGTCTAACAGTAATACGAAACAAGGAGGATTGGAACCACACCCTTTCCTATATACCCAAATACCTGAAAAATATGTGCATAGTAGCTCCCCAATTTTTGTTATCATTATATTTCTCCGATAAGACGGTCGATAGTTTACTTGGTTGGTCTTGGGATCCTAATGGTGTCTCCCCATATACACAAGGTACGTGGGAGCTCAAATCCGTAGTAGTGATGTCTAATGCAAAACCGTTCGATAGGGGCCTTCCGATATACCATCGAGTACGTGAAAGAATATTTATATACATCAACGACTATATATAAAGGTGTTTTCTTGATCCTCCCTAAACCATGAAGGTAAAGGCTTAAATTTATAGGACAAAAGGAGATCAAATGGGTTATATTTACTTGGAGGAAGTTGAGGGATCATCCTTAGGGGTTAGGGGCTCGACTGCCACCTAATTTAATTGGTTGGGATAAGCCTCCATGAGAGATTTGTTCTAGAAATCTCTCGAAACTCCTCTTTTTTTCCTTTTATTGGGCATTGACATTATTTGTACTCTAGAAAGAGGCATCAGGAATGGACAATGCTCCTTGCACAAAGGCAAGGAGTGTCACTAACACCTTTTGTCTACTAGCAACTAGCGTTAGCCTAAGCTAAATCCTTGTGTCAAGAATCAAGGTGTGTCGGTGCTCCTAGAAATGAGCTTCTAACGAGGCAAAATCCCTTTGAAAATTCCTTTGGCATATATACTCTAGGGGTTTAAGCAAAATGATAATATTCTGGTGTAACAATTCCCACATATTTACCAAGGCCAACTTTTCTTAACAAAGTAATATTCAAAATTATCAGGTGTTTCACATTACATAAACATAACTAAAATACTAAATCATAGTTAACATATTTTTTAACATATTTTTTGAAGTCATTCCATAATAAATAAAGATCATACTCTCCACATATATTTCCAAAGTATTGCATCTAGGTCTCATTTTCCCAAGAACTTAGCCCTTGATTGAGATAAGAATTTATGTAATGCTATATATTGGTGAGCATGGACTCTTCCCTTTCTAAAATGAGGCCAACTTATAATTTGTACAAAACATCCTCCATATAATTAAAATTCCTTTTAGTTAAAATTTCCTTTCATTTTGTGGATGTCATAGAATAGATTAATTTCTTTAAAGATTATAACCCAATATTTAAAATGACAATTTTTTTGTGTATATACATTGAAACAGAAATTTGGTAGACTATTTTCTAGCTTAAAAAATATTTATTTTCATAATTTTTTATAATTTAAATTAAAAATTAAATTAATTTTAAAAACTTAATTTTAAAAAAAATACCATATATCAAGATCAGAAAGAACAAGCCATATAATAATTGTATTGGTGAGTGATCACTTATGTGAATCAAAACACTAAATACCTCCCCTTTGTAAGAATAATGGATGAAATTTGAATCTTTTTATACTAGCAACAACCACATTAATTATAATTATTGTGTCTGAATATGTCGATAGACATAAATTTGGAACATATTTTTCATATATATCTCTTTCCTTTATAGTATGTCCCAAATTTACGCCTACCGGTGTATTCGAACACATTAATTTTAATTAATATAGTTGTTGCTAGTAAAGGGTGGGCGCGTAGACATACTGCAAAGTATAATTAACATAAAAATAAAATAATATTATTTTAAGTGATTGAAATAATATGGTACTTAATTGAAGAATATTCTAACTTAATAAAATAGTCTTAATAAAGTGATTTTATTTTAGCAATTAATAATGTAATTGTTAATTTATTAAGATGTTTTCCAACTACTGGATTTATATATATTTGGATTGGTTTTGTTACACTGTGATGTTTGCGATGGCTTATGTGAGATTATGATCTTTGTCTAGGGTTAGGGTTATCTACGATTACAATGTTCGTTGAGACTTAGGTTGGATTGCAACAGTCGTTCATGGTTATTTTGTATCAAGGTTATGTTATTTACTCAATTTTATCACATTATGAGTTTAATTATAAGGTTTTGAAAGGGTTGGGTTTAGTTATTTTTTATAAATGGTTTAGTCATTTTGTGACGCTTGTGAAGTGCTATGTTAGATTATGATATTCAATGACTCTTAAGGTGAATTGGGACATTGTTGCATGGCCATATTGTAGTATGGTTATGTTACTTACTTGATTAGAAAGGGTTGGGTTTAGTTATGTTTTCCACATTCATATTTTTTTTATAGATTTGTGAATTAGTGAAGAATTATGTTGAATTATGATGTTCATTAATGCTTAATCTGCATTAGTCTACATTAAATTTGGACATGTTTTGTTCCATTTTGATATATATCAAGGGTTATGTTAGATTGTTATGTTGATGCAAGGTTAGGGTTACGTTTGATTGTTCCTCTTTTGCATGGGTATGTTGCATTATGATTGTGTTAGTTGATGTCTCATGTTGTATTATAATGGGTAGGTTTACTTATGTTTCGAATTGTTTTATTGTATTCCTATGTGCATCAAGTATTATGTTGCGTTATGAAATTCATTGAGGTCCATCTTGCATTGCAACATCCTTGAAGTGTTATGTTGCATTACAGCACTCGTGAAGGCCCATATTGCATTGCAACATTTTTGCATGGTGACGTTGCATTATGGTTATGTTCATTAATTGATTTTATTGGATTATGAGATTCATTTGCAATGTTTTTGTTGGATTCTAACATTCATCAAGAGTTACATTGTATTACGACATTTATGAAGACTCATATTGGATTCTGACTTTCCTCCATGCTCATGATGCATTATTTTTATATTGTATTATCGTTATGTTATTTAATGAATTTTGTTGCATTATTAGATTCATTATAATGTCTTGCAGAGGTTGTGTTGAGTTATTTTTTAAATTTTTTTTATTTCATTGAATATTGATGAAGAGTAAATGGATTACATAATCCGTTGTGGTCTTGCAATAGTTGTGTTCAATTATGTTTTTGGAATTGTTTTGTTTTATTGGAACATTGATCTTTTTCCAATATTAGTTATATTTTCACTATAAAATTTCTTCTTCATTTTGGAAAAGATGGTTCGGTCATGGAAAAAGAACACAACATTTATGAATGAATAGAAGAGCAGATGGTTAAGCTCGAAATCTTGAAGAATAATTTGAATTTGCAAAAAGATGGAATACATTTTCAGAATTTCAATTATTTTTTTCTTGTATTAGTCATGTTTGAGACTTTAATACATTTTATAAAAGATAGCCGAGTATCATTAAATAAGAACATATTAATTATGAATGATTAGACAACCATACGGGTAAAGTGGGAAGCTTGATTAAGCTGACAATGGCCTTCCACGCAGTATAAACCACTTGCAGAGCTTTGTTTGAACAGGGGAGCAGAGTTTTGTTTGAACAGAGGAGCATAGCTTAGGGTTTCGAATGGGATGGAGTGGGTAGTGTGGGGTTTTAAGTGGGGGCATGCATTGAATGCATACGGTGGGCCCTCCAAACTCGGGTCTTGAATGTGGAGCCTCCTTTCAGTGGAAGGTCAGTTTTAGCAGTGCTGCTATTGTTAATATATACTCAGATCTAAAGTTATTCCAAATTTAATTGTGTATATCCTAGTTGCAGCATTAAATGTATGCAAACAAGACATTTGGGGGAGTTTAACAGGACCAATGATATAGACAAAAATACATAAAAAAGACCATTGAAACTCTATCATTATTGTTTTTGATGATTTTGTCATAAATGATATGGGGACGAAACTTTATGCACCAGCAATGTTGCTATTGTTGATATATATATATTCTTACATGTAAAGTTATTGCTATCGTTGATATATAGATTCTTAGATGTTGATATGCTAATGCATGCCTGGTTCTTGCTCGTGTTACACCACCGCCATCATTATTATTAATAAACTACAATGACCCAAAAGCAAGTGAAGGCTTGGACGCTCACAGTCGGGTGGCACGTTGCTAGCATTTATGAAATACGTCATTCCAATCCATAATCGATAGATGGTGATTGATTAGAAAGTTGGGCCAGCTAACCTCCAAATAAATATTTTAGAAAACTGGCAAATGTCATCCTGCACTGCCCAACGTTTTATTTTTCTGCATTTCTATTCCTGTTTTCTAAGTGTTACACTTGAATGTAGGGTTTCCCTTTACACACACTTATGCAACCTGCAACTTATATCATAGATTAAAATTTGTTGGAATAATGTAGAAATGCTGGGCAGCTATTTAGTTATTGGGTTGATGTGTAATTTCTACGATTATCATGTAGAGGTTTCAGATCCACCTTTCTTTGATCTATGATTTGGTTTTTTGTGACTATCTACACCTATATATTGTAATCAGTTCTCACTTGATAATTGAATTGGTTTGTACGATTCCTTTGTGTAAGCGAGCCTTCGTGCTCTGCCCTGTCTACCTTCTAAATCCTAAGTTGGTATCAAAGCCACCGTTGTGAGAAGCTGAGAGGAACTGAGATCGCCAACTTTGAAGATGCTACCATAAGTGAATGCCTAAGTGAAGGCTAGGCGTAAGTGATGAAGGAATTATAATTTTTTTTTGTGTGCAGACGTCGTGTTGAGCGTGAGTGTTGGGCATGAGGTTGACGCGATCGTGAGTATTGAAGGAGAAGCGTGGAGATCATCGTGGAGAGCAATGTGGAGATCAGCGTGTAGATCAGCGTTGGAGCTCAACGCTAGAGGTAAGAGTTGGCCTTGAGTTGTTGGAATCTTGTCACGGTGTTCACCATTACCATTCCTGAAGGAGAGAATCCATCATTGTGCAGAGCCTCGTGAGCCGAAAGGCTAATAATTTTTTTTCTCTTTTGAGAAGTATTGGCACCGCCTATCAGCTGAAGAAGAGGAGCAGCGACTCCACAAAATTTGCAAAGGAGGAGCGATGGTACCGCCTGTCAGCCAAAAGTGAGGAGCGGTGGAAGCTGTGAAGAGGAATTGCGGTGCTCAAGCCTCTCCTTACACCTTTTTCGGGTAACGCGCCCCAGAAACGTCTTTGACAAGAAGAAGAGGTGCGGTTCTCAAATTTCTTCTCTGGTTGGATACAGATCGACTCTTCAAATCAAGCGAACTAAGGTAAAATGGAAAATCCACCTCTTACTGATACTTATATCAATGACGCATCCAAATTAAATGGTGAAAATTACGTAAATTGGAAATTTAAGCTGATGATTGTGCTTGAATCCACTAATGCATGGTCAATTATGACCAGTGATGAGCCGAGGCCTGTAAGTGTCGCATTGCTTCCAAACTGAAATAAGAAGGATTTGAAAGCAAAACTGACATTGAGGATGTCTATTAAAGACAACATAATTCTGCATATCATAAACTATACGACAACTAAGGCAGCATGGGACACGCTCAAAGGTCTGTATCAAACAACTGATGCAAATTGGGTTTTGTTTGTCAAAACCAAATTGTTGTCAATTAAGATGGAGGTTAATGAAGGGGTAAAAAAATTAATTTCTTGCATTAAAGAACAGAGTGATAAATTGGGAGATATAGGTGAAATTGTTGGAAGTTATGATTTAGTAACAGTTACTCTAAAAGGCCTAGTGCCAGACTACAAAGTGTTTATTTCAGCACTTGTAGCGACAGAGAAGCCCCCAAAATTTGAAGAACTTATAGGGATTCTAATACAAGAAGAAGAAAGAATGAAGAATTATGATCTGGATGCTGAAGGTTCAAACTTGGCACTGATGGAAAGAGGTAGATATACACACAGAGGAAAACCATGGAGCAAAACATGGAATGGAGATAGAAGCAAACAATGGAATGGAGACAGAGGAAGCTTTCATCCAAAACAGAAAGGTATGGCTCAGAGTGATTCTAATAGAAATAATGTAGATGGTCATTATTGGGGCAAACCAAGACATCGCAATAGAAATAATTATCAGAAGAAATTTTATAGAAATAAAAACTACAATGGAAGTCACAATGGAAATTTTGCAAATATAGACACCTCTGAAATTAATGATTTTAAAAATATGAGAATGTTTATTTCTAAAGATGCTCTGTCTGTCGAGACAGATGATGAGAATGCATAGTTCATAGATTCAGGTGCATTTGCACATATGTCTTGTAGGAAAGAATGGTTCAATGAATACAATGAGAAACTTGATGGCACTTATATCTATTTAGGAGATAATAAGTCACACGAATGTTATGGAATAATAAATGTGAGATTATCTAATGGGGAATTGAAACAAATTCATAATGTCATGTATGTGCCTGGCATTAAGAAAAAATTAATATATGCTTCAATCGTAACTGAGAATGATCTAAAAGTAGAGTTTGGCAAGTACCAGTGTCATATCAAAGACATTTGAAACCATTACAAGATTATTGCTACAAGTTCAATATGTGGAGGACTGTACAAGCTGGATGTGAGCAAAGACAGTCACCAGGCACATGCATCCACTATAATCACCATAGAGGAACTCTGGCATCAAAGTTATGGCCACATTAACCACCATGATCTTGTATTACTTCAAAAGAAATCTATGGTTGAAGGTCTTCTTGTAATAAAGAATGAACATTTAGAATGTAGTGCATGTGCACTTGGCAAACAACATCGAAATGAATTTCCAATATATCAAGAAAAGAGGCAAACTGGTATGCTTGAACTAATTCATATATACCTATGTGGACCTATGCAAACTAGATCTTTAGGAGGTGCATCATATTTTCTGACATTTATTGATGATAGATCTAGAGACACGTGGGTGTACTTCATGAGGAAAGGAGATGTATTTGAATACTTCAAGGAGTTCAGAACCATGATTGAAAAACAAACAAAAAATGCATTAAAATCCTCATAACCAACAATGGTGGTGAATACGTGTCTGGAGCTTTCAAGAAATACTGTAAGGAGAATGGTATCCAACAATAGTTTACAGTATCGCACACTCCTTAGCAAAATGGGATAGCAGAGTGAAAGAACAAAACATTAGTTGAATGTGCACGCAATGTGCTCCAAGGTAAGCATATTTCGAATGGTTTTTGGGCAGAAGCTGTGAATACTGTTGTATATTTGAAAAATATCAATCCGATAAAGAAAATAAAATTTCAAACACCATTTGAGGTTTTCAATGGATATAAACCACAAGTTAAGCATCTACAAATCTTTGGTTGTAAATCATTTTCCCACATACCAAAAGATGATAGGAGGATACTAGATGCTAAATCACTTGAATGTGTCTTTGTTGGGTATTGCAATGATCACGAAGTCTATAAGTTGTTTTACCCTAGCACTCATAAATTAATTGCTAGTAGAGATGTGGTGTTCCATGAACATACAAATACAAGCAACAAAACAAAACAATGGCATAGTTTGACTAACAATGATGAATATGCCAAATTAAACTCAATAGTTCAAGAGCAGGAAGTGGAAGAGCCACAAGAGAAGCGGGAGGAACAAAATAGCAGAAGCAATGGAAGCAGAAGCAGTAGTGAAAGTAGCAGAAACAACAATAAAAGTAGCAGAAGCAGCATGAGCAGCATGAGTACTTCCACAACTTTAGATGAAGACACAACAGAAAGCAAAAGGATTATGGATGGAACACCTGCAGGTAATGAAATCCTAAGAAGGTCAACAAGACATACTCGTCTCCCTCCAAGGTACAATGACTATGCTCTAATGACTAATTTAATGAATATCAATGAACCAATGAATTACAAACAAGCCAAAGATAAAGCAGAATGGGTTGAAGCAATGAACGAAGAATATAACTTAATTATGAAAAATCAGACTTGGGAATTAACTGAGTTACTAGAGGATAAGACACCCACCCATAGGTTGTAAATGGTTGTTTAAATATAAGCTTAAATCAGATGGTAGCATAGAAAGATTTAAAGCAAGACTAGTACCAAAAGGCTATGCACAAAAGGAGGGAATTGACTTTGAGGATCCTTTTGCACCAGTAGCAAAACTAAACACAATTAGAGTTCTCGTTGCATTAGCCACATCACATAAATGGAAAATCCATCAATTAGATGTAAAATCTGCTTTCTTAAATGGTTAAAAGAAGAAGTCTACGTAGTCCATCCTGAAGGCTTTGTACAGAAAGGACATGAACATCTTGTATGTAAACTAAAGAAAGATATCTATGGATTAAAACAGGCTCCTAGGTCATGGTACATAAAGATTGATACCTTCTTTAATAAAAAAGGTTTAGTTAAAAGCAAAAGTGACCCTAACCTTTATATGAAGAAATATAAGGAAGGAAATATTTGTTTGATATCTTTATATGTAGATGATCTCATCATTATAGGAAATACATGTAAGTTGATTACATAAATAAAAAATCAACTGTCACAAGAGTTTGAAATGAAAGGCCTTGGAGAATTACACTATTGTTTGGGACTTGAAGTTTGGAGAGAATTTAGCAAAACTATGATCACTGAAAGTAAGTATGTGAGTGAAATATTGAATAGATTTAACACGAGTGATTGCAAAGTATCATCAATTCCTTTAGAACAGAATGTGAATTTATGTAGTCAAGATGGAACAAAGGATGCAGATGGTACTTTGTATCCACAGTTGGTGGGAAGCCTGAATTATCTCACTACCACAAAGCCAGATATATCATATGCAGTCAGCATTTTGAGTCAGTTTATGGATAAAACAAACAACAACAATTGGAAAGCTGCAAAGAAAGTCCTTAGATATTTGAAAGGGACAATGAACTTTAGTCTTTTATACACTGATAAGTTTGATGTTCAATTGGCAGGTTTTTCTGATTTTGATTGAGTAGGAAATCCAGATGACAGAAGATCTACTATAGGATATGCATTCAACATTGGATCTGGAGTCGTATCATTGAGCAGCAAGAAACAACCAACTGTTTCTTTATCATCCACAAAAGCAGAATACAAAGCCATGTCCAGTGCAACATGTGAAGCTATCTGGTTGAGGAGGATTCTTGAAGATATTGGAGAAAAGCAAACAAAATCCACAAAAGTACATTGTGACAATCAAAATGCAGTCAAACTGGCACACAATCCAGTTTATCATGCAAGGACAAAACACATTGAACTGCAACATCATTTTATCAGAGAAAAGATTGAGTCTAAGGAAATTGAACTTATTTATTGTAACACAAGTGATAATGTCGCTGACATATTTACCAAACCTATTGGCAATGTTCACTTTGAGATCCTTAGGCAGAAATTAGGCGTTGTAGAAAATCCATTTCTACCTTAAGGGGGTATGTTGAAATAATGTAGAAATGCTAGGCAGGTAGCTAGTTATTGGGTTGATGTGTACTTTCTATGATTAGCATGTAGAGGTTTCAGATCCACCTTTCTTGGATCTATGATTTGGTTTTTTGTGACTATCTAGACCTATATATTGTAATCAGTTCTCACTTGATGATTGAATTGGTTTGTACCATTCCTTTGTGTAAGCGAGCCTTCGTTCTCTGCCCTATCTACCTTCTAAATTCTAAGTAAATTAACGAGTCATTGTTCCATATTGAAGCTTGCAGAACCTACAACTAGAAAATCAAAGTACATATGAATGGGAATTCAAAAGAACAAACATAATTGTGGATCCGAGTCTCATTATTTCTCGTCGGAGGCCCAATTGCCATTGTGAATAGTCACTTACACTTTATAACCACCAACCATGACAACATTCTCCAAGGGCCAGCACCCCTTTTGCTAGTTCTTCGAGTTAAAATTTAAAGCTATATAAATCGAACAGTACTGTACCAAATTTTGAATTAATTGTTTGAATAATTAAGTTTTATAGACTTTTCTTTTATTTGAGATATGGGTGGACTATGGACTATGCTTTTTCATTTAAGGAGGAGGATGACATTTATCGATAAGGATGAGATAAGTGTACTATTAAAAAAAATATATAAAATAGTTGGTAGCTAATGAATAGATAAGTGATAGCAATGCACGGAAAACTCATAGCTAATGAATGGATAACCAACAATTCATGGTAATAACTAGTAAAATGTGAGATAAAAAGAATAACTAGATAACAAGAAAAAGAATAAAAATATAAAAAATAACTTAGTGTTAAAAAAAAAAATGATAAAATATGACGACATTAACAAAAATTAATTCCATAACGAATTTCCACCATCCATAAGTTTGCACGAATGTAGGATCTTGTGTGTGTTGTCAGGGAAGGGGAGAATGCGAGTAGAACAAAAGCGTCCCTAATCAAATTTCCATAGACTCTTTGTGGAGACCTTTGCACAGAAAACCTCACTTGTTGATTTTACTTGGCGGAAATTCAAATGTTTAGAGATCGTGCAATTTGGTTTTGTGAGATGGATTGCCCACCGTCGATTCTAAACCTTGAGATTGGGTGGTTGTTAACTTTTTATTGGTCACTCTGTCCAAATTAAATTCACCAAATTCCATTTCCATGGGTTAAAAGGTGTATCCACGATTTTAATTTCTTTCTTCACACGTGGATTTTGTGGTTGCGTGGCACCATTTCAAATAGAGACCATTCTGTTAAGAATAATGTTAACCAGATTACTGTAGATGTAGATGGTGATGACTAGACAAAACGATCACACAGTCACGGACATAGTCTTCTAGAATGCAGTGATATGGATGCTTCTAGATTGCATCGACAGTCTTGATAGAACATTCAAGAACAAACTTATAATTTTATAATTATAGATTTCGTGAATGGTAATGGTGTGGCAATAGTCTACATGGCCTTAAATGATTTAGTGTTTTTTTCTATGTTTTACCATGTTATCAGAGCTATGCCGATGGTTAGAAACGATTAGAGGTTGAACCAGCTTTACTACCAATTGAAGGATACGGGCAGAGCTAAAAACTGTTTTACCATAAGAAAATAATGCACAAAGCACATGACGAAATAGAACTCAGAGTTTTCGTTTAACATTTTTACAGACTAACACCAAATACATTACAAATTGTTGTTTGAAATATTAATTACTCGGTGATCGGAATAACACATCAGTCTATTCTGTCAGAGTATGTAGCAGGTCAGTCTATGCCAGATAGTCTGACAAGATGAAGAGATCACGTCTCTATTATATAAGCCAGTTGAATTTAATTGCTAAAGCTAAGTTTCTAGATAGATAGTTATTACAGTCTTTAGTGTTAAGTGGGTCGCTTTGGGTAGAAGTTTCCTATATGAAGAAGATTGTAAATCTGTAATATACACACACAAGTAGAATAGGAGAAGAAGAGAAGTGCGGAGAAGAAGAAGAAAAAAACTCTGTGGAGAGTTTGAAGCTCAAGCTTCTGTATTTTTTAAGTGTTGAAGAGTCGAAGCTCTGTAACATGTGAAACATCCTGGTAAATTCCCAAGTTTATATTTACGTTTGTAAGTTTTTGTTGTGCCATCATAAGAAATATAAATCCATAATTTTATGGTTTAATACAAGTTTTATTTAGCCGCATACCTTCTCCATATTTACCAAAGTGAATGTTGTTTACATTTACCATAAGTGAAAGACACAAAGAATCCAATTTTATTTCACTGTGTAAAAGTTCTAGCTTTTATGCACATGAGGGTTCCAAGCCAAGTAAATTTGTCGAGGTAAAAGTGAGTCGCAGTAACTCTGAGGTGTAATTCTGTTGCAAGCATATCTTAGTTGCAAGACTTTGGGCAAAAGGTTGTGCTACGTAACTCAAGTTAAATTGCCCCGACCGACGTTTTTTCCCGTATCAGAGCAAGTTTAGGAAATAAATCTTGTCCAAAAAAGGAAAAAGTAATTTTCTAAGGTAAGGTAAAAATTAAATATGGATTCTGCTTCCGGTTCAAATATGTCGAGTTTACAAACTCCAATTTTTACAGGAAAGAATTATGAATATTGGTCTCTAACAATGAAGGTTTTGTTCAAAGGTCAAGATGTTTGGGATATTGTTCAGAATGGTTATGTAGAACCAGCAAATCACACAACTTATAATAATCTCTCACAAGATCAGAAAGATGCCCTCATGGAAAAGAGGAAGAAAGATGGAAAAGCTCTATTCCACATACACCAAGCCATGCATGAACGTATACTTTCAAGAGTAGCAGCACCAAATACCGCAAAGCAAGCATGGGACACATTGGGTACTGCCTATCAAGGTTTAGACAAGGTAAATACTTCCAAGTTGCAATTTCTAAAAAGAGATTTTGAATCTCTGTCCATGAAAGAATTAGAGTATGTAGACTCATTTTATACCAGTGTTGTTGGTTTGATAAATCAACTGATACCATAATAGACCAAAGAGTGGTTGAAAAAATTCTCAGAAGTTTTCCCCCAAGATTTGAATCCTTGGTTGTGACCTTGGAAGAAAACAAATACATGATGGTGTTCACCATTGATGAGTTGCAAGCTTCATTCATCAATCATGAACACAAACTCAACAGAACAAATACATCATTGGAAGGTGCATTTGCAGCACATTCATCTATAAATCATGGTACATGAAGGGGCAGAACCAATTGTAGAGGCAGAGGAAGAAACTTCTCAAGAGGAGGACGCATCAACAGTCCCGCATATGTCACTGGTAGAGGACAAAATCAGAAACCAAGTCAGCCAAGTGGTCAAAGGTTTGATAAATAAAAAATTCAAAGTCATTATTGTAAGAAATTTGGTCATTATGCATATGAATGCAAGAAGAAGCAATATGACCAAGGAAAAAAAGTCAAAACTAGTCGACGAACACCAACACTTCGTCAATCGCAATGTTGACGGCATGCACATCCCCAATTGAATGCAATACCATCCAAGAAAGTCCGTGTGACATATGCTATTTAGATTTAGGCTACAACAATCATATGACTCGTTATTTAAATTTATTTTCTAGTCTAGATAATTCAATTCAAATTGATGTTACACTTGAAAATAATGTCCAAGTCACTATTTTGGGAAGAGGTATTGTTAGTATTCTAACCAAAAAGGGGGAGCATAAGGATGATCCTGATGCTTATCATGTTGAAAGTCTGAAGCATAATTTGTCGATTATTGGACAACTTATATAGAAAGGTTACAGAGTCTACATGGAAGACAATCACTGTGTAATTAAAGACATACATCCAAGCAACCAGCGATAGCAAAAGTGCCAATGACAAGCAATCGCTTGTTTGCATTGAAGATAGTTCCAGACAATACAGGAGTTGCATTCAAGGAAGAAAGCAAAGAAGAAGTTTTGCACTGCGACAAGAGAGAAAATGACAGCGCTGAAATTCAAGCTGCATTTCAAACATAAGTTCAGGATGATTTCTAGCTATGGAATTTCAGATTTGGACATCTGAATTTTGGTGGGCTCAAACTATTACACACAAAGAACATGGTAAAAGGATTTCCATTGATCGACAAACTGGACAGAGTTTGTGAAGGCTGCATTTTTGGCAAACAACATAGAGAAACGTTTCCAGTCAGAAAGTCATACAAAGCACGCACACCACTTGAGATTGTGCACTCTGATATTTGTGGTCCAATGTAGACATCATCCATTGGTGGCTACAATTATTTTCTTACTTTTATTGATGACTACTCAAAAAAAACATGGGTACATTTTTTGAAACATAAATTAGATGCATTTAGTAGTTTTCAGCAGTTCAAGGCACTCATGGAGAACCAAAGTGGTCACCGCATCAAAATCCTAAGAACGGATAGAGGCGGTGAATATGTTTCAAATGAATTTTTAAATTTCTGCAAATCCCATGGCATACAGAAGCAATTCACTGCGTGGTATACACCTCAGTAGAATGGTGTCGCAGAAAGAAAGAACAAAACCATCATGGAGATGGCGTGCAACACGATGGCAACCAAACATTTGCCAAATGAATATTGGGCTGAATCAGTCGCAACTATTGTATACGTTATGAACCAATGTCCAACAAAGAGCGTGAATAGAAAATTTCCTCAAGAAACATGGACAGGTATTAATTATAGTGTTTCACATTTAAAATTTTTTGGTTGTGTCACATATGCTCATGTTCTAGATGAGTTGAGAAAGAAATTAGACAACAAGGGACATAAATGTATTTTTGTTGGATATTTCGAAGATGCAAAAGCATACAAGTTGTATGATCCCGTCACAAGGAAAGTGATCATAAGCAGCGACGTTCAATTCGTCGAGAATGAATCATGGGATGGAACCGTCGAGAAGAATGTCAAGATTGTGTCAAATGTCGAGCATGATGACATGAGGAGGAAGTGGTTCAAGCACCACATGTAAGTCAACCGGTCACAGCACCGTCGACTCCCATGACACCACAACATGGTTCAGTACAAGGAACATCAACACAAGCTACATCTCAAGATACACCGTCAAGCCCACCAAGAGGACAACAAACTCCATTAAGAAGTTTGACATCAACAGATCCAGTGAAGACAAGAAGTATGCATGAAATATATGAAGCTGGGACACCAAATTCATTCTCTCTCTTTGCATTATTTTGTCAAATAGATGATCCACTAACATTTGAGGAAGTTGTCAAAGATGAAGTATGGGAAGAAGCCATGGATGAAGAAATATAATGCATTGAGAAAAAACAGACATGGGAACTGGTTAATGTACCAAAAGATAAAGATGTAGTCAGCATCAAATGGATTTACAAGACGAAGCAAGATGTTGATGGAAATGTGCAGAAGCACAAGGAAAGAATGGTAGCAAGAGGGTTCACATGGCAGCTAGACATATATTTCAATGAAACATTTGCACCAGTTGCACGCATGGATACAATCAGAACTGTTTTGGCTAGTGCCGCACAAAACAAATGGTATGTTTATCAAATGGATGTTAAATCAACATTTCTGAATGGCTATCTCGATGAAGAAGTATATGTGTAACAACCACAAGGATATGAAGTTGCAGGACAAGAGCACAAAGTGTACAGGCTGAAAAAGGCGCTCTATGGTTTGAAGCAAGCTTCGAGAGCTTGGTACAATCGTATTGATTCCTATCTAGCTGAAAATGGATTTCATAGAAGTGAAAGTAAGCCAACGTTGTGCACCAAAGTGAATGAGCAAGGTAGCATGTTAATTGTCTTCATGTATGTAGATGATTTAATATTTACTGGTGATTTTGGCATAAAAGAATTTAGAACGGTCATGGAAAGTGAATTTGAAATGACTGATTTGGGGCTCATGAATTTTTTTCTAGGCAGTGAAGTCCATCAGTCTAAAAGTGGTATTTTTATATCACTGTCAAAGTATGCTAGTACAGTTTTAAAAAGATTCAATATGTCTAATTGCAAGTTAGCCCCAACACCAGTAATAACAGGTTTAAAATTGAGCAAAGATGATGAAGGATCAACTGTAGATCCTGTTATCACCGGAATTGAGCCCAAAGGTTGTACAAGGCCCGCTCCCAGGTAATAGTAGAACCACTTTCAAAGAGAGAACTGGCCTTCTACTCTTCCGAGAGGGATCTCTCACCAGATATTAACAATGCCAAATATGTACAAGTGAAACTATAAATTGTTTGTAAAATTGGTTGAAACAAGACATAGAACCATTGGGCGATGGAGTCAAGAAATGTAACAGAAATAAGCAGAACTTATGCAGGCAATTTCATCATAGAGGGAAGATATCCATTCAATCATAGTCAAATTATAATTTTCTGGTGGAAAAGAAGAACATGAACATACCATCAACACAGAGCATTGGAAAATGAATTCTGTATCAACTTTAGAAGAAAGCTTTGGTGAATATCTGAAACAACAGATGGAGCATAGCATGTATGAATTCCAAACTGTTAAACACTTATTTTAGACATGAAAGAAAACATAATGGAAGAGATAAACTAGAAAAATGTTCACATGAGAAAGGAAGCAACGGATCCTAATATAAACAACACATGAATCCCTGTGTAAAACGCTAACCTTGGCTCTACAACTTTATTAAAATACTCTTGAAAGCATACATAGAAAAATGACATTGCTTTAAACCCTTCCTCCTTCTTCAGGAGGTCTATTTATAGTGCTTTAGTGCTGAGATTACTCTCCGAAACAAACCTGAAAAACTATTTCCAGTCACAATCATGTGTTAACAGTATAGAGAGTGGTACTATTGCCACGATTTACAAATATGAACAAACATTATGGAGCAAGTGGGTGCACTTTAGCCTGAGTGACAACTTGACATGTTCGGCTACTGTTGTGGATCCTGAGTATGATGCCCTTCCATTTGTTTCCAGGTGAGTCACCATTTACCGGGTTTTGGACCTTTCAAGCAGGCGGAAGAGTCAGCATAACACCCTTGCTCTATCCAAAGTGTGTGTCTCTGCCATGTTTCAAATGCATATTTTCGAATGGGCACACACTGGCAAGGAATTTTGCATCTTTCCCCTGCTCAACATCATCTGCCACCTCCTTCCTCTCCGGGTAACACTATTAGCCGTGGAGTCTGGAAGAAGGGCTACATTGCTCCTGGCCGAGGCAAGCCCGTGAGGTGGCTTTCCATTCTTGTACTTCTCACCCCCAATGAGGGGGTATCTCCCATAGGCAATAAGGTGTGGCATGTCTACACCAGCCCCATCACCCTTGGTAAGTGGACTTCACAAACATGATTGTGCGGCCTTTATACCCTTAATGCTCCCATATGAAAAAATGCCTATATAGGGAGCAGTCTAGGACTTTCTCCTTTTGTGGAGGCTTTGGGGGTAGAGATGGTATTAGGGGTTCCTCAAAAAACAATTACAGGGAGTAAGTGTCCCGACACCGCGTCGTTAGAGGTGAGGGTATCTGAAGGTGGGTGTATCTCTCAAAATTATTCATGCCTGGGCCCCGATGGCTGGTGTCATCCTTGGCATGCAATACCAAGGTGACGGGTGAGTGTGGAAATTTTCTTACCAACCATTAGCATCTCGAGACGGACAAGATTTTCAAACCAGATATCCATCACCAAACTCTTTGAGCTCCTATGGATTCGCACGAGGCATAAACTTGGGCTCTGGAAATATGTTAGCTCATCCCCAACGTTCCGAAGGCAGTATATGTAAGGCTTCGAGACTAAACTTTGCAATGACTAGTCAACATTCCTATACATTCTGTCATTGAGTGTTTTTTTGGTATTAGAATGGGTGAGGGCGCGAGTAGAGTGATCCTCTACCTGCTGGGGATCTAGTCACATAGTTTCATCGGCCGCGACACCTTACCGTTTGCTGCAGGAAGTATTTTTGGATGCCACCTGGTACAGTTGATCCATGCTGTAAAGCTCATGAAGTGGACACTCCCATGCTTCCTCATTCTTGTGATGTAGGAAATAGAATGATTTCCCCCTTCGTGCTGGCCTCGCCCCGTGTGAGTATCGGGTTCGTCGGTTACTTTCCTTACTTTTCCATGCCAACTCACATAAAAGACGCCTATATTTATGCAATACGACTCTGCCACAGGGATGATTTCACCTGTATGCATGCTACAAATTGCTTTGGGGAATCGACCAATCTACCGGGAGGTGGATTACACCTATGAACGTCCCTTCCCCTGTCATCTCCACACTGGATGCGATAGCTGTAGCTTGGAGGCCTTCTCAGCCATCCGATTTGGGAGAACCTTTCACATCCACCGTCCACGTTTCTTCACTTCTGCCGCCAATTTCTCCTTTCTTGATACAACGAGAAGCTTTGGATCATGACGTGTTGTTACTCATCAATTTGGATTGACCTCTTCATGCAACCGTCGATCCGAGTGGGTCCTACCACCTCTTTGCAAACTAGGACCATAACATTGTCCATGCTAGTTCAGATCGCAAAAAGAACCTCAACCTTTGATCCATTCCCTTCTTTGTCACGACTGTTGATCTTCGTCGCTGGTACTACTCTTCGCAATCTGAAATCAATACTTCATCCTTGCTAGTTTGGGATGTGAAATCGCTTAGGACCATGGATCTCCTTTTGATCTCATCTCCGCCGTCGGATGCTTCCGACCTTTAACACATTTCGCAATCTAGAAAAGTGGCTTTGGTCGAGCATGTTTGTTGTGCGAAATTTTTTGACGTCGTTGATCCGCCATCCGATCAATCTCAGCCTTTGATTATAAATCCCATTTAATTCCTTCAACGCATCCTACGTTCTCTTCTTTACCTTGCATCTTTGATCCATGGAATGTCCTGCTACTTTCATAGTTCATTACTCCAGAGTAAGGACGTCAATTTACCCTGTCCTTCCCATCATTTCCACCGCGGCCTACTCTAGTGGCTGAATGCTATTTCTTATATGCCGTCAACCTCCTCGCAAACTCTAAATATGCCTTTCTAATACTTTTTGATAGGATTAAACTTCCCACATAACCCCTACACTCAAAATTTTAATAGAGTGCTAACAACCAGATCCACAAGGGATGCTATCCTCCCAGCGAGGTAGCAAAGAACCCCCGTAGACCAAGTGCCAAATCCATTGGGCTGTTCCCAATCTTTTTGTGCGAAGCCTCCATTTTGGTTTGAGCTAATATTTTAACGAACTTATGTCACTCTTGCAAACCATGCTCTTGACTGCAAACCTGTGCTTATAATTGAA
This sequence comes from Pseudotsuga menziesii, assembly GCA_001517045.1. Lineage (NCBI taxonomy): Eukaryota > Viridiplantae > Streptophyta > Pinopsida > Pinales > Pinaceae > Pseudotsuga > Pseudotsuga menziesii. The sequence continues at coordinate 119,094 of LPNX010503349.1, read as the reverse complement.
AATGAAATAAAACTAAAATAGTAATGAAGCAAATGCTCGACGATTGTCGAGCTTATTGGTCCCTACCTACTCTACCTAATTTAGTGCATAAGCCTGATTAAGTGAAATCAGACTTCTAATGAAGCCAATCAAGCAACTTGCCTAATAGTGTTGTTCCTTTTTCATGCTTGATGGACAGAAATGAAATAGATAATGGAAGAAAGCAATAGAATATAGACTGATCTTTACCGCAGAGATGTGACCAGTCATTACCGTTACCCAGCCTTTCCATGTATTCTGCTATGGGGTCATAGAAAACATGGCAATCTCCATCATATTCTGTTCTTTGTTTATGGGAAGTTCATTCGGAACTCCTTTCCTCTGGTGGTCTGTTAGGCTAATACTTGGAAGATCCCAAAAAGGGGCCCACAGAATCGTTCTCCAATGAAGCATCCATCCTTTCGCTCGATATTTTTGTAACTAGAGCTTCACTTTTTCCCTGTGCCTTAGGAGGGAGGTCCTCCTTTTCTCCAACAGAACTGAGTAGGGATATTCCTCCTATATGGGGTGATATTCCTGAAGGCAGGACATTAAAAAATGTATTTATTTGAGGGTTGTTGCATCCTTCTTCATGACTCGACACCTCATCATGATTTCCTAACGTATCAATAGTTGGAGAGGGATTCCATGACTGTTTCTTTTTATCATCTTCTCTTCCGTACAGGTTTCGGACTGCACCATCTCCCCTTCTTTATATTTTTTCTTAGAGGCTTTAATCATGTGTCATATTAATTCAAAAGAGGAATAACACAAGGGTAAGCTATCACCTCTTGTTCCTTTATCACCTTTTTCTACTTTAACCCTCTGACTTCGCATTACAGCTTGATTTTCTTGATCAGCAGGCCTTGGTTCCATAGCCAGCTTTTCAGGTATATCCCGCACGTACTCTTCCTCATATTCATCGTACACAGGCACACCGAAATCCTTCTTAAAATTTTCCTCTACGGACCCAGGGCTGCGCAAATTGCAATCTTCAGAAAATCGGCCTGTAGAACCATATGCTCCTATATCGGGCTGATCATCCTTCTTTATACCAAGAGAAAGCTTTAGCTGAACAAGGACTTTTTCATTTTGCTTGTAGGGCCCAACCAATTTTAATGTATCTTTTATTTCACCACCGTTGTCCTGATCTGACAAATTTTTGGACATCTTAAGGTTTTCCTCAACCTCCAAACATTCAGTAAAAATATGCAGCAGAGTGGTTGATTTTCTTTCCAAAAAAAGCAAGGACGGCTCAAGAGGAAAAGTGGCTGCATAATAGATCTTAGCAGCGTCCTCAAGAGGTTGAACTTACTTAGGCATGTTATAATAAAAGATGGCAAATCTTCTGTTAAAACTAGATAGGGCCTCACCCTCCTGCCTCTTAAAGGAATAAAATTCTGAAAGTATTTGATCCAGTGACCTTTTCCTACCCCAAAAATTTAAAAAGGTGCAATAAAAGTCTTCCCAGGTATTGATGGACTTAGGCTACAAATTTTTGAACCATTCTTTAGCATCTCCTTGCAAAGACTAGGTGAAAGCCCTCATGCAGACATCATCATGTTCTATCTCAAAAAGATTAGAGAAATGTTCAAAGTCTTGTAAATGTTTCTCAGCAGTGAAGTCTTTTGATTCTCCATCAAATTTGGGGAGGTACTTGTAATGTTTCGCGGGAAAATCATGGAGCATAGGAGGCAATTGTAACGGTTTGTACCAGCTTGGAAAACTGTGAGAGACCAGATTAGGCACAATAGATACGCTATCGACCGAGGTTTCATGAAGTTCACAGGGGTGACCTTTGATGTCATGAGCCTTGGGGGAAAAATCTGAGTCAAAACTAGATGTACAAGACAATGCAATGCTTTCAGTTCATAAAAAAGGATAAACATAAATATATTCATAGCGCTGTTCCAAATGAATTGAACCATAGAAGGCTGTTTTGATAAATCTAGGAAAGGATAAGAACAAACTTACAAGACATGACAAAGCCTCTTGGAAGAAACGTAGACTTGAGCATCTTGACCTTTCACCATGCATCTTTGGGCCTTATAAGGGGTCCATTTTTTCTGGATGGAGCCTGCCCATTCTTTTTGACCATTTGATTTCTAGGTCGTACCACTAGCTAAGTCGCTGAAGTCTGAACCCTTCCCTAGTGGAGTCTCCACGTGAAAAGTGATCAACTTTCTTGATGTCTAATCATTGTTCACCATCAATAACCAGATCTAAAACCACGTCGTTCAAATCCAGGGAAGATTTGACACCTCTCCCCATCCCTTTATTTTTGACCACCAGTCTCCTCAGTGGAGTCACCTTCCAGAATCTTTCAGTGGAGACGCCAGGGCAAATGATACAACCCTTTTCACATGTAAGAATCTTTGTTTGCTCACAGAAACTCTTTATCCTTTGAATTCTTTGTCGTTCTTCCCAGGGATGATATTCAATCTCGTCCCCGGCAACGACACTAGTTTGTTAGCACCGGAATTGAACCCAAAGGTTACGGAAGGCCTACTCCCGGGTAACAGCAGAACCACTTTCGAAGAGAGAACTGTCCTTCTGCTCTTTCGAGAGGGGTCTCTCACCAAATATTAACAATGCCAGATATGTACAAGTGAAACTATAAATTGTTTGTAAAATTGGTTGAAACAAGACATAGAACCATTGGGCGATGGAGTCAAGAAATGTAACAGAAATAAGCAGAACTTATGCATGCGATTTCATCACAGAAGTAAGATATCCATTCAATCACAGTCAAATTATAATTGTCTGGTGGAAAAGAAGAACATGAATAGACCATCAACACATAGCATTGGAAAATCAATTCTGTATTAACTTTAGAAGAAATCTTTGGTGAATATCTGAAACAACAGACGGAGCATAACATGTATGAATTACAAACTGTTAAACACTTATTTCAGACATGAAAGAAAACATAATGGAAGAGATAAACTAGAAAAATGTTCACATGAGAAAGGAAGCAACAGACTGTAATATAAAAAACACATGAATCCTTGTGTAAAACATCGACCTCAGCTCTGCAACTTTATTAAAATACTCTTGAAAGCATACATAGCAAAATTACATCGGTTTCAACCCTTCCTCCTTATGGAGGTATATTTATAGTGCTTTAGTGCTAAGATTACTCTCTAAAACAAACCTAAAAAACTATTTCCAGTCACAATCATGCATTAACAGTATAGAGAGTGGGACTATTGCCACGATTTACAAATATGAACAAACATTATGGAGCAAGTCGGTGCACTTTAGCCTGAGTGACAACTTGACTTGTTCGGCTACTGTTGTGGATCCTGAGTATGATTCCCTTCCGTTTGTTTCCAGGTGAGTCACCATTTATTGGGTTTTGGACCTTTCAGCCAAGCGGATGAGTCAGCATAACACCCTTGCTTTGTCCAAAGTGTGTGTCTCCACCGTGTTTCAAATGCAGCTTTCCACATGGGCACACACTGGCAAGGAATTTTGCATATTTCCCCTGCTCAAAATCATCTGACACCTCCTTCCTCTCCGGGTATCACTATTAGCCATGGGGTCTGGAAGAAGGGTTGCATTGCTCCTGGCTGAGGCAAGCCCATGAGGTGGATTTCCATTCTTGTACTTCTCACCCCCAGTGAGGGGGGCTCTCCCACAGGAAATAAGGTGTGGCATGCTTACACCAGCCCCATCACCCTTGGTAAGTGGACTTCACAAACAGACCCCTGATGCTCCCATTCGAACACACACCTATATAGGGAGCAGTCTAGGACTATCTCCTTCTGTGGAGGCTTTGGGGGCATCGATGGTATCAGGGGTTCCTAAAAAAACAATTACGGGGGGAGTAAGTGTCCCGACACCATGTCGTCGGAGGTGAGGGTATTTGAAGGTGGGTGTATCTCTCAAAATTATTCACGTCTGGGCCCCGATGGCTGGTGTCATCCTTAGCATGCAATACCAAGGTGACGGGTGAGTGTGGAAATTTCCTCACCAACTATCAGCACCCCCAGATGGACGAGCTTTTCAAATTAGATCGCCATTGCCAAACTCTTTGAACTCCTATGGATTCATGACGAGGCATAAACTTGGGCTCTGAAAATATGTTAGCTCATCCCCAACATTTCGAAGGCAGTATATGTAAGGCTTTGAGACTGACCTTTGCAATGACTGGTCAACATTCCCGCACACTCTGTCATCGAGTGTTTTTGGTATCATCATGTGTGAGGGCGCGAGCAGAGTGATCCTCTACATCCTGGAGATATAGTCACATAGTTTCATTGGTTGCAACACATTACCATTTTTTGTATGAAGTATATTTGGATGCCACCTGGTACAGTTGATCCATGCTGCAAAGCTCATGAAGTGGACGCTCCCACGCTTCCTCATTCTTGTGATGTAGGAAACAGAATGATTTCCCCCTTCAAGCTAGCCTTGGCTCATGTGAGTATCAGGTTCATCAGTTACTTTCCTTACTTTTGCATGACAACTCACACAAAAGCCTCTTGTCTTTATGCAATACGACTCTGCCACAGGGATGATTTCACCTGTATGCATGCTACGATTGGCATCGGGGAATAGGCCAATCTGTCGGGAGGTAGATTACACATATGAACGTCCCTTCCCCTATCATCTCCACACTGGATGCAATACCTCCAGCTTGGAGGCCTTCTCAGCCCTCCGATTTGGGGGAACCTTCAACATCCATCGTCTAGGTTTCTTCACTTTTGCCTCCAATTTCTCCTTTCTTGATACAACTGGCAGCTTTGGATTGTGACGTTTTCTTACCCGTCGATCTAGATCGACCTCTTCATGCAATCGTTGATCTGAGTGGGTCCTACCACCTCTTTGCGAACTGGGACCATGATGTTGTCTGTGCTAGTTCGGATTGTGAAAAGAACCTCAACCATTGATCTATTCCCTTCTTCGTCACGACTGTTGATCTTCGCCGCCGATACCGCTCTTCGCAATCTGAAATCGATACTTCGTCCTTGCTATTTTGGGATGCGAAATCGCTTAGGACTATGGATGTCCTTCCGATCTCATCTCCGCCATTGGATTCTTTCGACCTTCAACCCATTTCGCAATCTGGAAAAGTGGCTTTGGTCGAGCATGTTCGCTGTGCAAATTTTTTTGACGCCGTTGACCTACCATCTGATCAATCTCAGCCTTTGATTATAAAACTCATTTAATGCCTTCAGCGCATACGACGTTCTCTTCTTTACCTTGCATCTCTGATCCATGGAATGTCCTGCCACTTTCAAAGTTCATTACTCCAGAGTAAGGCTGTCAATTTATGTTGTCCTTCCCTTCATTTACACCGCGACCTACTCTAGTGGCTGAATGCTATTTATTATATGCCATCAACCTCCTTGCAAACTCTAAAGATTCCTTTCCAATACTTTTTAACAGGATTAAACTTCCCACATACCCCCTACACTTAAAATTTTAATAGAGTGCTAATAGATCCTATGTTGTTTAAAAGGCTTGTTGGCAGCCTTATGTATTTAACAACAATGAAACCATGCATAGTGTATGGATTAAGTTGGATCTCAAGATTCATGGAGTCGTCAAAAGAATCTCATTGGAAATCAGGTCAAATAATTCTGAGGTATGTAAATGGCACAAAATACCTTGGCATAATGTATTCATCTTCAGAAAAGTTTAAACTCATTGGATACAATGTCAGTGACAATGGTGGCAACACAGATGACAGGAAAAGCACATCTGGGTACACATTTCATTTTGGTACAGGTGTTGTTTTGTGGGCTTCAAAGAAACATCCCATAGTAACTCTATCTTCAGTAGAAGCAGAGTATGTCACAACTAAAGGCATTGCATTTCAATCCGTTTGGATGTGGAGAATGTTAAAAGACTTGTCATAGAACCAACAAGAACCAACAACCATTTTCTGTAACAACAATTCAGCCATTTCCTTGTCAAAGAATCATGTGTTTCACAAGAAAACCAAACACATTGATACAAGGTATCATTTCATAAGAGAATTGGTGAACAACAAAGAAATTTGTTTAGAATTTTGTAGGTCTAAAGATCAACTTGAAGACATATTTACAAAACCATTGGCAAGGGATACATTCCAGTATCTCTGAATTTATTTAGGAAAAACAAGTTCTGATCAATGAACTTTGTCATAAACAGAGCAAGTTTCAACTCTGAAACATTTTGTAATATTTTGTTTAAAAATTCTGATTTGCCCATAATTAACGGGGAGTGTTGGAAATATTAATTACTCATTGATCTGAATAACACATGAACTGACTTTGTCAGAGTCTATAGAAGGTCAGTCTATGTTAGACAATCAGACAGGATAAAGAGATCACATCTCTCATATATAAGCCAGTTGAATTTAATTGTTGAAGCTAAGTTTCTAGATAGATAGTTATTACAGTCTTTAATGTTAAGTTGGTCGCTTTAGAGAGAAGCAAATTTAGTCAGTAGAAGTTTCCTATATGAAGAAGATTGTAAATCTATAATATACACAGATAGACAGAACCGAACATACAGAGAGAAGGAGAGAAGTGCAGAGAAGAAGAATAAAAAAAACTCTATGAAGAGTTTGAAGCTCAAGCTTTTGTATTTTGTTAGTGTTGAAGAGCCGAAGCTCTATAACAGGTGAAACATCCTGGTAAATTCCCAAGTTTATATTTATAGCTATAAGTTTTTGTTATTCCATCACAAGAAATATAAATCCATAATTTTATTGTTTAATGCAAGTTTTATTTATCTGCATACCTTCTCCATATTAACCAAAGTGAATTTCGTTTACATTTACTGTAAGTGAAAGACACAAAGAATCCAAATTTATTTCACTGCATAAAAGTTCTAGTTTTTATGTACAGGAGGGTTCGACACAAATCTTGTTTTAATATTTTGTTATATAATATTGCAAGTGAGTCACAATATAGTTGTGTCATAGTTAATATGAGATCACGGTAGTGAAAAGTGTTTTTCATATTCCTAAGTCTTTAGAGTAGGAAATATAAAGTTGGTCACACATGAGTTGGTCGCAACCTAATTCATGTCGCAGTAAAACCTGGTTGAAGCCAAGTAAATTTGTCGAGGTAAAAGTGAGTCGTGGTAACTCTGTCGCAGTAACTCTGCGTTGTAATTCTGTTGCAAGAATATCTTAGTCACAAGATTTTGGGAAAAAGTTAAAAAAGGGGGAAAAAAGGTTGTGCTGCATTGTAACTCAAGTTAAATTGTTGTGGTCATATTTTTTCCTGAGAATTGGGCCTATTTATGCACATAGGTACAAGTTTTAATGGCTAACTAAATATTCCTTCGGGTCGGAATCTCTTGCAAATGCCACAAACCGCTAGAAAAACGATGCTTTAATTACCTTTAGGTATTTACAATCAGTGTCCCAAAAATGCACCTACAAATTAACCTCTATTCTAAACCTACAAAATCATGCCATGTCACCATATGATGGGCTGTGATTTTCCAATTTATCACTAATTGTGCACATTGATACAAAACTCTGATGTGTTGACTTGGATAGCCACATACCCGTGTTTGATTCACTGTCAAAATTCATATGTTATACCTACCAAACTATGCACAAATTTTCAACTCCAAAGTGTGCAAATTGGACAGGGTGTCAGACCAAATTCATCGAGGATCCTCTAACACATCGAACACACAATGCCAATGATTTTTTATATTACCACATGTCGGCACCCGATTCGTTGTTGAGCCAATATCATTTGACAAGGTGTCAGACCAAATTCAACAAGACTCCTCGAAAGGACTCTTATTGACTCCTACGACACACAATGCCAATGATTCTTTTATATTGCCACATGTCCGCACCCTATTCTTTGTCAAGCCAATATCTTGGAACTTCCAAGATCCTCGACATTTTAGACATTTTTTCATCTTTTCTTTGAGGCTTATGTTGGGAAACTTCATGCAACTGCATTCAACTCGATTGATGATAAATTAAAATCTGGATATGATTGATGCTGTGTCGTTACTCTCCACACACTTCCTTTAATGTAATTTTTGACCGCCTCACTAACCAAAAATAATCATGACTAAACCACCATGATCCAAATATGATTTTTTCCATGATCTTAGCAAAAGACATTCACTACACCATCTATCTTTGTTCAAGATTAATAAAACTCAAGCCCTGCAATGTGCAAATTATTAACTGGGTCAACTTATCTTGATTTGATTGATATGGGAGTTGGAGAAATAATTACTCCCACCATTCCCTCCCTCAGTTATTTCTTCAACCCATTCATGTTCATGTTTACCTCAACTCTTCTTCTTACAGATAATAAAATAATTACAACATATAAAATGAAAATACAAGCATGCCTATAGTTTTACCAAAACATCATATTCTTGACAAAACATGCCTTCTTGTCTCATTCTCAACCACACTTATATAATGATTCATAAAAATAAATAATTCATTTTTTTCTTCTTCGAGATGTACACTCAAAATGCTCCAATTTTCCACTTCTTCTTTCTCTTTTCCTTCCACTTCGAAGCCTCCTCTAACACTTTTGATCTTCTTCCTAGGTTATCTTCTAGTTTTATTACACAATTGTTGCACTTTCTTGGCATACTCTTATGATTCCTTCTTAAAATCCTCTCCATCTCTATTGCTTTGTTATTGAAAGCTTCTTAATTGATTTTCATCTCCAATCTTGTCATGCTCTCAACATCATGGTTATCCATATGTGTGGCCTTTGTAGTTTCAGTATTTTGATTCATATAGGATTCAATCATATCAGTGAAAACCCTGCACAATCACATAAAAATAAACCATTAATAAAATCACAAATCTCTGCAGGCTCATTCTCCTTTTCTTTCTCTTACATAACACCTGCAAGTCTTATTTCTCCAATATGTAGTTTGGCTATTGTGTTCTTCAACTCATTAGTCACTTTATCTTTATTGAATTTTTCTTTATCTATTTCAGCAAGTTCAAAAATGACTCCCATTCTTTCATCATTTTCAATATGTTCCCATGGAACTTTCCTCCTTCCCATGCTCTCTTCTTCAACAACTTCTCTTTCCATGGAAGTTTCACCAATGCTCTTTGTACCCTGACACTGCTACTCTTAAATCCCTTTATTCATAGTGATTTCATCAAAAAAATGCTCAAATATTTATGCAACTCTACCCTCTTCAAAATTTCTAATGGCCTCAACTATTGTCTTCTTTGCTACTTCTTCTATGGAAGTAAGGTCTACATATAACCTCGCCGATAAAGTCTTTCCTAAAGGTAAATTGGATCCATCACCGAATTACACCATACTTCTTCTCTTAACACATCATTTGCTGCATTTTCTCTCACTACAATAGGATCCAAGACCATGATTGTGGAAATTGAACCCAAGTGATAGAACAATTGCACTCACAAAATTGCTAATCAAACATGCAAATTTACACACAAAGGAGACTAAAATTGGAGCATAACACTAATCTGTATTAAATAAGTGTACAATATCCAACCTTATGAAGTCATATGCTACTGCAATATATAATTACATGAGAGATTCGAATGCATAAGGATTCCATTCAAAATAGTCAAAAAGTAGGATTACTAAATCTAGTCAAATCCCCCATAGGTGCATAAAGTAGTTTCCAAATCCACTTAGAGGCTCACGAATTGGAAAATTCAAGTAGGAAAGCTGATGAGGGATGGAAAGACAACTCATACATGCTTTTATGAGGAGAAAAGAAAGGAGGATGATGAGGGAAAAAAACAAGTCAACTACACCTAGTATTACTTTCCCTTTTGCCATAAATCTCAATAAAGTAGACAACTTAGAAGAAAAAGCAGATATGTGCTAGGGAGGATCGAGAATAAAGAAAACATGCTAAATATGGTTTCCAAGAGGTTTCCCAAGTGCTCCATGACTCAGTTTTAGCAAGTTTCACTTCTATGGCATGTGGAAGACAACTTGCATAGAGTGGAATATTGGAAACTAGGCAAATAAGACAAAAATGGATTGATTAATGTCTAAGGTAGTTAAATATGGGTTGATTATTCTAACACCCCCCCTTAAGCCTGAATTTATGAGTAAATATTAGAAAACTATAGGGCCTATCAATAAGGCTTAGTCACCCTTTACATATTGCATGTCCATTTAACCAAGGAAAGAGGCAAAAACCCAGTGGGAAAATCCTCCCTTAAACATGGACAGTAAAACAAAATTTGAAAATATTGTCATCAATCATGATTCATAGCATGATCAGAAATCCCCAACAGTGATTTAAGATTGCTGAATTTCTTCTCACAAAAATCTTTGGTGAAGATGTCTGCTACTTGTTCTGAAGATGCACAAAAGAGTAGGTGAATGGTGCCATCATGCACAAGCTGTCTGATGTAGTGCATATGGATCTCAATGTGTTTGGTTCTCTATCTCTGAACTGGATCATTACAGATTCGAATGGTACTCTGATTATCACAATAGATAATAGTTGAAAAATCTGATTTGAAGCCACACTCACAAGTATCCCCTGCAACCATAAACATTGAGTTGCTACATTTACAACTCCACTGTACTCTACTTCTATAGATGAGAGTGCTATGGAACTCTGTTTCTTGCTTGACTAGCTGATTGGTCTTTCAGCAAGCATGAAAACATATACTGATGTTGACTTTCGATCTGTGTTGTCACCTGCCCAATCACTGTCAGTAAACCCAATCAAATCAAGATCATATTTAGCTTTGTAGAAGATCCCATGAGTTCTTGTTCCCCGAACAAAGTTAAGGATCCTTTTGGCTGCTCTCCAATGGATCTCATGAGGTTGATCCATGTATCTTGAAGCCACACTTACTACATAATAAATATCAGGTCGAGTGTGTGTAAGGTAAAGCAAACACCCAATCAACTGCCTATGCAATGTATTATTTACCATAGGAGAAGAACCTGCTTCTTCAAGCTTAACTCCTGAAAGGAAAGGAGTCTTGCTTGGATTGCAATCTTTCATGTTGAAATTGTTCAAAAAATATAAATCATACTTGGACTGATGTAATTTTATTCCATGTTGGTATTGAGCAATTTCGAGACCCAAGAATTGGTTCAACAACCCCAAATCAGTCATAGAAAATGCATGGTTAATTGCATCCTTCAAGGAGGCAATATATTTCTTTGAACTTCCTGTAATCAGAAGGTCATCCACATACGAGACAATAATCATAAAAGAACCATGAATCATCTTCAATAAACATTAGGAACATACTTGCATCAAACAAAACTCAATGACAGTAGAAAGCCATCAATCTTGGCATACCAAGCCTTGGGGGCTTGCTTTAGCCCATACAATGATTTCTTTAACCTGCACACAAAAGATGGATTAGTAACAAACCCTTGAGGATGCTGCATGTAAATATCTTTAGTAAGATCTCCATTTAGGAAATCACACTTCACATCCATGTGATGTACCTCCCATTGCTTCGAAGCTGCAATGGCTAAGGCTAGCCTTATGGAGTCCATTTTTTCCACTGGTGCAAAGGTTTCATTGTAGTCAATACCATGTACTTGTGAGTAGCCCTTGGCTACCAATATTGCCTTATATTTCAAAGGTGAACCATCAGAATCAAACATAGTTTTGAAAACCCACTTACATTGAACTAGCTTCCTCCTTGGGGGAAGATCAACCAGTTCCCAAGTGTTGTTCTTCTGGAGTGAGATGAATTCTTCTTTCATGGCTGTTTTCCATCTTGGATAATGTCCTGCATCTTCATATGTCTATGGGTCTGATTCAGCCATCAGATATCACTTCTCTACAAACAAAGGGTCTTTCATACACAGGGCACTCTCAAATTGAGATCTAGTCCTCCTAGGACCACTAGGATTTCGAGCTAGTTCCCCAGCTGCATGAATGGTCTTTTCTGCCCATTTTGGTCTTGTAGAAATATCAATATCTGAAATTAAATCATCATTACCAGACATATCAAAATCAACAAACTCATTTGTCTCTCCACTTACATTCAATGGTTCTGGTGGTGAAGAAGACTCTCCAACTTCAACTGCTACTAAAGGCTCTTCTTGGAACTGAACACTCCTTTCAATGAAGGCTTTGTTTGTGCTTAAGTTTATCAGCTTGTACCCTTTTGAATCTTCATAATACCCAAGAAATAGGCATTCTTGGCTTTGGGGCTGCAAAGCCTTTCTCTTTTCAGTTGGAATTCTAGCCCAAGCCTTTGAGCCAAAAATCCTAAAATGGGTCACATTTGGCTTGTGCCCACTCCAAGCTTCGAAAGGAGTCATACCATCAAGCTGTTTATGAGGCACCCTATTTTGGATATAGGATGCACAGTTTATATCTGTGGCCCAAAACTTTGGTGGCAAAGTCTTAGCCTCCATCAAACAGGTTGCCATCTCCTTCAGTGATCTATTCTTTCTCTCAGCAACACCATTTTGTTGTGGTCTGTAAGGGATTTGATGCTACATATGAATACCTACATCTTCACAATATTGAATGAACTCAGACTTGACATACTCACCACCATTGTCAGATCTAAGGATCTTGAGTCTCCTCCCAGACTGGTTTTCAACCAAATCCTTAAAGACTTTGAAGAGGCCAAAAAATTCAGACTTATGCTTCAGGAAGTAAACCCAGCAATACCTGGAAAAGTCATATATCAAGGTCAATGCATATTTGTATTGACTCATTGACATATGAGGAAATGGACCAGCAACATCACTATGGATCAACTCAAGAGGTGTGGAGGTTCTCTCATGACTAGCTCTCTCAAATTTATGCTCTGGGTGTTTTCCTAGGATACAACCTTGACAAACTCCCTTGGAAAACTTAATCTTTGGTAACCCTATGACCATTTATTTTTCACTTAGATCAGAAAGATAATTATACTTAAGATGGTAAAATATTTCATGCCAAAGCTTGATTTCCTCATTTACATGAATCTAAAGAGTAGAGGGGTTTGAGTAGGGTAGAAAATGTGAAAACATGTATACCTTCGAAGTGTGATCTACAACTGCTTTTGCAATGACTTTACCATTCGAGATCTCTGTGATCTCAACATCATCAGGGGAGAATATGACCTTCTTTGGAGACCCTATGTGAGTCATCTGATACACTGACAAGAGGTTAGAGGCAAGATTTGGAACATACAATACATTACTGAACTTACCATGGTCAATATCAATCCTTCCTTTCCCCAAATTGTCAGTGAGAGAGTCATCTCCCAGCACTATTGATGGACCTTTCGACATGTCAAGAGAGGAGAATCCCTCCTTGGTCAAAACCACATGTCTTGAAGCTCTAGAGTCTATGATGGAGATAGGTGAGCTTGATGTTCTAACAACCAAAGCATGTACTCTCTCTCTGTCCTCTGAATTTGATCCTCCTTCCATCTTCTTTGAGCAATCAGGAAGGGAGATGTTATTCTTCTCCAGGAGTTGGGTCAACATGTCAATTTGCTTCTTCATGCAGGAGTTTTCAGGATGATAGCCCTTACTGCAATATGTGCTTGCTCATTTCTCCTTTGTTCTTCTTCTTTTGGAAATTCTTCTTGGAGCCTTGGGGATCCTTTTGAGACTTATTCTTGCCTCTCTTTTGCTCAAGTGGCTTCTTAGCTTTCTTCTTGCCTTTTGAATCCACCCTCAAATATCCAACAACTAAATCTTGGTCTTTGGAAGGTTTGATGGTGCCCATCATCACCAGTTTATATTGTTCTTGTGTGAGGGATTCCATGAACTCTGCAAGCTTAGGGATCTTCCAGGCTCGAGCTGTCAACTTTGTGTCATGGACAGTAAAAAAAAACACCGAATAGTCAGGTCCAAGCTTTCAGAGTATGAACAAAACTAGTTTCTCTTCCTTCTTTTCAATTCCACACTGTTTTAGCTACAAAACAAGGGCTTTAAACTTGGAAAAATAGAGTTGCAGGTATTTGAAGTTGCAAGGACTCAAAGAGATCAATTCATTCTCAATTTTAAGTCCTCTCATCTCATATGTCTTACCAAAAATCTATACAATATTCTCCCACACTTCATTAGGTGATGTCAATCCATCAAGATGGAAGAGGAGGTCTCTTGATATGCTCAGACACAAAAGACCATAGGCCTTATCCCTCCTGTTGTGCCATTTAATTTTCTCTACAACTGTATTGGGCTCTGCCTCAGTTTCCATAGTCACCTTGTAGATACCTTTCACTCTCAATAGTATCTCCATCTCTCCTTTCCATTCAAATAAATTAAATGAAGTCATGATGATCTTCTGAGATTGATCCATAGCTCAGAAACTGTCCCTTCAGTCAACAGAATATGCTCCCAGTCAAGATGTAAAACCTGTAATAGCAATATGGAAGGAGATAAATTGATCTACAAAGGCTCTGATACCATGTGGAAATTGAACCCAAATGATAGAACAATTGCACTCACAAAATTGCTAATCAAACATGCAAATTTACACACAAAGGAGATTGAAATTGGAGCATAAAACTAATCTATATTGAATAAGTTTACAATAGCCAAACTTATGAAATCATAGGTGGCTGGAATATATAGTTACATGAGATATTATAATTCCTAAGGATTCCATTCGAAATAGTCAAAAAGTAGGCTTACTAAATCTAGTCAAATCCCCCATAGGTGCATAAAGCAGTTTCCAAATCCACTTAGAGGCTCACGAATTGGAAAAGTCAAGTAGGAAAGATGATAAGGGATGGAAATACAACTCATACATGCTTTTATGAGGAGAAAAGAAAGGAGGATGATGAGGGAAGAAAACAAGTCAACTACACCTAGTCTTACTTTCCCTTTTGCCATAAATCTCAATAAAGGAGGCAACTTAGCAGAAAAAGAAGATATGCACTAGGGAGAATATGGAATAAAGAAGACATGCTAAATATGGTTTCCAAGAGGTTTCCCATGTGCTCCATGACTCAGTTTTAGCAATTTTGACTTCTATGGCATGTGGAAGACAACTTGCATAGAGTGGAATATTGGAAACTAGGCAAATAAGACAAAAATGGATTAATTAATGTCTAAGGTAGGTAACTATGGGTTGATTATTCTAACAATTATGCCATTATTTTCCTTCAATAGGCATGCATTCATTCTCCTAAAAAAATATGATTAAGTCCCCATAATTCCTCAATAATCCTCTATTCTTCAATCTCAAAAATAATTTCATCTTCACACTCTCGGGTGGATTTACTTACCTCTGCCTGTTAACACCAAAAATTGGTTCACCTAGCTATTCACGATCTAAACCATAATCATACATCATATTCCCACCATTATTTCCTCCATTTTTACCTTCACTAGTAAAAATCCACCAAATATGGTCCAAAACATTATTATTCATTCCCCATAAATGAAGGGAAGTTGAGCATTTATTGTGATTTATCGCCACTCTCTCCAAAAAGGACCAAAAATGCCTAAAAATGAGAATGGGTAAAAAAACATAGATAAATACATGTACAATAAAATATCATGGGTCATTACCATGGGTAAAAAAACCTTGGATCGTCCTAGAAATACAATGTGAAGGTCTCCCCCCAAACATTCCACAGATTCATTACATGACATTACTTTTCTCCTTTCACCATTATTCTGTATCTTTCCATATCATTTCCCATAGTGTATGTTGAGCTTGCTCCATACCCATTTGGATCCATTCCCCCTATTTGACAACCACTCATGGAGAAGACTAGAGACCCAAACCATGGAGCCACGGGACCATTTCTCAGATGGATACAGTGGCCCACTTCAGAGAAAGGTATGCTTATTATTGTTTCTTGTTATTAGTTAGATGTAAAATAAAAATCAGAAAAATAGTCTTGTTCTTGTTTGTTTCCTGTTACTATTATTGAACTCTACCCTATGATCTGGATGATATAGGGTAGGTACTTTTGCACGTAGAATGGGAGAAATCCCAACTACAGTTTTGGTGACTCCACTCGGTCGATCCTTTGGGATATTTTTTTTGCAGGTGTTTCTACTGGCTTTTTCTCCTTTTCTACCTTCAGTCGTTCAATATCTGACCCCCTCATAGTAGATTCGAACCAGTATTTCCTAATTTCCTGCCCCTTGGCCTAAGCTGACAGCCTTTTCTTAAAAATTTCTCACTTACGCCTGGATCGCACTTATGCGACAGAAAGTTGCGGCCAGGTCGCACCTTTTTTCTTGATAAGCGTGACCTAGGTTGTGCCTTCTGCCCTAATAAGTGTGACATGGACCATAACTTAATATCGCACTTGTCTCGGCTCTCGGAGTGACCCCGGTCACTATTGTCACCTTGTTTTGTGCGACCTGTCATGTAGAAACATCAATTTTGTGTGACCTGAGTATGTCCAATGATTTTCTGTCTTGATTGCAATTGTTTGACAGTCCTGTGCGATGTCGATCACACCTATTCCACCGACAGGTGTGACCTACAATTTTTTAGCCATTTGCTATGTTTGAGATCCTTGTTTGAGACCCCCCATCTGTGTTCTATGCCTTCCCGACCTGATTTTGTCCAAATCCGATCCATTACAGCCCCTTGGTTTGTTTTGTGGTCCTATTTTCCTTGCATATGAGCCCCTTTAGTTGATTTTCGTAGTTGAGACCCTCTATGTGTTTCGTACACCTGGTCAATTCGTTATGCATTCATTTACTTGTGTATACTTTATTTGCTAGAAGAAATAGTTATTTTGCATGATATTTACTATCATTTTCTATTATTTATCTACATTTTGTGTCTTGACCGTGAGAGCGTTGGGGTTTATACACATCATTTTCACACATCTCACACCCTAAAGTGAAACGCTTGGTTCATGACCCCAAGGTAGCATAAAAATTAACTTAAAAAAACCAACATTGTAACCTTAGTTGAGGACCAAAACAATCTTGTAGCTAAGTTAGGACATTGTAGATAAGCATCCAAATAATAAGCCTTTGTGACTTACATTTGAGTCATTTTTTTGTCCATTAGGGGACCAAAATCCTCTTGTACTTGTTGACATGGTCACAAATGGTTTGTCGGAGGGCCCCCCACTATGCAGGAGTAAGCCACATTGAAGGGGTTCCAGAATTCAAGGTGGAATACCGCACTCCATTTTGCACTGAAGGCTAACCCTTCATAGTCTTCCTCATGCATGCTGAAGTATACCGGGTGTCAAGGTCCAAAGGGCTGAAGTGCCAAGAAACCACTTCGAATGTGTCATGAACGAGGTAGCCTAGTTTCCATTCTTTCTAGGGCTCTTCTACTCGGAGGTCCCTCTCGATAGTGGGATTCTCTTACCATATTTTTCTTCCATTTCGTATTGTCTGACTGGGATTTCATCACCCTGTTGAGGATAGGATTTTTGAGGGGCTTCCATCTCGTATTTATAGTTAGGATTTTTCTTGCACTCTTACCCCATAGGTTAGTGCACCATTTTCTTTCTAGTTAGTGCTGCTGGTTGGATTTTTTGTCACTTTTTGTAGACTGTCCTATTGTAACCCGCTAATGTAGTTCAGTTTTAGAGATTTCTTTTGGCCTGTGAGCCACCATTT
The DNA here is from genome assembly GCA_001517045.1 of Pseudotsuga menziesii. Lineage (NCBI taxonomy): Eukaryota > Viridiplantae > Streptophyta > Pinopsida > Pinales > Pinaceae > Pseudotsuga > Pseudotsuga menziesii. The sequence continues at coordinate 101,599 of LPNX010503349.1, read as the reverse complement.
GTACACTTTGCTTCTGCACACTCGGCTGTAGTTGGGTTTTTGATCCTGTGGTTGATACTCTTATGCCTACATTCATTACACATCACACCATCAAATCATCATTTCTCCACCATGCTACTCACATAGAATTAGGGGGCATACCCCTCAGTTAGGTTCTTTGAACCATTATTGTTGGATCCATATTTGACATCATTCACCACCTTTAGAACCATACACTTCTTCTGAGTTTCATTCAGATTCTTATCAATCCAAACCTAATTTGTTCATTGCCCCATATAGCCCCATGGCTGGTGCACCTCCTAACCCCTTTCAGGGGGGACAGTTGATAGCCGAATTATGTCAGTTCCACTCATCATTCTGGGTATCTCTTCTACTAGACCTACAGGTCCTGGTCCTAGGGGACCCCTAGCCACTACGCACACTACTATTGGTACGCTACCCACTAGTGGTGGCCCCACTCTAGCCATTATGGTTCCTACCATACCACCATTCATCCATGGGAGAATTGGCCCTTCTACTGTCGTTCTGTCTATTCCTTCCATCCTAGTGTCTAATCCTATTGTCAAAATTCAGCCTTATCCACCCCCATTTACCCACAGGAACTACATTCCCATTGGCACCGACACCATTGCTATATCTTCTTGGTCTAGTCCTGGTCCTAACCTACCATTAATGGATAGCCTCAACCTGCCTAATTTGACACGGTTGACCAATGACCCCATTCATTATAACCCATTGTGGCTTCCCATGCCTACCAAGCTCCCATAAGACATCCCTACATTTGAAGGGAAGGTGGGAGAATACCCCCAAAACCACATTACTTCATTCGACATATGGTCATGTTCATCTAAGAACATAGTGGATGATTCTATTCGTTTGTGTCTATTCCAATGCATACTCACAATTGTTGCGACCAAATGGTATATCTAAATTCCTCATGCCACCTATCAATACTTTTCCTCATTATCCTCGATGTTCTTTCAATACTTCTAGTTACCTGTTCATTCTGATGAGGGATTGGAAATCTTACTATCATGTAGAAAAAAAAACTACCCATATCATCGATCATATCCATGAATGGCGCTGTCGCCATATATTGTGTAATATCCAGCTAAATTATAGGATTTTATTAATTGCTTTCTCAAAACCTTACTCGTCCCCATCGCCAATGATGTTTCATCTAAGCACCCACAAACTAAGTAGGAAACCATCCTTAAGGAACAACAGTTTGATCTCATCTACAACTAATCAGGTTATGTATACACCATTATACCTAATGCTCCCTGTGTTGGCTCCTCACGTCGACATAGGTCGGTGGCATCCCATGTTGTTTATGGATTCATCATCTCTATTACCTAGCATCCACACCTTTACTCAGCCTCTCCTTCGATGCCACCTCATTCTGGTAACAACCCTAGTGTTTCCCAATCTAGTTATGTCCTTAATTTTTCACATGTAATGGATTAGTCTAGAGCCACACCTTCTTATGTGCTTCCTGCACTATTTACTCATGTTCATAGACCAAATTGTTTGGCACCCGCATGTAATGGCCAAATGGAATGGCTTTCATCCCCTCTAGTTGCTCTTTCCTATTACCCAGCACATGTGCAACCTACACCTACTTTGGCCCTAACTCCTCTTATTCCCTAAGGATAGGTCTATGCTCCACAAAACCCCCATAATCATCCTGCACCTAATAACCAACAAGGGCAGGGAAGATGATAGAGGGGTAGGAATTAGGGGAATAACCAACCTCAAGGAGGTGGCCAACAACCCATCCCTCCAAACAACAATGGATAAAACGCCCTTGCATAGAATCCTCAGCGTACCCCTATAACTGGGAAGAACCCTCATCTCTAGAGTAACCATCTGTGCGCCATTTGCAATACTTACAGACATTACACACATCAATGCCCCAACATGAATCAAGTGTATCATATACTACAAAATTATACTCAACGTGATCCCAATGTGGTCGCTCTAGCATAGCAAAACCCAGCACCCCAAGGTCCTCCACCTATGGTGCTGCAAAACCCCTTACCCAACTAAGGGATGTTTGCAACCCAGTCCTTGGCACCAAAAAAGATTGAAACCACTTCTGCAGCTCAACCCATTTATCTTGGTGTCCATCACCTTATGAAGTTATCGTTCAATGTCAACCTACAGACTCGGCGAAACCAATATGGCTCCACCATGAAAATTTATAACCCTTCTACGATGTATATCTCCATCCCTATCAATATGTCTTTGCATTTGTCAAGACCTCCCACAGATGGGGATGCTAAAGTAGCGTGGTTCCCTTTGTGTCATGTCACAAACAACCACACTTCTAGAGCTGCTTTCAACTATAGTATGATTGACGGCTTGGCCCAGTCTCACTTTTCCATGTCTGCTCTGGAAGTCCTCAAAATTTGTCCTTCACAAGCCAAAGATTTTCTTTCTACGTTAAGTGTCATCTATCCCTCTGATTCTAGGTTGATCACTTTCAACCTAGATCAAGGAGAACCCCGAATTCCATCATCTGTCACCTTCCCAGTTTTAGTCACTATTCATAATTTGGTTCATTCATGGGTGCATCATTGATGAGGGAGCATCCACCTATGTTACATCAACCTTTTTTTGGCATAAAATTGGATCCCAAACGCTTCAACCTTCCAAAAACTGCACTTCATACCTACGATGGTAGTGTTTGTCAACCCCAGGGTGTTCTCACGAATGTCCCCATCGCATTTGTCCGAAAAAATGTGTTGATTGACATTGAGGTTTTCAACACTCAACTTGATTACAGCCTCCTCCTTGAACAAAGCTATATGTATGCAATGCGAATCGTTTCCTCTACCATATTTCTACTCTTGATGTTTCCCCATGATGGGAATATCGTCACCATTGATGAATTGACGTATTACGATCCTAAGAGACCAGGCACTCCAAAAACTGTCCTCGCTACTGTTGATGCCACCATTGAAAGTGTTTCAATACCTTCCCTATCCGTTGTTGGCCCAAGATTATTTTCCAATGCTCCATTAATGGAAATTGTTTTGTACTTCCCACCTTCTCCTTCGTTGACTGACATATCAAATTTGTGCACTATCACGTTTGGTAATATTCCAACCACCTCGCAGGGTATTTTTTAGTGGCAAAATTTTGCCAATTGGATATTTTTTGGGTTTTTTTCAAAAAACAAATTCGTTATTTGGTGTCTTATATCGCCTATATTTACATAAAATGTGTTTTTTTATCATAATATTCACCAAACTTTATACATTTCAATGTTAAATTTATGTTTTATATTGAATATTCGCCTGCCTATTTATAAACATGTTTTTTCAATCCAGAACAATTTCCTAGAATACTATACTTAAGTATAATATTAGAATCCTTAAAAAATACCTTGCTTGCAACCTCAGTCCTCGGGGAATTGTTGGGGTTGATTCCCCGTACACATGATTCCCTTCCTTTTTCGACCATTTGGAATTATTAGTAAACCAGTCATGACTAATCAACCTTTAAGGATTCACTTTGGGTATTCTCATGTGGTACCTTGATCCCCCCACCCTTCCCTCAACTCGACTCCCATCCAACCTATTGAGATGATGTCACACCCAACTCTTTGTACGCCAAGTTCTTCTCTTATCTCTACTCCTGCCCCCCCATCCTCCCAAGAAGACTGGGGCAAGGCACCCAAATCGATGGCAGAACCATGTCCTCCTCCTACATGTGCGATATGCGATGTCCAAGGCCATGTGACACAAAATTATCCTGATTTTCCTATCCTTCACACCCACATGTGCATTGTAGTTGAAACTGATGACGTCCTAGTTGTCAATGTATAGGACATACCCGCGGTTAAGAAAAAATAGCTATGCACCAACCATCCATGTGTAGTTTGTGTCTTATATGGTCATTACTCCCACCATTTCCCAAACTTTCTTGAGTATCAGTCACTCCTTGGTGATCTTTGGAAACACTCCTGTGAGTCTGACATTGCCTTCCTTAAGGAAATACAACCCTCAACATCTTCCTGGGAACCAACAACACCATCTACACAATATCTAGATCTAGTTGTCCTTCCCCCTCATCAACCGTGGAAGATCACCCTCATCTCTCACAACACCACTTTCATGACGACAAAGAGATCCTTGAAACCACCACCGATTTTATCCCATTTCAATTAGTCCATGGTGTGGAGTAAGTACTTCCCATTGAATTCCAGATTCCGTCACTCTGCCTTCCGTAGAATTTATCCCTGATACTTCACCGTTAGAACGACACATACTTATGCTTGAAAAAACCAATGAGGACGTTCGTGCTGCTCTCTAAATGATTGAAGCAACAAAGTCCTAGTCGAAGTCCCATTATGACTCCCACGTCCACCCGCACACCTTTAGCAAGGGGAACCTAGTCCTCGTTTATGAGCAAGGCCATGATAAGACTGGAAAAGGGAATTTCGAATCCATGTGGTATGGACCTTATGTGATCCATCGATTCCTCAGAAACAAGGCATATATCCTTGCTGACTCTAATGGTGACCTCTTGAAGAATCCCCACAATGGTCTATACCTCAAGAGGTTCTATGCCTTAAGTCGCTCACCATACAAACCCTTGTATCATAGTTTTTCTTTTTGGTTTTAAATCAGTTTACCACAAGTCGGTGAGCCCCTCTAGTAGTTGCTCCACGTCCATCCATAGTGATTCGATTGTCACACTTTGTTGCCTCCTCTACCTGTGAGTGAGTGGATCTAACCCCTCAAACTTTCCCTTGTGTTGCGGGTACCCCACTAGAGGGTGTGGTCCCACATTTACACATGCACACAATATGCCATTAGTATTTATCACATGCATGATCTAGCTACCACTATGCTAGCATACCATCAGGTCCCTAGACCTGTCCTTGAGGTCGAGGAATCTCTAGATCTACCTGATAGTCCATTCCCATGTATGGATAGTCCTCTATGAGGATAGAAAGTTGTCGTAACTATGCCAAAAATCTCCTCAGTCAAAGAAACAATCTACTAGACCACCTCCCTCCCTACTTTCTTCGGGACATTTCCTGTATTTACCTCGATTTGTGTGCCGCCACAAAAATCACACCACACACGTATTGGCATGTTCATGAGCCATCTACTCCATCCATACTGCAAACTTGTCCTTATTTTACTTCCATCCACTATATCGCAAGGAAGCCCCACCAGTGTTCCATTGTTATTCATATCAGCCATGTTCACATCACCATCCCTTTTGGTACACTGGACACTTCCTTTTTTCTTAACTAACCATTACGGAGTTTTTGTTAAGCTCTTTTTTGAATCCTAAAAGAATGAAAAGATTGTCGACCACACTTGCTTACTTTCACACTCTTTAGATTATTTTAAAGGGTGTCTATGTGTCCTCGTTTATCTCATTTTTCGAACTATGTAGACTATTAAAAGAAAAGGACCACCCTAGCACCTTCCAGCTATGAACGTGTCCCTTTCTATCCTTTTATGCTTTGTTGGACATTGGGACCGTAAATTACGAAAACGTTCATTTTGGGTTGTGTTTAATCTCTTTTCTAGCCCTCTCATCAAGAAAATATTTTTGAGCAAACTTGGTTTTGTTCATGCTTGTAAAATTATTTGAATGACCATCCAATCATATAGGTTTAACCTTTTCTAGCTTGGTTGGACTACCTATGGTAAAGAATTCTCTCTACCCCTTTGGGTTGGGAGAGCTCTCTTTTATAAACTTTTATCCTTTTTCAGACTTAGGAGACTACTGTACGAAAAAGATACCGCACTGGAGTCTTCTTCATGCTTTCAAACTCTCTAAACATGAAAACACCATCGAGCATTTATCGTCTGAGGCTCGACAAAAATCCATGAGATAGTATCATATTGAGCATACTTCTATCCCCTTCATGCTCCTTAAACTATGAACAAGGCACACAATGGTGTCTCTAGATGCCATCACATATGGTATCACTTTATGGAACCTTCCCCTTATTGGGTTGCCTTTGTTTAGAGTACTCAACAATGAGTCTCCCTCAGATCCCCTGGATATCACTAGTTCAATTACTTCCCCTAGTATCTCCCATTGTAGTCATTTTCCTGGTTTCCAAGCTATGGTCCCCTCCCCATGAGTTAGTATCATCTACTAATAGGTTCACCCTGTCGTCATACTTTGAACAAAGGAAGTTTGAGCCTCCCGTACTACCATGCCCATGTCCCCTAATCAGTGCCTCACTCCCAATATTATTCCATATCTTTGGTTGTCCCCCTCGCACTTTTATCAAGGAAACCTCATTTCCTTGGTAGTTGAAGGTCTCCCTCTATCAACATCGAGACATATATTCCAAATAATAGACCCAGAGGTCCATGTATCCTAGTTTCATCCACCTTATTGCTGAGTTCCTTGGACCACTTGAAAGGAGTCATTAATGCCTTTTGGGTTGGTTGTGTCTCACGTGCTCAACTTTAGCTACATTATCAGAGCGTTGATATTCATATAGTATATTGGTCCTTTCATTATTTGGTCAAAGACCCCAGTTGTCACCTAAATCTAGCATAATGGTAAGTCTATTTTTGAGACGCATACAGTTTCATCTCCCTTTTGATTTCTGGGTTGCATTGGCGAGAGTGTTCAGAATCCCCTCATTGTCATGATTTTGTGTATCTCCAGTACTGATATTGTATATTGTACCACAGAGTTTCTTACTCTTATTCATTAATGAGTCCATCCAGTTATGTACACACTTATATTCCATAGAGCATCAGTTGTGATGATATTTCATTCCATGAGAATGTCATTGTTCCAATGTATCATTTATTCAAATCAATTTATGTACTCAGCCTCCCATTGATGCTACCACGATGTACTACCACTTGTATATATGTATTGATTGGATCCCATTATTTGAGCCTTGATCCCCTTTTTATTTTTGAGACATTGTTATGAGCATGTGTATTGCCACCTCGTCCATATACATGTATGAGATTATATGTACCTCATCCATTTTTTAGAAGAAATACAAACCAAAAGCCACTATAGTTTGAATGAGGAGGCTCCACTTCTTTGCGGTCCTCTCTAGTCTCTCCACCGTTGTCACCATTTTTTCTTGATCCTATGATCTCTACCGGCCATACGATGAGCTCCTTCCCTCACACATCAGGGGACAATTTGTTAACACCAAAAAATGTTCACCTAGCTCTCCATGGTAAAATGATAATCATACATCATATTCCCACCATTATTTCCTCTATTTTGACCTTCACAACTAAAAATCCACCAAATATGGTCCAAAACATTATTATTCCCTCCCCATAAATGAAGGGAAGTTGAGCATTTATTGTGATTTATCCCCACTCCCTCCAAAAAACCCTAAAAATGAAAATGGGTAAAAAACCATAGATCAACACCATGCATAGTAAAATACCATGGGTCAAAAAACCTTGGATCATCCTATAAATACATTATGAAGGTCTCCCCCCAAAAATTACATAGATTTATTACATGAGATTACTTTTCTCCTTTTGCCATTATTCCATATCTTGTCATATCATTTCCCACGGTGTATGTTGAGCTTAATCCATACCCATTTGGATCCATTCCCCCTATTTGAAAACCACTCATGGAGAAGACTGGAGACCCAACCCATGGAGCCGCGGGACCATTTCCTCATATGGCTATAGTGGCCTACTTCATAGAAAGGTATTCTTGTTGTTGTTTCTTTTTATTTGTTAGACATAAAATAAAAAACATAAAAAAATAGTCTTGTTCTTGTTTGTTTCCTGTTACTATTGTTGAACTCTAGCCTATGATATGGATGATATAGGGTAGGTTCTTTTGCATGTAGTAGGGGATATATTCCCACTACATTGTCATGCTGAAAAATTCATGATTGATCAAATCAACAACAACGTCTTCAATATTCTCAGTAGTGTCTACTCCACTACTTTCTTCTTCCTCTATGCTTGCTCTGGTACAATCATCTTCAATTCTCAACTCTTCCTTGGGAATAACATCAAGAGAATCACCATCAACTTCATCCAGTAGGAAGTTCTATGCAAATTTCTAGTTAGAATTATTTAGCACCTCTTCATAGTGCACATCATCAACACAATTCAAATCAACATCAACAACCTTCATTGTTGAATACACTTCACCATTTACTACTGCAAACACAACTTCATGTTTAGCATTAAAATTCACATCTACCTACAATTGAGCATAGTGGGATTCACTGAATGCAAACAAAACAACTTGTACATCTTCTACTATAGCAGGATCAACACCAATTTCTTTGAATATTTTGGTAGCAACTTCAATGTTACACTGAGCATCAACATTTGTTCTTGCAACATTGTCAACTTCACTAGGATCTTCATTATCAACACTTGCAAGGTTAAAGAAATAAAAAATAAAATCAATTGTGTTGATATACACTTCTTCCATGACCATTTTTTATTGATCCACCAACCTAGTGAGATTTACAATGTCTTCATCAAAACATAATGCTTTAGGAGGAATTTCTTCATCAGCTTCATAAGTAATCAACATTTCTATATTCATTGGGACACTAACTGATCCATTTACAACTTATTCATATTCATGTTCACCATCCATACTCACATCAACACCATGGGATAATCTAGTTGCACTGTTGGATAATCTAGTTGCTTCGATAGGAACAATATCATGACAATCATTAGCAATATGCCTTGTTTAATTCTCCAAAGTACATATAGCTACAATAGTAGTTAAGAAATCATATTCCATTGGTGACTAAATACTATGGGATTCACCTTCCACATCTCGAACATGCTATGTTTTATTCACAAACACATCATCTTCCTCAATTTGTTATGTTCTATTTGATTTAGTAGAATCTAACATGACTTCTTCACATTTTTTTGCTTCTATAAATAATAACATACATATGCCTCATCTTCCTTTTTTACTTCAACATCATCCACTGTTGTATGTGAACATTGGGATTCACCTTCCTCATCTACATGTGCAACTGCACACACACTTTATTCTTTATCCTTCTCTTTTGCTTCAATAAGGAAAACTTCATCTATAACATCCAATAATCTAAATACATAGTAGGATTCACCAAAAACATGGTTATATTCTTGTTGGAGGATCTTAGTCGATTGGCTAACTAGGTCCTCCAACCAACTATGGTCGATTCGGTTCAGTCAGTTAGTTAGATGACTGACCTATCAATTGCAACTAAATAATTGTATGTGACAAGTATAAAATAGGTTGGTGAGCCAGATCCATAGATATGTCTGTTAATTGATCCTTGGATATTATATGCTTTATAATAAAAGGAGAGTTATTCTTGTCCCACTTACTCTTGAATATATTATGGTTATAATAATGTGAATGCTCTGTTTATATATAATTATTTATTGATGCTAACCACACGAACCCTCAGACTACAACATTGGTTCTGTTGTCAGGACTACATAATCTATATGATGTCAGGAGCATGGCTATATGCTAACCGAAAGAAAAATATGAGAGTGGTGGGATAAGAAAGTAATGAACTACATCTAGAATTATGCAAGGGGCAAAAAACTGGCAATTTCACTAGCAAGGGAAAAATTCTTCAATGAAGCACATGAGAAATTTGTAGAATTCATCCCTCGTGAAATACAGAAGTTTTGGGATATTGTTCATTTCCAAGCTGGAAAAAAGAATGAAAGATTGTTGTTGCACAATATCCATAATGATGTAAGAACATTTTTTTCTGAGTGGCTTGAAAATATACGCAACGACTTCTATGAAGAACATGCCATAAAATATAGAACATCTGTTAAAGAAGTCGAACGAAAATTTTATACCGATCTCCGCGAAGGGTTATTTTTCTCTATACCAACATTGTTATACAAATTTTTTATTGAGAATGGATTCGTTACTATAATCAAGCCACAATTTTTGTTGGATAAACAAAATCAACAAATTGGAAACAAAATAGAAAAGAGTGGGATAAATTTGTCAACAAATGATAGTGGGAATACTTCCTAAGAAAATGATGACCATTTTCAGACCCACCTGTGTTGAACAGTAATCATTAGGTCAACAATGGTGGGATATTCAACCAAATGTTATAAGTAAAGAAGTATAAAAGTCTAGTCGATGAAAGAAGATAAAGAATGAATTGATGTAAAAATTCAAGTCTACTCTAATGAAACAAACATCCAACCAGTTTTTAAAAAATGCAAATATACAAAAGATCAAGAGAGAAAAGAGGTGCAAGTGAAACGAACAGTTAAAACCACTTATACTATGAAACGAGAACTCGACACAGTTCTCGTTTTTCTCTCTCCAAATTTTAGTAGCTATTTTTACCTCCGTTTAAAAAAGGGTTGATACCAGTATCACACATTTTTATTTTAAGGCATTTTTTTGGCGTTTGAATCATCTTTGTTGTAAAATATTATTACTTATTATTTTCAAGTGTGTTTTTTAGACATTTAACAAAATAACATACATTTAGAAGCAAATTATATTGAAAGACATATATATTTTGCAATCTTTTTCTCTAAAATAAGACATTTTAATAGGCAAAATAAGACTTTTTTATTGACAAAATTCTAAGAAATTCTAGAAAATAAAGACATTTACTACCATTTTCAATGTATTTTCATAGAATTTTTGTATAAAAATGATACTATTTCATACGGTATTCCCAAATGTTACGATTCACATAAATTCACTAAAAACTATACCATATACTTGTAAATAACATATGAAAACAATATATATAGAAATTTTATTTCTAAAATAAGTGTGAAAGTCAAAAAAATACTAATATATCTTATCAAAAAGTTGTCAAATTTAACATTTCCTTCAAAACATTAAACTAATCAACAATGTCATGCAGGCCAAATTCTTCATCGAAATTGGAATTTTCTGGAGCTTGGCTTTCCTGAGGGACATCAATGTCCTTTTCCATTGGGTATTATATGTCTCCAAGATTCCCAAAGTTCCATTTCCATGAGAGATATTTGCAAAAAAAAAACATTATAGTAAAAAAAACATTATATTAAAAACAATTTAAAAAAAACATTAACCTACCTAACTACCAGTTCACACCAAAATTATATTTTATCCATGGATTCATGCAATGCATTAGCTACCACTGATCAATTTGTCAACCTTAAGTTATTTTTTATATTCTTGTTTTCTCTCTCACATTCTTCTAGTTATCTGCTATCATTTGTTGGTGATAGTATTAGATACTAAATAGTTACAATTTATCCATTCATCATCTATAAAATATTTTTTATATATGCTTAAAAAAAACATAGATAATAATGCTATATATATATATATATATAAGCTCATATATATTAAGTAATTCTCATTCTTAGTAGTGGTTAATTCATATATATTTCTATATCTTGGTTAACTCTAATTAAAAATAAATAATAAGTTCATATATAATAGTTCTCAATCTTGATTAAATCATATATACTTCTAAATTTTATTAACTTTAATTAGCAATAGCTAATGTGTCCCATATACTTATTATTTAATTAACAATCTCTTTCTTTTTCTTTCATGGTATTTACTGAATTAAAATGGATTTTTTTACTTTTCTCAGAATCGCGCCGCAAATTGAGATTGAGAGCTCTCTAAGTTGTAAGTGGTTGGGGCTGCTTCTTTATCTTCCAAGACTGTTCCCAAGAAAAATGGGCTCATTGGGAGAAATATTGAGTGCGGCTTGTAGAACACATGTAATGCACAGTTGGGTTGCCCACGCAGAGGATCTAGAGAGAGATGTGAAAGTTATAGTTGTTATCTTTGACAACATGTGTGGTTAGTATGCTTCCCAAGATGGCTGAATACATCTCTTGGTCAATGGCAATAAACCCTTGTCCTTTCACTAAGTTTATGTAATTATATGAATTATCTAACAACATGGGGCTTATATGATCCAACCACCATATAATATTATCACAACTAAATTCAGATGCTCTAAATTCAACGACCAGGTTGCTCTAAATTCAGATGCATAGAGTTCACTGCTTGCATAAAGTTCATTGCCTGTGAGCCTCCCTTGCCCTCCTGCATCTCTGCATTTTTTCCCCTCCACCCTCCTCTCCCTCTACCTCCCCCTTCCACCACCTCCGCAGTGGCCTTTAAAATGAAAAATCTAAATGCTTTCCATCATTATAATAATTCCATGTATATTCAGAATGGATAACCAAAGGACACAAAAATGATTACTAATATTGTTTACATTTGCCACTTATTTCTGCTTGTAGGTCGTGGAGATGCATGCAGATTTCCTCTTTCAACAAGGCATAACGTTCTCTATCGGCCTTCAAGCGCAGAATTTCAACCTCTCACCATTTCTCCTCTAGTATTTTTGCTCTCTGTAGAATGTTCTTCGAAGAGGACTTTTTCATCAGCTGGGTCTGCTCTTCAGCTGCTTCATCTTCCTTTTCAACTTATTCCATGGTTGTTGGCTCCGGTTCTGGCTGTTCATCGACATCGACATCATCTTCCGCTCTTCTAACTGCTGCGGTCCTCTTGGGATTCTGTGCACACGAGATCTTGAGGTTTGGGGTTCCCTGAACTCGATCAGTGGACCGGTCTACAGCTTTAGTTTTATTCTTGGTCAAAATTTTCTTCTTGATCACAAATTGGCAGCCAGCTTCTCCGCAATCACTCTTTTCTCCTGTGAGCGGAAGTCTCTACCACTCCTCTTTCCAGAGGAAGAGGCTTTGTACTGGCCCTTTGTAAAGAATTTCATGGCTTTAGGAAATAGTTGTGACCTGAACTAACAACAGAAAATGAAACGCAAAGCCTTCTCTGAATCGAATTATCTAAAAATGAAATGCAAGAGTCTGTGCATTATCGTTGTAAATTGAATTAACAATTCAAAAGAGAGAAATGCCAGCTGTGAAAACCCTATCTGAATTATCAGATTAAAAAAACCACATATAAATGCCAGATTAAAAAAACCACATATAAATGTGAAAATCCTATCTAAATTATCACGAAAACCCTATCTGAAATAACACGCTTTGAGAGGAAAAAACGACATTCGACCTAATCACAATAATGAAAAATTAACACACTTTGAGTGGAAAGGATCGTCCCTCCGTCTAATCACAATAACGAAGTAAACACATTATGGATTTGGATTTCAAAATCATGAAGAATTTTAAAATAAGGTTATGTGAATATTAATGTTTCCAAAAACCATAAACGCACTAGCCGTTAGGATTTTGTAATCTGTTGGAGTCGCAATGCGAAGGGTAAGAGAGTCAAGACCGTAAGAGTTTAAAAATAGGGTTATGTAACTTAATGTTTCCAAATACCATAAATGCACCATTATGTTTGTAATTTTGTCTTTTGATTTGCTCTGAGTCTTTGCAAGAAGATTGTAATGATTTTAATAGTTTTTTCTATCATGCAAATGATATTTATCACGACGTTCCAATGGTGAGAAAAAGATATTCCTTATTTGTTTATGTCATGGGGTTAAACAAATCCAAGGTTTTATAATATTTATATATTACATATCAATTGAATAATATTTGTGATGATTTGCAATATGAAAAATGTAAATCAAATTTTAAAAAAATCCAAGGTTATATATATTTATATATTAAGTTTCAATTAAATAATTTTTGCAATGATTTGCACTATGGAAAATGTAAATCAAATTTTAAATGATGTTTGATAAATAATGGACATAAAAATGAGAAAAAAAAAATTTCCTTCTCTGTTTATGTAATGGGTGTTAAACAAATCCAAAGTTATAAAATATTTATATATTACCTTTCAATTAAATAATTTTTGTAATGATTTGCACATAAATAATGGCCATAAAAATGAAAATTTAAGATAAAAATGGAAAATAGTTTAAAATAATTAAAAAAAAAAACTCTTTTTTTACAATTTATTTTGAAAATGAATTCTATGTAATAAGAAACTTGTCCATGTATTGAAGGTTATAGTTATAATTTAACATAAAGATTATCCACAATGAGTTATATGACTATTTGATGATGATGATTTGATGATTAAGGTCCACTTAGACCAACTTTGGTCTATCGAAACTTAAGAAGGACAATACTTGGTTTACTTGTCAAAAAGCTTGTCAAGAAGCTTTCCAAGCTCACTATAATTTTGACTAGTTACAAGGATAAAGGAAGATCAAATGTGGGGGTAAGCAAGGCACTCCAAGAGAAATTGATTTTCATTGCCCATAAAGTTTTAGGAATAGACCAACACCGTGTTCCACTATGGAGTTCATGAGAGTTCATTTTAATCTTGCCTATATTAATTTTCTTCCAAGTTAGGATTAACTACTTCCTTATAGTATCTTAATTTCTATTTTTTTTAGTATAATGTTTTTTAAATTTTTTTTTTGTATAATGTTTTATTAGGGCGATATATGGGTTGGAAGGGTTTAGATTTTTATTTTTAAATGCAATGTTGTTAGGGTTTTGGGGTTTAGAAAGGGGGAGGGGTGTTTAATATTTTTTTATTTTATTTTGTAAATATATTGTTGTAGAGAGGTTAGTAGGGGGAGGGTGGTTTATATGTTTTATTTTTTTTTAAATGTATTGTTGTAGAGAGGTCAAGGGGGATAGGAGGGGTTTAATTTTTTTTTTTTAATTTTTAATTTTAATGTTGGGTGAGTTGGGAGGTTTAGGAAGGCTAGATGGCATTCAAGTAGGTTAAAAATTAAAATAAAAAAAATAAAAAAAATCAAAACTACACATCCTGGGATAGGGGGTAGGTCTTCCTTCAATTAACACTACACCCCTTCACAAAAAAGAGTTTCAAGATGGGAGTGTAGATCCAGAAGGAATATGAAAGCTCAAATGATGGGCATAAAGGTATACTAAGATGGTACACCCATTGATAATAGAGAAGAATATAGGTCATCTACATCTTCATCCAATCCTTGATATGTAGAAAATGTAGATTCTCATGGGGTGTAAGAATCCATGAATGAATTTGAATAATTTCAAATGAAACATTTTAGATGTTTTTTATTAGTATGATGTTTGTAATTGAAACTTTGAAGGAGATTTTGATTATTTATATGAATCATTTGTTATTGTATGGTCTAATATATGATTTTATTATGATACACATCATAATTTATTTGATTTTATATGGTGAGAGTGGTGAAATTATTTAAGAAATATTTTTGTTTGTATAATGTGCAAGTTTCAAAAAAGTTGCAATTTATCTTCTGGAGAAAAAAATCTTTTTCCAATTTAGGGGTTAATTTTAAAGTTTTTGTAAACCACAGTATGGGATGTTTATGCCATGGCTCTATTTTCAACCTCGAAAAAAAAACATGTATACTAGTATCAACACTTTTCTATTTGGGGGTGTTTTTAATGTTTTTTTTTGCAAAAATCATCATTTTTATGCCTAGAGTTCTCGTTCTTAGTATAAAGTTCTCGTTTCATAGTATAAGTGGTTTTAAGGAAAATTGCTAGTCCAATACATGAAAAAAGAGGTATAAATAAACTGGGAGAGATGGTTGGGAAACTAAAAGTCCTACCTAAGTTGCGGGAGAGTCAACTAGACGAATAAGGTGAGATTCCTATGCTCAAAGAGAGGACGCACAAAATGGTGTTGACCCCATAAATTTTGTGTATTGCAATTCTAGAAGGTTCGACCCCCGTCAATGTACTACCCATGATAATGACGACTGGACCAACCATTAGAAAAATAGTTGAGAGTGACATGGGAATAATTCCTAGCAACTGTAGCATATGGATTCGACTAGACCAAGGTTGACAAATTACCGATCGATTGATGATCCAAATTCTAGACCAAGGAAACTGGATTACTTTTACTCCAGAATTTGGAGGACACTCATTTAACTTATTTTACTCTGAACACTTGGAGGTTCCCTCCTACCAGTAGCACTATTGATTGAAACTCCTAAATCACTGGAGATTCGGCTTAGCGATGAAGGGTTTGTAGAAGAAGCTTTTTTATCGTGGTACAAGTCACAGGAGGTCAACACTAGTCGACAAATAATAAGCGTGTTTAGTAGTTCATCATCTTTGGTAAGTATGAAAAGGTCTAACACAATGGCTTACCGAATTCATTTCAATACCCCTATATTTGATGGGGATGGGGACCCTAAAAAGAATTGTTTCATGTGTGAAGCCTTATGTCAAGTTAACTTAATTGATGATGAAAATCAACATGTTAACCAGTTTATAGTTTGACTTATAAAAAGAGTGCTAACATGGTACATGAGCTTCTTCGAAGAAGGGCCTAAGTCAAAACAACAAATAAAACAAAATTTATTAGAATTTTTTTAAATTTGATGATACAAAGAACATTGAAGGACATAAGCTCAAGAAATTAAAACAAATAATAGGAGAATTTGTCAAATAATATGATTGAATATTTAAAGATATTTTGATCCAGATGCCTTCTAAAATTGATCCTGCCTTGGTAAGTAAATTTTTTTTTGATGGGATTCAAGAAAGACTCAAGGCACCAACAACAATGAATCAATACATAGCATATGAAAATGTCTTAAAGAAATAACTATGAATTGAATTAAACATTGACTACACGTCTGGACCATTCGATCACTGACTAGAGGAAATAGTTGAAAATATACAGATATCATTGTAACATTTAACAATGCAGCATGATGACTTAAGGTGTTCAACATGTACAATAGAAGGACATTCCAAAGATAATTGCTTGTACGATTAATGAATAAGATATCATGACAATACATAGCAACGAGAGAGAGAGATCAAATCGAAGAAGCACCATGTATATTCCTTGAGGAAAGAAAGCTAGATAATTTTTAGAAGATCTAGACGACCTACTTCTGCGATATATGTGAGAAATTTGAACCGTACTTGACCACATATTTCTTGTATAATGTTGAAAATATCAATCCAAAATAATGCAGAATATGTCAAACAACTCAACATTCCATGACCAAATGCATCAAGAACTTAAAGACTAGAGTTGGGTACCATACAATATACCAGACAGATACAGTCAAGTAGAAAGGACAAGATGACTGCAATAATGATCGACCAAATAACAACAACAACTAATAAGGAGGATAAAATGGTATAGGTAGAACCAATAACCGAGGATAGAGACCACCTGGATGAGGAAAGTCACGATGCTTTGTATGCTACAGTGAATACCATATAAGTATTAACTGTGTGTGGAAAGATAGAACAGATCTAAAATTATGCACAAAATGTGGTGTGGGTGAGCATAGTCTAGAAGATCATCCCATAATGCTTGGTGCACTTAATAAAATAAGAAATTTTAATGTCTTGTCTCGTGTTCTTAAAAATGATGCAACTATTACTAAGAATTTCCACGTTATTATTAGACAAGGCACAAAAATTGGAGAAGATCATATTGAAAAAATACAATGAGAACCAGAAGATTATCCTAATCCATGGAATAAGAAGCAAATATTTTATATTGAATTAGAAATTTTTATAGAACTTGCATATGAATAAATGAATGAAAAAAATAAAAATAAAACACTTAATCACTTGTTTAACTTATTAACAAGAGAGGAATCTAGTGCAAGGTTAATTGACCTAATGCAATATATAAGAAATAACCTTGGAAGCAATTGAACTACTAGAAATTTGTGCATGTTAAATAAAAGGTACAAAACTGACATTGATCCTCTTGTCAACCTAGAAGTCGAAGGATTATGTATTAAGAAACTCATCCTCGACTTTGGGTCATAAGAAAATATAATAACAAGGTTGACGTAAAAAAAATTGGTGGACCTCGACTACCTGAATCAAGAATTTACCTCAAGCTAGAATACCAAGGCTTAATTGAATCTATTGGAGTACGGAAAAATGTCAAAAAATAAATGATAAGGATCAATAAAACCATTGACTTTGAAATTATTGACCCTTGGGAAGGCTCCAAATCCTTCCCTGCAATAGTCAGTCGACATTGAGGGAGAAGATGAAAGCATCCATATCCTTAAAAAAAGAAAGAATTAAATTAAAGGGTGAAGGAAAGGAAGTCATTGTTCCAATCAATCCATGTCAAGGAAAACCATGGGAGGAGCCATATGACACTGATGATGACATTCTCCAGCTATATCAAATAGTCCAAAATAATGAAGATACCGTTAAACAAAAAAATAATGGAGAGCTACATTTAGGTAAATCTATGTCAGATGGATATGACTCTGATTCTAAGCTCTATGACTAGAAAACAAAAAAATTATGAATCTCAAGTCCAACAATGCTATTCAGTTGAAGTTATAACAAGAAAAAGAATACATAAATGTTTGAAAATATCTATCATCCCTAAAAAATTTGAGAAAAAAAAGAATACCCAACCATTATACGAACAAAGAAAGAATCAAGAAACATTCCCCCGTCGGGGTTTAAGGAATGTGAATCACCAATTGTGCATATAGAATAATTATCTAAAACTGTTGGTGAACAAGGACGACTACAAAGTCTAATCGAAACTTTCACTCATGAAGCAACAAGATGGTGGGATACACATCACTCTTGACAACAGACCTGGACGACTACTTCTACAAATTTGATTGAACAATTTGAAGGAGATAAGCTCACAACACAAGTACAAATACCAAAATTTGTTTCAGTCCAAGATCCAACCAAGCATATTGATATATGTGAAAAAGAATGGAAAAAAGTAGGATACCAAGATGAATGATAATATCCTCACCTATTTGCAAATACACTTGAATATTTTCCTAAAAAGTGGTATGAGATGGAAGAATCCAGAGGAGAAACCTTTATCTAAAAAGAACTTACAAAAATAATATTAAATACTTTTCTTTTTCCCCTTCAAAAGAACCTATTAAAGAAGCAATCGAAGAGATAAACATATTTATATAGTCGAAAAAGAGTAACCTGTCTCTAGACTAATTGAAGTCAACCTGTAACAACATATTGACCAAATGATTGTAGTATTCTACTCAACTAGAGCTGGAGAATGACAAAATCGTTAGGAAAAAATTTGGTTGGAAAAAGAACCATCCTTTGGTTGGAAAAACCATAAAGCTATGATGAAAGTTAACTCCGAACAAAAATTAAAACTAGAGAGGCCAACACCTGATTATTTTCCTAAAGAATTTACAAATTTTAAAGAAGGGATTTGATTGATCAATGAAACAAAAGCACCAGAATGGATGGACGCCAAAATTAAGATAAAAGAAGTAGACATCTCTGGTGATGATTGACCAAAAACGGATGAAATTGGAGATTACTAGTCAGACCAAGAAGTAGCTGAAATCACTAATATTCTCAAGGAATACCAATATGGTTTTGTAAGAGATTAGAAAAATATAAAAGGACTAGTTCAAGAAATGGGAGGAATGAAAATCAATATAAAACCATATGCTCGACTAGTAAAAAAGCATCCATATAATCTATCACACAAGTATAAAGAGATCATAAATAAATAAATGGACAATATGATAGCTGCAGGGATCATATACCCTGTGGATTAGTCTGAGCGGTCTAGTCCCATACTCAGAATTTGCATCAACTTCAAATGGTTGAATAAAGTAACATTAACCAACCATTTTCTAATGCCTTTTGTAGACGAAATCATCAACGAGGTTGCAAGACATGAATGCTATTCATCGATAGTTTCTCATGATATAAGCAAGTTCCTATTGCAAAAGAAGATCAACATAAAACAAGTTTTGTACGTGAATTTGGGTCTTTTTCATATAGAGTAATTCCATTTGGTTTAAAGAATGCACCTGCATTTTTTTACAGAATAGTAATAAAATCATTTCAGGATTACTTGTATAAAACAATATAAATTTAACTTGAAAATTGGACGATATACTCCTTACTCAAATACCATAATCATTTCCTTCGACTAATGTTAGAGAAATTTCGATAGATCCAACTATCTATGAATAATAAGAAATGCATATTTTCCACACCAATTTGTATACTATCAGGCCATGTTTTTCTTAAGTATGGTATTAAAGTCAACTTTTCCAAGTTTAAAGTAATCCTAGAACTCAAACCACCTGTAAATCCTAAGCAGGTTAGAATACTTATCGGGTATACATGATATTACAGAAAATTTATAAGATATTATTCTATAATGAAATATCCACTAGAGGAATTACTGAAAGATAATCAAGAATTTTTATGGTCCCAAAAATGCACTAAATATTTTGAGTTGCTAAAAATGAAACTCGTTGAAGTGCCAATACTAATATTTCCAAATTGTTCGATCAAGTTCGATGTACATATTGGACTGTCTGGAATTGTAGTCGACGCAATACTTACACAACTAGGAGAAGATGGAATGGATTAACCCAATGCATATGCTAGAAAGAGATTGAATAAATCATAAAAGAACTATTCGACCACATAAGAATAAACTTTAGGAATTGTCTTTTCTTTACAAAAATATCGACATTATCTACTAGCTAATCCATTTACATTTTATACATACCACCAAGCACTTAAGTATTTGGTAAATAAACCACTCCATCATGGACGGTTATGAATATGGCTTCTCTTATTTCAAGAGTTTGAATTTGAAATAGTTGTTTGACCAAGAAGTAATGTCATACCCGACCACCTATTGAGAATAGAAACAAGGGAAGACCCTGCCCTGATCGACGATGAGCTTCCCTATGCACATTTATTTAGAGTTGAAATCATGATGATAGAATTATAATATATAGAACAATTTTTAGATCAATGTCAAGCTCCTGAAGGAATTTCTGAAAAGAAGAAGAAAATACTTTCAATGAAAGTTGCACCATATACCTTGATAAATATATTTTTGTATAAACTAGGACCAAATGAGGTACTCATGTGATGTTCTATTCAACATGAACAATAGGGTATAATCAATGAAGGACATAGTCGACCTGCCGAAGGACATTATCAAGCAGACATGGAAACTAGAGAAATTTTGCAATATGGCTTATGGTGGCTGACTCTACACAAGGACTGCAAAATATAAGCAAACAAATGTGGCATGTGCCATACATTGGGATGAATACTACCAAGGAATGAGATGCCTCTAATATCTGTTAACCCAAGATTAAGTTTTGAAATGTGGACAATCAGGTTTACTAGCCCTTTCCCAATACCTCTTTGACGAACTAGCTCAAGATACATTATCACTGTAGTCTAATATGTGATAAAGTGGGTTGATGTTGAACCTGTCGAAGAAATTACTAGAAAAATAGCATCATAATTCATATATGAAAATATTATTACAAGGTTTGGATTCCCTCTCACCATCGTTAGTGATAGAGGAACACACTTTGTCAATAAAACTATTGCTATACTACTAAAAGAATTTATGATTGACCACCAAAAGAGCACCTCTTATCATCACCTTATCATCCACAATCAAATGGAGCTATTGAATCATTTAACAAGACTCTGATTAAAGGATTAAAAAAGTTATGCATCATCGACAAAGATGACTAGGACGACATGATACATGTTATTTTATGTTCATATCACACATCTTATAGATGGTTGACTGGGAAGAATCCATCTAAATTAGTCTATGGCAAAGAAGCAGACATACCTCTACATTTAAGAAAAAAAGCACCAAGAATTGTTGGCATACTTCACCTCGATAGTTTCAAAGCAATTGAATACAAAAAAATCGACTTATCAAAACTAGAGGAGCAACAAAAGATAGAAATCCATCACCAAGAAATCCATATGTAGCAACATAAAGCATGACATGACCATATTATAAAGAGGAACAATATATTATTTGGAGACCTTGTACTTCTCTATGATTTTCGAATAAAGGGTAAACCAAAGGAATTTCATATAGCAGGTCTTGGGCCATACATAATTGAATAATTAAATAATAATGGATTGATTCGACTAAAAACACTATAAGGAAATATATTCAGAAAAGTACTGAATAGCGGAAAACTCAAAAGATATAGAGCATAAAGAATACATGACGCAGACTGAATGGTTGTATCACCATTTGGTTGAAATGTGTGTCCTAGGTTTTGTAATAATTATAAGTTTGTACTGATTAGTTTATTATTTAAAAGAAAAAGTAGTTATAGGAAACTAACTTACTAACATTACTATATAAGAATATCCTAAGACATGAACAATGGTACATAGCACAAGGATGACAGATTGGCACTTGGCGAGTGAAATATCCCTGATTAGAAAATGAACCAAAAAGATGCATCCAAAACTAACTAGTATCAAGTACTCTACCTACAATGACTAAAGGTACATCCAAGAACTGAGGACAAGAGTGAACCTTCCCAACAAGAAATCTATTATGACCGACCTCGATTATGAAGTTATGATGATAAACGGATAAGGCATGAAGCGAAAGACTCTTCACAGGAATGAACCAGTTGCATGGTGGGTTCACTATCAAGGGAAAAATCATATCACATCCATTCATATTGGGGGTTTGAATACACCTTAAAACCTCAAAAATATATTGCCTCATATTAAGGGTTCAATGGGGGGTTTTAATTTCATATAGTAACATAAATATTGGGGGTTATTTTATTTGGGTGGGATGAGGAATAAATCAAATTGTGGGATGGATTCATATATATAAATTCTTATTTATTTATTTGTAGGTCTCCCACAGACACCTATCTTCCCGACAATTCCTCCTATATTCCACACAAGGTTGTTCCTTATCGGAATCCTCATCGAATCCTCTCGGTGACCTATTCTTGGAGAACAAGTAGGAACTATGAAATATTTTGGCTCGGGATGTTAATATCCATGATCTTGTAGCACGGATTACAAACATCGACTAGAGCCTCAATTATTGCATTATACTGGAGCCTTGATTATTGTTTTTTCGAATTAGCTATATATATATATATATAATTCTATTTGAAACACACACGCACACATATATATAAAGAGAGAGTATGTATGTGCATGTCAAATAGAATGCTTTTGATATTTGTTTTATGATATTGCTTTTAAAATATTTATGTTAAATAAAGTTGTATGTAATATTAAGTAAATTTAAATGTATAAAGTGATAGTATATAAGATGGTCAATTAAAGTAGAGGAAATTCAGTACAATGGATAATAAATAGTCCATTGTCAATGGATTTTTTCAAGTTTTTTAAACATGTTTAAAATTTTCTTAATACATTTTCCCCATGAATCAATACTTTTTCTTTGTTGTAGTTTATTCTAAGTGAAAATCGAGTGTTTGTTCACATATTGTCTCAATAAATAAAATACAGTGAAATGTAGGGAAGTCAATCCATGAAAGGGTTTCAATTTTGCATTTTATGGATTTTAATTTATAAGCTTATACAAAACATGATCTCTCTATGGAATAATTGTATTTACACAATATAAAATTGGTTGATTGACATGTTGTGGTGTGAAACATATGCAATTATCATATTATCTAAGCATTGCACTAACTATTGGACTATCAGTATTTTACATTCTTTGTTACATTGATCTCTTGACTATGTTTCCTTTTACGCATTTTTCCTTCCCCATTACTTTTTTGCTGGGTTTTCCACTGTCCAATACTAAAAATTGATTAGTTTTCCATGCAATCTCAATGGGATCATTATTAGCATTATATTATTATTATATTTAACATCATGTTTTCTTATAATAAGATGCGTTAGGGATATTTTTCTTACAACTTGATAATATGATATAAAGGGGGTATTAAAAATGGGTCGAGAAAAATGGATACCTACAATATTTAGTGAAACTAGGGGTTTTCTTAATTGGAAAGTAAATTGGGAGGGGGGTTCAACAATACTATTTTAGGAGGAAATTTCCAATATTTAGTGAAATTAGGGATATTCTTTAATATCCTGGGAATGACCATGCTATGTAGCAAGTTCACTGAGTGAAATCCCCATGACCATTTCTCCAACACAACAACTGCATTCAATGCATTCACCTACCCAAATCAATGATTTTCTCCACAAGGAAGCCATAAATGAAGACCTTGAACAGATATGAGTGTTATTTTGAAAAGAGATAAAGCATTGACACATTGAGTGTGATATCCTAGAACTTTCAAACCCTATTGTATCGCCAATGATAGAAAAAGAAATGGCCCCAAAGAAAACAACCCTGACCAGGTCCATGAAAGAGGCAGAAAATATTCACTGCGAAGAAGAAGAAACATCCTTAGCACCCTTAAATCTAGTTTACTCAGGATTCAGAAGGCTATGAAAAAAAAACACTATTGGTGGAAGCACTACAAAGACCTACGAAAATGGGGGATTCGAGATGATAAATGGGCTGAGGAATCCAACAAGATGGTAGTATCCAAAATTCGAAATAATGGGTGTTACCCTTCTGGAAAACTTTGACAACTTGAAATATTTGATCGCACAGTATTGTCAGCAGATACCACAAAGTAATACTTTGGTTCAATGAACCAGTCAAAATCAATGATTCCTTAATATCCATTATCACCAGTATACCAAACCAAGGACCATGGGTACGATTCGGTATCAAGCTGAACCTAGTAGAGGAATTTACTAGATCACCAAAGGGTAAGAACTCACGAGGGTTAGTAATTAATAAAATTAAATACCAAAAATACAAATATACTACCATTATTGTCTCTATTTATAGAACAATCATAGATCGACCATCTGAACTTTGACTAGATATGTTGGAAGTAGTTGAAAAAATTGCAATTGACAAAAAAATATTTAACTAAGAAAAATACTTCGTCGAGGTCATCCAATCAAGTTATGAAAAGTGTCAGTAAACAAGGTCACCAATTAGGTTCCCCTCTTTACTAATCTGGTTGGACATGTGTAGAATATCACTAGTCAGTGACCCTTCAATTACAACTAGATCCATATACCTAATGTATAACTTCAAATATTTTCATCCTCATGGATGTGCTCAAGGCCCTAAGGTCGCCAAGATGTTCCTTGAAAACTAGTTCGAAGTCTTGAAAATTGTTTCATCAATATGGAGGGTAACTCAACTTGTACATTGAAGACTACCTCTAACCGCATACATCCAGCTAGAACTCGACTTTGTAGAAATTGAGCAGGTGAATTTAGCTCCAAAGATATTTCTTACAGAGATGCACAAGAAAAATATAGAGAAGAATAATGAGACTGACCACAAGAGAAGTGAAGAATGATTGGATAATATTCCATGTATTATTAGTCAACAATATTTTACAAAAATAATACATCTTTGAGAGGAAAAATCGAGTTGCTAAGGAGAAAAATCATGCTAGTTCATTAAGCAATCTTACTAAATATGAAAAACCCCCATAGGTGACTAAAGCACTTTCCAAATCAGTCCAAGAGCTCACGAATTAGATAAATCATGAGTGTGTGATGATGAGTGATGGAAAATATTACTAATCATGTAATTTGGAGAGAAAATCATAGAGGATGGGTTGGCCACAAAAGAAAGCAGTTGCCTATTTAACTAGCTTTACTTTATCCATTGAAAAGTAGGAAAAGTAGTCTAAACATAGAAAAGGATAGGAAGGCACAATTGCTAATAAGGGATGTCAATAAAGTTAGAAGAATATTATCTAGAATTAGTATAAGGCACTCTTGGGGTATTTATGGCAAGTATTGACCAAGTGGTGGTGTATGGAGACCAACTACCTAGTTTAGGAAATTAACCAAACTGATTAATTAATTATATACTAACTATGAAGTGGCTTTCTAATATTCTAATAGAATTCACCAAAGTTTGGTTCATGTAGGGACCAGTTGGTAATGCAAAGGAGTTGTGTTTTTATCCACTAATTAAAGAATTTTTCAAAGATCTTGGAGCTCAATCCAACATAACCTACTCAATACCAAACATTTCATGGAGAAAGGATCTACATTTAGAATATCCACTCACTGATGGTGATATGGAAGAAGCTTTTGAAGCCAGTTTATATATAGAAATTTTTGGATTCCAAGATGAAGAAGAAAATCCCCTGGCCTTAGTCATGTCAAAGACATAGCAAAATTTGACTGATGAACCAAAACCATTGAGGGAGGCCATAGAAGAAGACGAACCACAATTGGAGGTGCAATTGCATCCTATCCTATCAATAAAAAAGATAAACATTATGGTAGAGCATATCTACATAATGGATCAAAATTTCAGGTCAAGGCATTCCAAAAAGATAAATTCAACTTTAATCACCCCGACTGAAGATGAAATCTAGGAACTACACAAGGATGTTGAACAAGTTATATTGGATTCCATCATCATCCAAGTCACCATTTAAAAATAAATTGAAAAAAAATTATTCGATGAGGAAGAATGCCAAAAGGTAAAATATCTTGCTAAAAATATAAAAGTCCATTTTAAGTCTCCTCTAGAAGCCCTTGTCAAGGTCCCTAGCAATTCCACTCTACCATTATCGACCACCATCATAGAAAACCCTACTGAGGTAGAACCCAAAGACATTGAATAACATTTTTTTAGGTTTTCGTAAATGAACCCACTATTCCAAAATAATTACAAAACTTCCTTTAACAATACCCCAAGTTACAAAAAATATGTTATTAAGCAACCCATTCTAGCAGGTATCGCCCCGATAGAAGTGCATCCAATATAAATTCAAAATCTAAATTCACCAGTAACAAGAACAACTAAAAAACCCTTTAAACTACTAAATCTACCACACAAGTTAGGTTATCATACTTTAACAATGGAAAAAAATCCCCACGAATTAGTTGCACCATCTATTATTACCCACTCTCTGCCTCCTCTGAACATTATTCTTCTACCCAAGTCAATTTTGCATCAGTTTCTCCTCTGCTATTGACTAAAACCATCTTCCTGACCATACTGACCATCGGCACAACCCCCGTTACTGCACCTTTATAATTACCACCATCGAATTCCCTTGATTCAACCATTATAACAATGATTTCAATCGATCATGCAAACTCATCCTCGACCATGCAGATCCTAAAGTCTTCTTCTACTACACTACCTTCTCTATTGATCACTTCTTCATCTATTGCAGATACATTAACATCTATACCTTTAAACATTAATTCTCCAAATATGTTGATTATACTGACTTTGTCACCAAAAAATCAATAGTTATATCAAGGAAAAAAAATAAAGGAATCAAAGAAGAGTAAAAAGAAAAAACAAATGAAGATCAACTTCCATTTGGTCACAGATGTTAGATACCATTAGTTAGACACCCTTCTCCATAACAACATCAAGGAAAACAAGAAACGATGGTCTATGGATAAAAAGAAACTTGACACTGTCAAAGATAAACAAGATGAAGTCCTTGAAACTTGTAACAATATGATGAGGAAGATTCCACCAACATTATGCATACCCCCAACCAAAAAGTCATTAGATAATATTATTAACATTTTTGGGTCCTTAACAACATTGTTAGAAGAGGTTGTCACCCAAAAAAACCAGCAAGATGAAAAACATACCAATTCCCTCTTAAAAAAAACATAAATTATTTTTGGGATGACATAACAAACTGCATGAGTATTCACTACTTTCCAAGCAGTTGGCCACAGTATTGCATAACTAGTATCTACACTATGGACATGTTTTTTCAAACATGATTAGAGTCTAGAACACCCTAGCACTCATATTCCAATAGAAATTCTTTGTCGGTCAAACCACTATACCAGTACTTTAGCAACAGATCGACATTGATAAAACAAATCTCAAGGAACTGCAAAACAAAGCTGAGCAGTGGTCCAAGTATGCTCATCCAGTGCAAAATGAATTCGACAACTTGGTAACTAAAATGAATAAACTTCTCACTGATGCAAACAATAATCAACAGTTTCTCTTAGGAGAATACCTACAGAACATCAAGCATGATCCGCTCAATGAGAAAATTACCAAGTTAAGAAATCTCATCATGTCAGCACAAATATTCAGACAATTCTACATGAATGGAAATATTTTGAGTGTCGACTTGCTTTTTCTACCAGTGTCGTCGTCAAATCTTGTAGCACCCCTACTAGCTCATCTATTTAAAAAAATGTAACAAACACATTTGTGTAATCTCCTCCTCTGTTCGGGATGAAGAAATATTTTTTAGTGCGGGAGATGTTGGAGGAGCCTAGACCACTGGTCGACTAGGTTCTCTAGCTGAATATGGTCGAGTTGGTTCAGTCGATAGGTTGGCCAACCAACATGTTAGTTGTAACTAAATAAATGGATGTAAGGTATAAAATAGGTTGGTGAGCCAGATCCAAATATATGTCTATTGATTGACCCTTTTATATTGTCTACTTTATAATAAAAAGAAATTTCTTATTGTCCCACTTACTCTTGCATATATTCTTGTTATGATCATGTGATGATTTGTTTATATATAATTATGTATTTCTAGTAACCACATGAACCCTCATAATACAACAATTCTTCTTCTACTGCAATATTCTCTACTAACTTCACAACTGGCTTCTCACTCCCCCTTACACTAAAATCTATCTTTAGACTTTCCCATGCTTCTCTAGTTGTGATGACTTAAGAAACTTCATGAATTATACTGTCATCTAGGGCTTACTAGATGAAAAATAAAGCTGAGGAGATATCACTACCCTCATCAAGGGGGTTGTCATCCATTCAATGCAAACCTTCATAATGAAGGAATTCTTCCATCATAAAAAACCAAACTTTAAAATTATTTCTAGTGAAATGTAGGGATGATTCAATATCGATTATGCACCTATCATCTTTGACATGGAATCTATTAGCTTCATGGATTTTGGGATCCTATGCAATAGCTAGAGCCTATACAAAATAATCTTCTTTTTCTCTTATTTTTGTTTTTCTAATGTCCTTGAGTCTTCTTTGCTTACACATCTCTCCTCATAGAAAATTGATCCACAAAATCACACACCTTTACCAGTTAGATGGAACCTTGAAATTTAAGCCTCTTTAGGATAGAATCACAAAACCCATACACTTGGGTACTCGGAAACACAATCACACATATCAAATAACCATTATATTCTTCTCAACATCTCAAACATAACACAAGAATAGGGATTTATATACTACTACAACCAAGCTATGGTCTACAAAAACTTCAACAATAGCTTCACACCTCAAGAGTTGTTTTGGAAACTAAATGCTCGATAATACTCCAAATGCCTATTTTATTATGGAGAACAACTGTTATAACTATGTCTCTCTTGAACTAGGATAGGTACAAATAAAACCCAAAATGGGACTCACCAAAACACTAATAAGACTTGCATCTTATTCTAAACCAGAGACTTCCTTCTCCTTAAACACAAACTAACCAAAAAGAAAACTTATGCACTCAATTACAAACTAACAGTTATCTTCACAACCTCTTTAGGGTTGGTTACAACAACATACATAGATACCAATCTTCCTTTCTCGCTAACTGAGTGATATTCACACACCCTACAAGGTAATGAAACAACTTCTCAATAGTTGTACACATAGCTAGAGGATAAACGATCTCAATACGATCTTATCGCACAATAGACTCAAAAGAAAACCATGGATTACAACACATACAACTATAACATGAATGCTTGAACCCTTCAACCTAACTGTTTGAATAAAACCTCTATATAGTGGAGAAAATCTCAACACCAAGAACTCCACTTTGCCTTCAGCTCTACATTCTAGATTCACCACAATATATTATCCGATATAGAGTATCTCCACGTTATTAATCCTTCTCTGATACCGATTATTGGAAAAAATTAGAGCTTCAACCGACTCTAATACGAATTGAAGGATATAAGTAGATTTAAAAATTCTCTTTCATAATACAATAACACAAACAAATTCACAGAATACACAATGGAAAATAACCCAAATTATTCATTTTACCTTCCTACCTACTAACACCAAATAACATTACAAATCACCTATTTATACATATACATAGATGTTTTCACAACAACTAGAATATTCCTTTGGGATGATATCTTTTACAAATAGGGTGGCAGACCATTGGCCAAAACCATTCTCCATGTACCTATTAGGATTTACAATCGATGTTGTAAAATTATTCCTACAAATTAACCTCTAAACCAAGCCTATGAAATCATGCAACATGTCACCATATGATTGGATGTTGATCACTTTATTTTAGCCTTTCCAATTAGATCACTAATTGTGCACATTGATACAAAAAAAATCCAATATGTTGAATATAATACCCATGTTTCCACACTCGAGACTCTATCAGACTTCATCCATCGAACCTATAAAACATGCTCTCATTTACAACTCTAAACTTGTGCACTCTAAAAATGACATGTTAACATCCGAATGGATGTCATACCAAATTCATTGGTTCTCCTCTCGAGCACTCATGTCAACACCTCTGATACACAATGCCGATGAACCTTTTTTGTCTCCATGTGTCATCACCCAATTCATGGTCAGGACAATATCATTAGAGCTTTCAAGCTCCTTGACACTTTTCATATTTTGTTTGTGGATTCTATTGGGAAACTTCATGCGACTGCATTCAACTCAGTGTATGTTAAATTAAAATCTAGGTGTGACTGATGCAACACCGTTACTATTATATACATACTTCCTTTTGTTAGATTTTTATCATTTAAGCTATCATTAACTTAGGATCTTAACTGAGAGAATAACAAGCATAACAATCAAACACATAAGACAATGAACACAAAGATATTCCTCGGGGAAACCATAAAGGAGAAAACCCTGCAACTTCCTCAGAGATAGAATCAACACCAAATAACAAAGCCCCAAAAACAATAAGATGATATCCCAATAGCAGTAGCCTCTTTATTTCTAGCCCCAACAACTTCATCTTCCTCAACTATGCGCTGCAACTGAGTGTGAGTGTGTGTGATAAATATAGAGGCTCACTCTCTATTTATACTAATTCTTGAATTAACAATGACTCACTAGGGTTGAATTCTTTAGGAGAGTCTAATAAACCTAGTGCCTCGAAACTGCGGGGACTTTAACCCTTGAATAATAGGAGGGTTACCCACATTGACTTGACATGACTTGTTTACATTATAGAAACTCCCGATAGGAACATTGGGGCATGAAATGACTCAAATACATTATAGACACTTCCCGGAATAAACATCGGGGTACAAGACATAAGATATATAAGTGAATACATTCCGAAGTTACAAATACATCAACACTCCCTCTTAACTAGGAAGGTATTCTTTTGACACAATTTTCAGCACTGGTCTTCTTCTCTGTATTGAATGGATCATCTCATCATCTTCATCTTCAAGTCTTCAAGTCTTCTTCATCTTCAATTCTTCTTCATCTTCAAGTCACCTTCACCTTCAAGTCTTCTTCTAAGTCATCTTTTTCTTCAAGTCTTCTTCATCATGGGATATGGATCATCAGGACTGCTGGATCATCACTACTGGATCATCATCACTGTATCATCATCAAATCTAGATCATCACTTGATCTGGATCATCATCAAGTCTGGATCATCATCACATCTGTATCATCACTTGATATAGATCATCATGAAGTCTAGATCATCATCATCGGTGCTATCTCAGAATGGTGCTATCTCTCGATTCTTCTTGTCACAGGAAGTTCTACAGAGACATCCCTTTTTCATGCTGGTTGTAGGCCTACCCTTCATGTAGGTCTTTAGCACTTATATTTGACCCTAAGTCATAATGGCCCACCCAAATCTTACATCTAACCTCATCTTATAAAAAAGGCATGCCCAGCACTCACATCTGACCTCATCTTGTCAGAAAGGCCCAGCACTCACATCTGACCATGTGTAAACACATCACGCCAGAATGGCTCAGCACTTACATCTAACCTCATCTTGTCAGAAAGGCTCTGCACTTATATCTGACTTCATCTTGTTAGAAAGGCACAGCACTCACATCTGTGTTAGAATAATCAACCCATAGTTAGCTACCTTAGACATTAATTAATCCATTTTGTCTTATTTGCATAGTTTCCATATTCCACCTTATGCAAGTTGTCATCTACACATCCATAGTGGTCAAACTTGCTAATTTTGAGTCATGGAGCACTTGAGAAACCTCCTAGAATCAAATCTGGTTTATTCCTGGCCTCCCTAGTGCATGTCTTCTTTTTCTGCTTTATTGCCTGCTTTTTCAGTGTTTTAAGGCAATTGGTAAAGTTTGACTAGGTGAAGTTAACTTGTTTTTTGTCCTCCACATCCTCCACTCTTTTCTCCTATGAAAAGCATGTATGAGTTTTCCTTCCATCCACTATTAGCTTTCCTAATTGATTTTTCCAATTCGTGAGCTCCTAGACAGTTTTGGAAACTGCTTTATGCACCTATGGGGGATTCGCTTAGATTTAGTAAGCCTTCTTTTGAATAGATTCGAATGGCATATTCATGCATTCAAATCCCTCATGTAATTATTTATTATGGTAGCCTATGACTTCATAGGGTTGGCTATTGTACACTTATTCAATACAGTTTAGTGTTCAGCTCCATATTCAGTCTCTTTTGTGAGTAATTTTGCATGTGTAATTGGCAATTGATGTGAGTGTAATTGTTCTAACACTAGGTTCAATTTCCACATGGTATCAGATCCTTTGTATATCGATTTCTCTCCTTCCAATTTTTTTTGCAGGTTTGACATCATTGACTAGGATAATTCTACTGCCTGCTGGGACAATTTCTGAGCTATGGATCAATCTCAGAAGATCATCTTGACTCCATTTAACTTCTTTGAATGGAAATCAGAGATGGAGATACTGTTGAGAGCGAAATTCCTCTACAGAGTGACTATGGCAACAGAAGCAGAGCCCAATGCAGCTGCAGAGAAGATAAAATGGCACAACAGGAGGGATGAGGCCTATGGTCTCTTGTGTCTGAGTATATCCAGAGACCTCCTTTTCCATATTGATGGATTGACATCACCAAATGAAGTATGGGAGAAGCTTGTTGATATTTTTGGAAATACAGATGAGATGAGGGGACATCAAATAAAAAATGAACTGATCTCCCTAAGTCCAAATAGCTTTGAATCCTTGCAACTCTATTTCTCCAAGTTCCAAGCACTTGTTTTGCAGCTAAAACAATGTGGGATTGAAAAGAAGGATGATCAGCTAGTCTTGGCCATACTCTCAAAGTTGGCCTTGACTATTTAGTGTTTGTTTCGACCTTCTATGCCACAAAGTTGACAGCTCGAACCTGGAAGATGCCTAGCCTTGCAAATTTCATGGAATCTCTCACACAAGAACAAGATAAGTTGGTGATGATGGGCACCATCAAACCATCCAAAGACCAATCTCTAGTTACTGGAGATTTGAGGGTGGATTCAAAAAGCAAAAATAAAGCTAAAAAGCCACCTGAGCAAAAGAGAGACAAGAACAAGTCTCCGGAGGAGCCTTAAGGTTCCAAGAAGAACTACCAAAAGAAGAAAAACAAAGGAGAAATGAGCAAGTGCGCATATTGCAGTAACGGAAGTCATTCTGAGAGCTCCTGCATGAAGAAGCAAATAGACATGCTGACCCAACTCCTGGAGAAGAATGACATCTCCCTTCCAGATAGCTCAAAGAAGAGGGAAGGAGGATCAAGTTCAGAAGACAGAGAGAGTTCATGCATTGGTTGCTAGCACATCAATCTCACCTAGTTTCATCATTGATTCTAGAGCTTCAAGACATATGGTTTCGACCAAGGAGGCATTCACCTCACTTGACATGTCGAAAGGTCCACCAATAGTACTGGGAGATGACTCTCTCACTGAAATTTTGGGCAAAGGGAGGATTGATCTTGATCATGGTAAGTTCAGCAATGTGTTGTATGTTCTAGGTCTTGCCTCTAACCTCTTATCAGTGTATTAGATGACTCACACTGGGTCTCCAAAGAAGGTCATATTCTCCCCTGATGAAGTTGAAATCACAGATATCTCAAGTGGTAAAGTCATTGCAAAAGGAGTTGCAAATCATACTTCGAAGGTATACATGTTCTCACACTTCCTACCCTACTCAAACCCCTCTGCTCTTCTAATTCATGCTAATGAGGCAAGAAATATTTGGCATGAAATATTTGGCCACCTAAATTACAAGTATATTTCTAATCTTAGTGAAAAAGAGATGATCATAGGGTTACCAAAGATAAAATTTTCCAAAGGAGTCTGTCAAGGTTGCATCCTAGGAAAACACCCAGAGCATAAATTTGAGAGAGCTAGTCATGAGAGAACCTCTGCACCTCTTGAGTTGATCCACAATTATGTTGCTGGACCATTCCCTCATATGTCCATGAGTCAGGACAAATATGCATTGAATTTCATAGATGACTTTTCCAGGTATTGCTGGGTTTACTTCCTGAAACATAAGTCTGAATTTTTTGGCCTCTTCAAAGTCTTTAAGGCTTTGGTTGAAAACCAGTCTGGGAGGAAACTCAAGGTCCTTAGATCTGACAATGGTGGTGAGTATGTCAAGTCTAAGTTTATTTAATATTGTGCAGATGTAGGTATTCAGATGCAGCATACTCTCCCTTACACACCACAGCAGAATGGTGTTGCAGAGAGGAAGAACAGATCACTGAAAGAGATGGCAACCTGCATGATGGAGGCTGAGACTTTGCCACCAAAGTACTGGGCCGAAGCTATAAACTATGCAGCCTATATCCAGAATAGGGTGCCTCATAAACAACTTGATGGTATGACTCCTTTCGAATCATGGAGTGGGCACAAGCCAAATGTGGCCCATTTCAGGATTTTTGGCTCAAGGGCTTGGGCTAGAATTCCAACAGAAAAGAGAAAGGCTTTGCAGCCCCAAAGCCAAGAGTTTCTATTTGTTGGGTACTCTGAATATTCAAAAGGGTACAAGCTGATCAATTTGAGCACAAACAAATCCTTCATTGAAAGGTGTGTTCAATTTCAAGAAGAACCCCTAGCAGCAGTGGAAGTTGGAGAAGCCTCTTCACAACCAGAACCTCTAAATGTAAGTGAAGAGATAGTTGAACATGCTGATTCTGATATGTCTGATAGTGATGATTTTATTGCAGATCCTAACATCCCTACAAGGACAAAATATGCAGCCAAGACCATTCATGCAGCTGGAGAGCTATCTAGAAATCCTAATGACCCTAGGAGGACTAGATCTCAATTTGAGAGTGCTCTATGCATGAAAGATCCTATGTTTGCTGAGAAATGCTATCTGATGGTGGAATCAGATCCTTAGACATATGAATATTCAGCAGGAGATCCAAGATGGCAAGCAGCCATGAAGGAAGAGTTCAGCTCACTCCAGAAGAGAAACACTTGGGAGCTGGTTGATCTTCCCCCAGGGAGGAAGCTAGTTCAGTGTAAGTGGGTGTACAAGACCAAATTTGCTGCTGATGGTTCAAATCTGAAGTACAAGGCCATATTGGTAGCCAAGGGCTACTCACAGGTTCATGCAATAGACTACAATGAGACCTTTGCACCAGTGGCAAAGATGGACTCCATCAGGCTAGCCTTAGCCATTGCAGCTTCAAAGCAATGGGAGGTACATCACATGGATGTAAAGTGTGCCTTCTTGAATGGAGATCTTACTGAAGAGATATACATACAGTGGCCTCAAGGATTTTCTACTAACCCATCTCTTGTGTGCAGGCTAAAGAAGTCATTGTATGGGCTTAAGCAAGCCGCCAGGGCTTGGTATGCCAAGATTGATAGCTTTCTGCTATCACTGAATTTTGTTCGATGCAAATCAGATCCAAATGTATATTTGAAGCTGATTAATGGTTCATTAATGATAATTTTTTTATATGTTGATGACCTTCTCATTACAGGAAGCTCAAAGGTTGAAATTGCTTCCTTGAAGGGTGCAATGAACCAAGCCTTCTCCATGACAGATTTGGGGCTATTGAGCCAATTCTTGGGGCTTGAGATTGCTCAAACCAAAGCTGGAATCAAGGTGCACCAGTCCAAGTATGCCTTGGATTTGCTAAAAAAATTTAAAATGAAGGATTGCAAGCCAAGCAATACTCCTTTCCTTTTAGGAGTGAAGCTTGAAGAAGCTGATTCTTCACCTATGGTAAACAATACACTGTATAGGAAATTGATTGGATGTTTGTTGTATCTTACACATAATAGACCTGATATTTATTATGCAGTAAGTGTGGCTTCTAGATACATGGATCAGCCTCATGAGATCCATTGGAAAGCAGCCAAAAGGATCCTTAACTTTGTTCAGGGAACAAGGACACATGGGATCTTCTATAAAGCTAAATATTGATTTGATTGTGTTTGTTAAGTCAGTAACTTGTTTCTTTAAATTTTGTGTTTGATTTGCATTTTTTCAAGTTACCCCTTTGTTTTAGTTTGGTTTTTTGCTTCTATTAGGAGATTTTCGGTTTTCAAGACAAATTTTGAGCTTTTGCCTTTATATTTTTCATTTTATTTTTGATCCCTTAGATTACTGAAAGGTGTTGAAAGGTCATTATATTGCATAGTGGACTCATAAGTTACATTATAAGCCTACTCATCATTCAAGCAGCTTTTAAACTGCATTCAAAAGAGCAAAAAATTGTAAAACAACGTCAAAATAGTGTTAAAAGTTATTCTTGTAGCGCTGGCACCTGAAATTAACAAAGGCGCGCTACATGAATATCGCGACTGAGATGATCATCTCATTATATGCTCTTAAAAATGGAATGATTCGTATTGTGCAACAATCTTTACTTGGTTCAATCTTGTCAAACATGTTGCTTGTGCTTGGATGTGCCTTTTTAATAGGTGGTGTTATTCATCATAGGAGAGAACACGTCTTTAACAAGGCCGCTGCAGTTGTCAACTAAGGATTATTATTGATGGCTATTATGGGCCTACTTTTCCCAGCTGTACTGCACTTTACACACACAGAGTTGCATAAAGGACAATTAGAATTAGCCCTTTCAAGGTTTAGCAGCTGTGTTATGCTGGTAGCATATAAAACAACAGTTACAATGAACAAATTTTCCTGTCAAGACCAGCAAATATGGTAGGGTGAAGTTTTTGCAGTTGTCCTTTTCTAATAAAATATGCACAGGAGGATGTTTACTTGTCAGTGATGGTTTTCATCTTCAATCTGCTCAACAGAATCCTATTTGTGAAGGAAATTAGGGATTTGCAGCAAGCCGAGATTGCTTCAAGCTCACAGTCCTTACCTACAATTGCTAGACAATTAAAGGCTGCAGAGATTTCCAAAGAAAAGGGAAAATGCTAAGGAAAGATACAGAGCATTGCTAGGAGAGAGAATTGAAAGATTGATGGTCTGGAAAATTAGAGAACTCTCCTTCAAGATTGCCACAACAAAAACCTTGGCTGCCAGTACAAAACTACAGCTTGCAAAAGCCTACAAATGATGGATCTATAGAGATTGCCAAACTAACAAAAGCTGATCTACTTTCAAAGTTATGTTCGAGTGCAAAGAGAAATTCATCTAGAATAGGAGCAAAAGAAGTGAGAGTAGCTGATTTTGAAAATATAAGTTTGATGACTGTGAATGGTGTGAAGATTAATGAAGCACTTTTAGTGAAACAAGGGCCAATACTTAGTAATTTGACCGGTGAAGAAAAGCAGAAATTGAAAGTTTGTGTTAAATTGAACTCTGATTATGTTTTTGTTCACAAAAGATACTGCAATTTATTCCAACTTAGGCCTTCATCCTTCTACTTCCCCATCACTTTAAAGTAGCCCAAATAAAAGTCAGATGTTGCACAACCTTTAAGAGAAAGAAGCCATGAAATTCAAAGGAGAGGCTAATATACTAGCCACTAAGTTGGATGAGGTTTTTGAAAGGTTGTAGTCCCTTCAGAGTGAGCTAGCAGATGCAAAAAACAAATTCTCTGCACTTATGAATGAAAAAAGGAGACAGTAGAAACAAAATTCTGCTCTATTTTTTCCTGTTTTGGGTTATTGAATTCAAATGCAGACCAAGAGCTGATGGAGAGGAATTTTTGAAAAAAAAAAGAGGTTTGTGTTCATAAGATACCCATATACAAAAACCTCTCTCATTTGTGCAACAAATGTCAAGTTTTGAAAGATCCAATTTAATCTTTGCAGCCTATTTTTCAGGGTTTTTAAATATTTAATATTTTCCTGTTTTAGTGTTCATTTTGCGGGGCCGATTCTGATCTATTGGAGATGAATTTTTTTTTTAAAAAGAGAGGGTTTTGTCCATAATAGACCCATTCACAAAAAAATCTCTCATTTTTTACACAGGTGTCAGGGATTGAAATATGTGGAAGGTTCTTTGACACCTATTTTCCAGAAATTCGCCATATTTCCCAGGAATCCGATTTGCTATTTTTAGTCAATTAGTTGAATTAGTTAGTTAATGTAACTGCTAGGTAGTTTCAATTTCGACCTAATGAAGGGGATATAGAACTACTTCTTTTTAATTATAAAAGAGGGACAAAGGGACAGAAGAAGGGTTCGATTTTTGGGATAGCTTCAGTTTTGGGATAGCTTCAGGAGGTCTGCAGACTTGTTCATGAGTTAAGTATCAAAGCTCTTGTATGCATTTGATGATGAAATTATGAGATATATGACACCTTTACCCTTCAGTTTCTGTGTTGGCTTCATTTTTCAGCTTGTCTAGTTACTTAATTGATATACTCATTACTGGTTTATGTTTATATGCTGGTGATGCTTGTCTTTTATGAATGAACTTCAATACTGTGTTCTGTTGGATCTTGTTCAATGTATTATGCATCTTTGTCTTCTTTTGTTTATGATTTAGTTATTACTTTGCTCATGAGTGTATTCCCTATCTTTTCCCAAAAGTTTACAACCACTAAAACTTTCCAGAAAACCTAAAACCTACTTTGTTTTATCAAGTTTTATTTGAGATTGTGTTGGCTTGTTTCTCTGGCCTTAGAAACAATTTCTAGCACAAACAGGGTTTACTGATAGTGATTGGGCAGGTGACGGCACAAATAGAAATTCAACATCAGGATATGTGTTCATGCCTGTAGAAGGGCCAATCAGCTGGTCAAGAAATAAACAGAGTGCCATTGCACTCTCATCTACAGAAGCAGAGTACAGAGGAGTTGTAAATGCAACAACTCAATGTTTATGGTTGCAGGGGTTACTTGGAGAGTGTGGCTTCGAATCAAAATAATCAACTACTATCTGTTGTGATAATTAGAGTACCATTTGAATCTACAATGATCTAGTTTAGAAGCAGAGAACCAAACACATTGATATCCATATGCACTACATCAGACAGCTTGTGCATGATGGCACCATTCACCTACTCTTCTGTTCATCTTCAGAACAAGTAGCTGATATCTTCACCAAAGTTTTTTGTGAGAAGACATTCAACAATATCAAATCACTGCTGGGGATTGCTGATCATGCTGTGAAGCATGAGTGATGGCAAGATTTCCAAATTTTGTTTTACAGTCCATGTTTAAGGGAGGATTTTCCCACTGGGTTTTTGCCTCTTTCTTTGGTTAAATGGACATGCAATATGTAAAGGGTGACTAAGCCTTGTTGCTAGGCCCTATAATTTTCTGATATATTAATCATAAGTCAGGCTTAAGGGGGGGTGTTAGAATAATCAACCCATAGTTAGCTACCTTAGACATTAATTAATCCATTTTTGTCTTATTTTCCTAGTTTCCATATTACACCTTATGCAAGTTGTCATCTACACATCCATAGTGGTAAAAATTGCTAATTTTGAGTCATGGAGCACTTGGGAAACCTCCTAGAATCAAATATGCTTTATTCATGGCCTCCCTAGCGCATGTCTGCTTTTTCTGCTTTATTGCCTGCTTTTTCAGTGTTTTAAGGCAATTGGGAAAGTTTGACTAGGTGAAGTTAACTTGTTTTTTGTCCTCCACATCCTCCAATATTTTCTCCTATGAAAAGCATGTATGAGTTTTCCTTCCATCCACTATTATCTTGCCTAATTGATTTTTCCAATTCGTGAGTTACAAGACAGTTTTGGAAACTGCTTTATGCACCTATGGGGGATTTGCTTAGATTTAGTAAGCCTGCTTTTGACTAGATTCGAATGGCATCTTAATGCATTAAAATCCCTCATGTAATTATTTATTGTGGTAGCCTATGACTTCACATGGTTGGCTATTGTACACTTATTCAATACAGTTTAGTGTTTAGCTCCATATTCAGTCTCTTTTGTGAGTAGTTTTACATGTGTAATTGGCAATTGATGTGAGTGTAATTGTTCTAAAACTGGGTTCAGCTTCCACAATATGACCATGTGTAAACACATCGTGCTATTATGGCTCATCACTTACATCCGACCTCATCTTGTCAGAAAGGATCTGCACTTACATTCGACTATGTGTAAACACATCGCATCGAAATGGCTCTCAGTCCCAGACTAAGGATTCCTGGTAACTGACCAGGTGCCTCAATTCTCCTAGAGATTTCCATCAGCCCTTATATCTCATCAAGTGGGAACACATCCCTCAATCAAATCATAATGGCCATGCACTCACATTTGATCATGTAAGACTACATCCCATAGTCATATCAGAATGGCCCTTAGTCCTAGACTGAGTATTCCTTGTTATAATAATCAACCCATAGTTACCTATATTAGACATTAATTAAATCATTTTTGTCTTATTTACCTAGTCTCCTATATTCCACTCTATGCTAGTTGCCTTCTACATGTCATAGAAGTCAACACTTGCTAAAACTTAGTCATGGAGCGCTTGGGAAACCTCCTGGAAACCATATTTAGCATGTATTCTTTATTCCAGATCCTCCAAAGTGCATATCTACCTTTTCTATAAAGCTGCCTGTTTTATTGAGAATTAAGGAAAAAGGGAAAGCAAGACTAGGTGTAGTTGACTTGTTTTTTTCCCACATCATCCTCCATCCTTTTATCCTAATAAAATCATTTATGAGTTTTCTTTCCATCCCTTATTAGTTTTCCTACTTGAATTTTCCAATTCATGAGCATCCTAGTGGATATGGAAACTGCTTTATGCACCTATGGGGGATTTGACTAGATTTAGTAAGCCTACTTTTTGACTATTTCGAATGACATCCTTATGCATTCAAATCTCTCATGTAATTATATATTGCAACATCCTATTACTTCACAAGGTTGGCTATTGTACACTTATTCAATATAGATTAGTGTTATGCTCCAATTTCAATCTCCTTTGATGTTAATTTCGCATGTTTGATTAGCAATTTTGTGAGTGTAATTGTTCTATCAATTGGGTTCAATTTCCACATGGTATCAGATCCTTTGCAGATCGATTTCTCTCCTTCCATATTTCTATTGCAGGTTCAACATCTTGACTGGGAGCATATTCGGTTGACTGAAGGGAACAGTTTCTGAGCTATGGACCAATCTCAGAAGATCATCTTGACTCCATTTAATTTCTTTGAAAGGAAAGCTCAGATGGAGATATTGTTGAGAGCGAAAGGTCTCTATAGGGTTACTATGGAAACTGAGGCAGATCCCAATGCAGCTACGTAGAAAATAAAATGGCACAACAGGAGGGATGAGGCCTATGGTATTTTGTGCCTGAGCATTTCAAGAGACCTCCTCTTCCATCTTGATGGATTGAAATCACCTAATGAAGTGTGGGAGAAGCTTGTAGAGATTTTTGGTAATATATATGAGATGAGAGGACATCAAATCTAGAATGAACTGATCTCCTTAAGTCCCAGCAGCTTTGAATCCTTACAACTCTATTTTTCCAAGTTTAAAGCCCTTGTTTTGCAGCTAAAACAATGTGGAATTGAAAAGAATGTGGAGAAACTAGTTTTGGCCATACTCTTGAAGCTTGGCCCTGACTATTCAGTGTTTGTTTCAACCTTCCATGCCACCGAACTGATAGCTCGAGTCTGGAAGATTCCTAAGCTTGCAAAGTTCATGGAATCCCTCACACAGGAACACGATAAGTTGGTGATGATGGGCACCATCAAACCTTCCAAAGACCAAGCTTTGGTTTCTAGAGATTCAAGGGTGGATTCAAAAAGAAATAAAAAATCTAAAAATCCAATTGAGCAAAAGAGAGACAAGAACAAGTCTCAAGAGGAGCCCCAAGGCTCCAAGAAGAACTTCTAGAAGAAGAAGAACAAAGGAGAAATGACCAAGTGCACATACTGTAGTAAGGGCTATCATTCTAAAAGCTCTTGTATGAAGAAGCAAATTGACATGTTGACCCAACTCCTGGAGAAGAATAACATCTCCATTACTGATTTCTCAAGGAATAGGGAAGGAGGATCAAATTTAGAGGATAGAGAGAGAGTACATGCTTTGGTTGCTGGCACATCAAGCTCACCTAGCTTCATCATAGAATCTGGAGCTTCCAGACATATGGTTTCGACAAAAGAGGCATTCTCCTCTCTTGACATGTCGAAAGGTCCACGAATAGTTTTGGGAGATGACTCTCTCACTAACAGTTTAGGAAAAGGAAGGATTGATATTGACCATGGTAAGTTCAATAATGTGTTGTATGTTCCAGGTCTTGCCTCTAATATCTTGTCAGTGTATCACATGACTCACATAGGGTCTCCAAATAAGGTCATCTTCTTCCCTGATGATGTTGAAATCACAGATATTTTGAATGGTAAAGTCATAGCAAAAGGTGATGTTGATCACACTTCGAAGGTATACATGTTTTCCCATTTTCTACCCTACTCAAACCCCTCTGCACTTCTGATTCATGCTAATGGGCATGCAATCTTTGGCATGAAATATTTGGCCATCTTAACTACAAGTATATTTCTTATTTGAGTGAAAAATATATGGTCATAGGGTTACCAAATATCAAGTTTTCCAAGGGAGTCTGCCAAGGTTGTATCCTAGGAAAACACCCAGAGCACAAATTTGAGAGAGCTAGTCATGAGAGAAACTTTGCACCTATTGATTTGATCCATAGTGAAATTGCTATTCCATTTCCTCAGATGTCCATGAGTCAAGCCAAATATGCACTAACATTCATACATGACTTTTCCAGGTATTATTGGGTTTACTTCCTAAAGCATAAGTTTGAAGTTTTTGACCTCTTCAAAGTCTTTAAGTCCTTGGTTGAAAACCGGTCTAGGGGGAGAATCAAGATCCTCAGATCTGACAATGGTGGTGAGTATGTCAAGTCTGATTTGATTCAGTATTGTAAATATGTAGGTATTCAGATGCAACATTCGATCCGTTACACACCACAACAAAATGGTGTTGCTGAGAGAAAGAACAGGTCATTGAAGGAGATGGAAACCTGTATGATGGAGGCTAAGAATTTGCCACAAAAGTTTTGGGCCAAGGCTATAAACTATGCATCCTACATCCAAAATAGGGTACCTCATAAGTATCTTTATGGTATGACTCCTTTCAAATCTTGTAGTGGGCACAAGTCAGATGTGACCCATTTCGGGATTTTTGGCTCAAAGGCTTGGGCTAGAATTCCAACTGAAAAGAGAAAGGATTTGCAGCCCCAAATCCAAGA
This sequence comes from Pseudotsuga menziesii, assembly GCA_001517045.1. NCBI lineage: Eukaryota > Viridiplantae > Streptophyta > Pinopsida > Pinales > Pinaceae > Pseudotsuga > Pseudotsuga menziesii. The sequence goes on along the minus strand of LPNX010503349.1, from coordinate 58,236 downwards.
GTGCCTATTTGTTGGGTATTCTAAAGATTTAAAAGGGTACAAGCTGATAAACTTGAGCACTGACAAATATTTCATTGAAAGAAGTGTTCAGTTCCAAGAAGAGCCTTTAGCAGCAGTTGAAGTTGGAGAGTCTTCTTCACCACCAGATCCATTGATTGTAAGTGGAGAGACTAATGAGTTTTCTGATTATGATATGTCTGATAATAATGATTTAATTGCAGATCCTAACAGTCATACAACACCAAAATGGGTAGCAAAGACCATTCATGCAACTTGGGAACTAGTTGGAAATCCTAGTGACACTAGGAGGACTAGATCTCAGTTTGAGAGTGCCCCGTGTATGAAAGATCCCTTATTTGCTGAGAAGTGCTATCTGATGGTTGAATCATATCCATAGACATATGAAGATGTATAACATGATCCAATATGGAAAACATCCATGAAAGAATAATTCAGCTCGCTCCAGAAGAACAACACTTGGGAAGTGGTTGATCTTCCCCTAGGGAGGAAGCTAGTTCAATGTAAGTGGGTTTTCAAAAATAAGTTTGCTGCTGATGGTTCACCTTTGAAATATAAGGCAATATTGGTAGCCAAGGGCTGCTCACAAGTACATGGTATTGACTACAATGAAACCTTTGCACCTGTGGCAAAGATGGACTCCATAAGGCTAGCTTTAGCCATTGTAGCTTCGAAGCAGTGGGAGGTATATCACATGGATGTGAAGTGTGATTTCCTAAATGGATATCTCATTGAATAGATTTACATGTAGAAACCTCAAGGGTTTGTTTCTAATCCATCTTTTGTGTGTAGGTTAAAGAAATCATTGTATGGGATCAAGCAAGCCCCCAGGGCTTGGTATGCCAAGATTGATGGCTTTCTGCTGTCATTGAGTTTTGTTCAATGCAAGTCTGATACTAATGTTTATTTGAATCTTATTCATGGTTCTTTGATAATTTTTGTCTTGTATATGGATGACCTTCTGATTACAAGTAGTTCAAAGAAAGAGATTGCCTCCTTGAATGATGTAATGAACCATGCATTTTCTATGACTGATTTGGGATTGTTGATCCAATTTTTGGGTCTCAAAATTGCTCAATCCCAATATGGAATCAAAGTACATCAGTCCAAGTATGCCTTAGATTTTCTGAAAATGTTCAACATGAAAGATTGCAAGCCAAGCAAGACTCCCTTCCTTTCAGGAGTTAAGCTTGAAGAAGCAGGTTCTTCTCCTATGGTAAATAATACACTGTATAGGCAGTTGATTGGGTGTTTGCTTTATCTTACACACACTCAAATTGATATATCTTATGCAGTTAGTGTGGCTTGAATATACATGGATCATCCTCATGAGATCCATTGGAGAGCAACCAAAAGGATCCTTAACTTTGTTCAAGGAACAAGAACTCATGGGATCATCTACAAAGCTAAATCTAATCTTCATTTGATTGGGTTTACTGACAGTGATTGGGTAGGTGACAACACAGATCAAAATTCAACATTAGGATATGTGTTCAGGCTTGAAAAAGGACCAATCAACTGGTCAAGCAAGAAGTAGAGTGCCATAGCACTCTCATCTACAGAAGTAGAGTATAGAGGAGTTGTAAATGCAACAACTCAACCTTCGTGGTTGTAGGGAATACTTGGAGAATGTGGCTTTGAATCAGAGTTTTCAAATATTATCTATTGTGATAATCAAAGCACCATTCAAATCTACAATGATCCAGTTCAAATATAGCAAACCAAATACATTGAGATCCATACGCACTACATCATATAGTTTGTGCATGATGGCACCATTCACCTACTCTTTTGTGCATCTTCATAACAAGTAATAGACATCTTAACCAAAGTTTTTTGTGAGAATACATTCAGCAATCTCAAATCACTGCTGGGGATTGCTGATCATGCTATGAAGCATTATTGATGACAAAATTTTCAAATTTTGTTTTATTGTCCATGTTTAAGGGAGGATTTTCCCATTGGGTTTTTCCCTCTTTCCTTGGTTAAATGGACATGCAGTATGTAAAGGGTGACTAAGAATTGTTGCTAGGCCCTATATTTTTTTGATATTTACTCATAAATTTAGGCTTAAGGGGGGGTGTTAGAATAATCAACCCATAGTTACCTACCTTAGACATTAATTAAATCATTTTTGTCTTATTTACCTAGTCTCCTATATTCCACTCTATGCTAGTTGCCTTCTACATGTCATAGAAGTCAACACTTGCTAAAATTTATTCATGGAGCACTTGGGAAACCTCCTAGAAACCATATTTAGGATGTATTCTTTATTCCAGATCCTCCAAAGTGCATATCTTCCTTTTCTATAAAGCTGCCTGTTTTATTGAGAATTAAGGAAAAAGGGAAAGCAAGACTAGGTGTAGTTGACTTGTTTTTTTCCCACATCATCCTCCATCATTTTATCCTAATAAAATCATTTATGAGTTGTATTTCCATCCCTTATTAGGTTTCCTACTTGACTTTTCCAATTCGTGAGCATCCTAGTGGATTTGGAAACTACTTTATGTGTGGGGGATTTGACTAGATATAGTAAGCCTACTTTTTGACTATTTCGAATGTCATCCTTATGCATTCAAATATCTCATGTAATTATATATTGCAGCATTGTATTACTTCACAAGGTTGGCTATTGTAAAATTATTCAATATAGATTAGTGTTATGCTCCAATTTCAGTCTCCTTTGATGTTAATTTTGCATGTTTGATTAGCAATTTTCTGAGTGTAATTGTTCTATCACTTGGGTTCAATTTCCACATGGTATCAGAGCCTTTGTAGATCGATTTCTCTCCTTCCATATTTCTATTGCAGGTTCAAAATATTGACTGGGAGCATATTCGGTTGACTAAAGGGCACAGTTTCTAAGCTATGGACCAATCTCAGAAGATCATCTTGACTCCATTTAATTTCTTTGAAAGGAAAGCTGAGATGGAGATATTGTTGAGAGCGAAAGGTCTCTATAGGGTTACTATGGAAACTGAGGTAGAGCCCAATGCAGCTGCGTAGAAAATAAAATGGCACAACAGGAGGGATGAGGCCTATGGTATTTTGTGTCTGAGCATTTCAAGAGACCTCCTCTTCCATCTTTATGGATTGACATCACCTAATGAAGTGTGGGAGAATCTTGTAGAGATTTTTGGTAAGACAGATGAGATGAGAGGACATCAAATCTAGAATGAACTGATCTCCTTAAGTCCCAGCAGCTTCAAATCCTTACAACTCTATTTTTCTAAGTTTAATGACCTTGTTTTGCAGCTAAAATAGTGTGGAATTGAAAAGAAGGAGGAGCAACTAGTTTTGGCCATACTCTCGAAGCTTGGCCCTGACTATTCAGTGTTTGTTTAAACCTTCCATGCCATCGAGTTGATATCTCAATCCTGGAAGATACCTAAGCTTGCAAAGTTAATGGAATCCCTCACACAGGAACAAGATAAGTTGGTGATGATGGGCACCATCAAACCTTCCAAAGACCAAGCTTTGGTTGCTAGAGATTCAAGGGTGGATTCAAAAAGCAAGAAAAAAGCTAAAAATCCAATTGAGGAAAAGAGAGACAAGAACAAGTCTCAAGAGGAGCCCCAAGGCTCCAAGAAGAACTTCTAGAAGAAGAAGAACAAAGGAGAAATGACCAAGTGCGCATACTGCAGTAAGGGCTATCATTCTAAAAGCTCTTGTATGAAGAAGCAAATTGACATGTTGACCCAACTCCTGGAGAAGAATAACATCTCCCTTCCTGATTTCTCAAGGAAGAGGGAAGGAGGATCAAATTTAGAGGATAGAGAGAGAGTACATGCTTTGGTTGCTGGCACATCAAGCTCACTTAGCTTCATCATAGACTTTGGAGCTTCTAGACATATGGTTTCGACAAAAGAGTATTCTCCTCTCTTGACATGTCAAAAGGTCCACCAATAGTTTTGGGAGATGACTCTCTCACTAACAGTTTAGGAAAAGGAAGGATTGATCTTGACCATGGTAAGTTCAATAATGTGTTGTATGTTCCAGGTCTTGCCTCTAATATCTTGTCAGTGTATCACATGACTCACACAGGGTCTCCAAAGAAGGTCATCTTCTGCCCTGATGATGTTGAAATCATAGAGATTTCGAATGGTAAAGTCATAGCAAAAGGTATTGTTGATCACACTTCAAAGGTATACATGTTTTCCCATTCTCTACCCTACTCAAACCCCTCTGCACTTCTAATTCATGCTAATGGGAATGCAATCTTTGGCATGAAATATTTGGCCATATTAACTACAAGTATCTTTCTTATTTGAGTGAAAAATATATGGTCATATGGTTACCAAAGATCAAGTTTTCCAAGGGAGTCTGTCAAGGTTGTATCCTAGGAAAACACCCAGAGCACAAATTTGAGAGAGCTAGTCATGAGAGAACCTTTGCATCTCTTGAGTTGATCCACAGTGACATTGCTAGTCCATTTCCTCAGATGTCCATGAGTCAAGACAAATATGCGCTAACATTCATACATGACTTTTCCAGGTATTATTGGGTTTACTTCCTAAAGCATAAGTCTGAAGTTTTTGACCTCTTCAAAGTCTTTAAGGCCTTGGTTGAAAACCAGTCTAGGGGGAGAATCAAGATCCTTAGATATGACAATGGTGGTGAGTATGTCAATTATGAGTTCATTTAGTATTTTTAATATGTAGGTATTCAGATGCAGCATTTGATCCCTTAAACACCACAGCAAAATGGTGTTGCTGAGAGAAAGAACAGGTCATTGAAGGAGATGGAAACCTGTATGATGGAGGCTAAGAATTTGCCACAAAAGTTTTGGGCCAAGGATATAAACTGTGCATCCAACATCCAGAATAGGGTACCTCATAAGTATCTTGATGGTATGACTCCTTTTGAATCTTGGAGTGGGCACAATCCAGATGTGACCCATTTCAGGATTTTTGGCTCAAAGGCTTGGGCTAGAATTCCAACTGAAAAGAGAAAGGCTTTGCAGCCCCAAATCCAAGAGTGCCTATTTGTTGGGTATTCTAAATATTCAAAAGGTTACAAGCTGATCAACTTGAGCACTAACAAATATTTCATTGAAAGAAGTGTTCAGTTCCAAGAAGAGCCTTTAGTAACAGTTGAAGTTGGAGAGTCTTCTTCACCACCAGATCCATTGATTGTAAGTGGAGAGACTAATGAGTTTTCTGATTCTGATATGTCGAATAATGATGATTTGATTACAGATATTAACAGTCATACAACACCAAAATGGGTAGCAAAGACCATTCATGCAACTGGGGAACTAGCTGGAAATCCTAGTGACACTAGGAGGACTAGATCTCAGTTTGAGAGTGCCCCGTGTATGAAAGATCCCTTATTTGCTGATAAGTGCTATCTGATGGTTGAATAATATCCATAGACATATGAATATGTAGCACATGATCCAATATGGCAAACATCCATGAAATAATAATTCAGCTCGCTCCAGAAGAACAACACTTGGGAAGTGGTTGATCTTCCCCTAGGGAGGAAGCTAGTTCAATGTAAGTGGGTTTTCAAAACTAAGTTTTCTATTTATGGTTCACCTTTGAAATATAAGGAAATATTGGTAGCCAATGGCTTCTCACATGGACATGGTATTGACTACAATGAAACCTTTTCACCCGTGGCAAAGATGGACTCCATAAGGCTAGCTTTAGCCATTGTAGCTTTGAAGCAGTGGGAGGTATATCACATGGATGTGAAGTGTGCTTTCCTAAATGGAGATCTCACCGAAGAGATTTACATTCAGCAAACTCAAGGGTTTGTTTCTAATCCATCTTTTGTGTGCAGGTTAAAGAAATCATTGTATGGGATCAAGCAAGCCCCCAGGGCTTGGTATGCCAAGATTGATGGCTTTCTACTGTCATTGAGTTTTGTTCGATGGAAGTCTGATACTAATGTTTATTTGAATTTGATTCATGGTTCTTTGATGATTTTTGTCTTGTATGTGGATGAGCTTCTAATTACAGGTAGTTCAAATAAAGAGATTTCCTCCTTGAAGGATGCAATGAACCATGCATTTTCTATGACTGATTTGGGATTGTTGATCCAATTTTTGGGACTCAAAATTGATCAATACCAATATGGAATCAAAGTACATCAGTCCAAGTATGCCTTAGATTTGCTGAAAATGTTCAACATGAAATATTGCAATCCAAGCAAGACTCCCTTCCTTTCAGGAGTTAAGCTTGAAGAAGCAGGTTCTTCTCCTATGGTAAATAATACACTGTATAGGAAGTTGATTGGGTGTTTGCTTTATCTTACACACACTCGACTTGATATATCTTATGTAGTTAGTGTGGCTTCAAGATACATGGATCATCCTCATGAGATCCATTGGAGAGAAACCAAAAGGATCCTTAACTTTGTTCAAGGAACAAGAACTCATGGGATCTTCTACAAAGCTAAATCTAATCTTCATTTGATTGGGTTTACTAACAGTGATTGGCCAGGTGACAATATAGATCGAAAGTCAACATTAGGATATGTGTTCATGATTGAAAAAGGACCAATCAGCTGGTCAAGCAAGAAGTAGAGTGCCATAGCACTCTCATCTATAGAAGTAGAGTATAGAGGAGTTGTAAATGTAGCAACTCAACGTTTGTGGTTGTAGGGAATACTTGGAGAATCTGGATTCGAATCAAAGTTTCAACTATTATCTATTGTGATAATCAAAGCACCATTCAAATCTGCAATGATCCAGTTCAAATATAGTGAACCAAATACATTGAGATCCATACGCACTACATCATACAGTTTATGCATGATGGCACCATTCACCTACTCTTTTGTGCATCTTCATAACAAGTAGTAGACATCTTCACCAAAGTTTTTTGTGAGAATACATTCAGCAATCTCAAATCACTGCTGGGGATTGCTGATCATGCTATGAAGCATTATTGATGACAATATTTTCAAATTTTTTTTTATTGTCCATGTTTAAGGGAGGATTTTCCCACTGGGTTTTTCCCTCTTTCCTTGGTTAAATGGACATGCAGTATGTAAAGGGTGACTAAGACTTGTTTCTAGGCCCTATAGTTTTTTGATATTTACTCATAAATTTAGGCTTAATGGGGGGTGTTAGAATAATCAACCCATAGTTACCTACCTTATACATTAATTAAATCATTTTTGTCTTATTTACCTAGTCTCCTATATTCCACTCTATGCTAGTTTCCTTCTACATGTCATAGAAGTCAACACTTGCTAAAAATGAGTCATGGATATCTTAGGAAACCTCTTGGAAACCATATTTAGCATGTCTACTTTATTCCAGATCCTCCAAAGCGTATATCTACTTTTTCTGTAAAGCTGCCTGTTTTATTGAGAATTAAGGCAAAAAGGAAAGCAAGACTAGGTGTAGTTGAATTGTTTTTTTCCCACATCATCCTCCATCATTTTCTCCTAATAAAAGCATGTATGAGTTTTCTTTCCATCCCTTATTAGCTTTCCTACTTAATTTTTCCAATTCATGAGCATACTAGTGGATTTGGAAACTGCTTTATGCACCTATGGGGGATTTGACTAGATTTAGTAAGCGTACTTTTTGACTATTTCGAATGGAATCCTTATGTATTCGAATCTATCATGTAATTATATATTGCAGCAGCCTATTACTTCACAAGGTTGGCTATTGAACACTTATTCAATACAGATTAGTGTTATGCTCCAATTTTAGTCTCCTTTGATGTTAATTTTGCATGTTTGATTAGCAATTTTGTGAGTGTAATTTTTCTATCACTTAGGTTCCATTTCCACATTCCTGGTAACTAACCAGGTGCCTCCATTCTAAGAATGGCATTCATCCCTTATATCTGATCATGGAGGAACCAATCCTACAGTCACATCAGAATGGCTTAGCACTCATATCTGACATGGAAGGAACCAAATCCTCTCACCATGACAGAATGGCTAAGCCCTTACATCTAAGCATGGAAGGAACCTAATCCTCTCACCATGTCAAAATGGCTCTAGTTCTCATAATTTCCCTTTGGAGGGAACCTCGATCTGGAGAACACCAAGCTTCTCCCTGAAGTACTCAAACTTCACTTTGGCCAATGGCTTCGTCAACACATCAGCTATCTATTTGTCCGTCGCAACATATTGGAGCTTCACTGTTCCTCTCTGCACCATATCACTGATATAGTGATACTTGATCTCGATATGCTTTGACTTATCATGGAACACTAGGTTCTCTGACAACTTCACACAACTTTGGTTGTCACAATATATACAAGTAGAATCCAACCGGAGATCAAATAAATTAGACAATAGATTTCTCAGCCACACTGCCTCGCAACTAGCTGAACAAGCTGCAACATATTATGCTTCAGCTATACTTAGTGCCACATAGGACTGCTTCCTGCTAAACCAAGAGATCATACCTGATCCCATACTGAAGCAACATCTTGAAGTGCTCTTCCTATTGATGGAACTGCCTACCCAATTTGAATCAATATAACCCTCCAGGTTAATCTTCTGATTTGCCTCGTACTTGAGCCCATAATCAATTGTACCCTTCAGGTACCTCAGAATATGATTTGCAGCAATCAAGTGAAAACGTCTTGTATCTGTTAGGAACTGGCTCAAGGTGTTCACAGAAAAAGAAAATATCTGGTCTCGTGTTCATCATGTACATCAAGAACCCAATCATATGACGATACATCATAGCATCAACCACTTCTGATGAAGCATCACTCAATAGCTTCAGGTTCGATGCCATAGGTGTGGTTATGACCTTGCAATCCATCATCCCGAATCTCTTCATAATATCTATTGCATACTTCCCTTGTCTAAGGAAGATTCCATCCGTATTCTACCACACCTCCATGCCTAAGAAATAGTGCATCATACCCAAGTCTTTCATTTCAAACTCAGCAACAAGTTTCCTCTTTGTATCAGTAATCAACCCATCCATACCTGTTACAAACAGATCATCCACATATAGTAGGAGTATCACTAGATTGCCATCTTCAACCTTGTAGTAAAGGTTGGAATCTTCTTTACTCTTGGTAAATACCAAACTGGATAGGAAGCCATCAATTCTGCCACACCATGTCCTGGGTGCCTGTTTCAAACCGTACAAGGATTTCTTCAATCTACACACATGAGACTCCCTGTCATGTGTCTCAAAACCGAGTGGCTGCTCCACATACACTTCCTCTTCTACTACACCATTCAAGAAAGCAGTCTTGACATCCATCTAGTGTATCTTCCATTTCATCACTACAGCCAAAGCAAGTACTGATCTAATGGAAGTGTATCTAGATACAGGTGCAAAAGTTTCTTCATAATCTATTCCTTCTTTATGGGAGAAAGTACGAGCCACGAATATTGCTTTATATTTCTCTATGCTGCCATTTGCAACATGCTTGATCTTCTAGATCCATTTGGAAGTTACAATGGGCTTCCCTTCTAGTCTTGGGACAACATCCCAAACATCATTCTTCATGATCAATTGATACTCTTCGATTATAGCCTCCTTCCATTCTTTTCTTTCTTCCGCTTCTTCATAGTTGGAAGGTTCTTTATCAATAATGTCACATAGTAAGGCTACATAACTGAAGCAGGACCTAGTTCTCTTTCTTCCTCTGTGTGTTTCTTTTGAAACTCCATATATTTTTGCACCTTGGATAATTTCATGTACCCAAGAAGGTTTCCTATTATGAGGATTCTTCTCTTGAAGTGGATCTACAGGTTCTTGAGGTTCTTCTAATTCTCGATCTTCTTCTTGAATTTCTTCATTCATTGTTGTATCAGGAATTCTAGGTTCTCTTGTTTCCTCAGGTTCTTCAACCGGTCTCTTCCTAGATTTGATGTAGGCTGAATCTTCATCAAATGTTACATCTCTACTAATGTCAATCTTCTTGAACCTTGGGAAGTATATTCTATAATCCTTTCGAGCTTTCAGAGTATCCCACAAATATACCCTTCTTTCCTAAAGGATCTAACTTCATCCTCTTTTCTTTCGGAATTTGTATGTATACAGGACATTCGAATATTCTGAGATGGCTGATTTCAAGTTTCTTGCTGGAGAAGACTTCTTCAGGATTCTTGTTCTCGAGTACTCTGTGTGGAGTACGGTTCTGTACATACACCATTGTTCTGGCAGCTTTTGCCCATAGATGCATGGGAAGATATTGATCGTGAAGCATGGCCCTTGCTACTTCCATGATCATTCTATTCTTTCCTTTTGCAATCCCATTATGTTGTGGATTATATGGAGTGGATAACTCCCTCTTAATCCCTGAGTCTTTGCATAGCTCTTTGAATTCATTTGATGTGAATTCTCTGCCATTATCTAATCAAAAGGTATTGATCTTATTTTATGTTTGATTCTCGATCAAGGCTTTGAATTCCTTGAACTTGCTGAATACTTCATATTTGTTCTTCATAAAGTATATACATGCCTTTCTAGAAAAAACATCAATAAAAGAAACATAGTATACATACCCGCTTAGTGAACTAGATGACATTGGACCACATACATCGGAATGGATGATTTCCAAGATTCCTTTTGCCTTTCTCTTGCTACATGGAAATGTCTTCTTTGTGTTCATCCCTTTTGCACATCCTTTGCATATACCTTCATGTTTTGTCTGCATTTCTAGGAGACCTTCAAGAACTTTACTTACAAGTGGTAGTTCTCTGTAATGCACATGTGCAAGTCTTCTATGCCAAAGCTCATTTGGTTCTACCGAGTCATGAACCACTACTTGTTCTGGTTGGCTCTTCAATTTGTATAGTCCTCCTTCTTGTTCCCCAATCACTACTGCATCATAGAAAGACTTTCCCTTTGGCCACATGAGGACTTGGCCATCTATAAATGCAAACCTCATTCCTTTTGCATCTAATGCAGATATCTAGAGGAGGTTCTTCTTTAGTCTAGCTACAAACAATACATATTCGATCTTGATAGAATTTCCAGAGTCTAGCTTGTATGAGGATTCACCACTACTTTTAATTGGATACTGGTAGTCATCTCCGAGTTTCACCTTGTGAGGTGATTCATGTTTACATAATTTCACAAAGGATTCCTTGAATCCTGTCATATGTTTCAAAGCACCACTGTCTATAAGCCAATCATTGCTTCCATGTGTGATAGTTCCTATGAGAGCGAAAATCAAAACATATTCTTCATCACTTGAAGAATCATCACTATCTTGTCTGTTTCTCTTTGTGTAAGGTTCATCATCCTCTACAGCATGAGCATGATGTCTTCTCTTGTTTCCCTTCTTCTTCTGAGAGCTAATTTTGTTTCTAGGACAATCTCTAGCAAAGTGTCCTCTTTCATCACATGTATAGCAAATGAACTTTGACTTATCTCTAGGATTTCTAAATTTATTCCTTTGATGAGAGTACTTACCTCTATGGTGGCTAGATCTGGTTTTCTTGGATTGTAATGTGAGAGCTTGATCTTCACTTCCCATCTTTTCTTCTCGAGCTGCTATCCGAGATTCTTCTTCAGAGTATTGTTCCCATAGTCTGCTGAACTTAACTAACTTCTTTCTGGAATAGATCCCTTGAATGAAAGAGTCCCATGTCCTAGGGAGACCATTCAAGGTGGTCATTACAATCTCTGTATTCTCCACTTCTTCATCTACTGCTTCAAGTTGTTCTTTAATCTGGGAGTCCCTTTCGAAGTATGACTATATGGTCTCCACATTCTGGATCTTTACATTCTTCAACTAGTTCCTCAAGGTCATCTTCCACTTTATGTTCTTTCCTTCAAACAATTTGGTTAAGGAATCAAACATAGCTTTGGGTGTCTTTAGGGAGGACACCTGTGGTATGAGGTGATCCTTGATTGAATCAGCAATAATCCTCTTAGCCATAATCAACTTCTTCTTGTGTAAGGCCTTAGCCTCATCTCCCTCTGGAGCTGGAATCTCCTCATTGATGCAGGAGTCCAACTCATTTTCTTCCAAGACCAGGGAGATTCTATACTTCCAGGCTCAGAAGTTATCATCTCCCTCAATATTTTCATCAAGCTTGGTATGATGAGATATCTTAACTGAGAACCTCAAATGGAAATACAAAATATTTAGATCTTACTAGGTCAAGATGTCAGATCTGGATTTGGAGCTGAATTTTTGTAGTGCTGGTTCAAGAGTAGATTATGGTTTGGATTTTCTGGAGTTCTATCCAACCAAATTATTTGATCTTGATCTCTAAACTTCAATTTTGAGGAGGAGAACAATCTAGGCCTAGTCTCACTCAAAAATTCTACTCCTGTGGAAAGCCCTAATTTTCGGCTCTAGTGTTGGGTAAAAAACTGAAAATGCTCAGAATCAGATTCTGCTTCGATAGAAAGATGCGCCCTGGGGAGGAGAGTTATTCCAACCTTATTTTGTTGAAAATATATGGAGAGAGATCCAAAAAATAGGAATCCCTAGTTCCTGCAACTGCACAGTGTCTTCTTCTCAGGTTAGCTCTGATTCCATGTTAGATTTTTATCATTTAAGCTAGCATTAACTTAGGATCTTAACTGAGAGAATAAAAAGCATAGCAATAAAAAAAATAAGACAATGAACACAAATATTTTCCTCGGGGAAACCATAAAGGAGAAAACCCCGCAACTTCCTCACAGATAGAATCATCACCAAATAACAATGCCCTAAAAACAGTAAGATGATATCTTGACAGTAGTAGCCTCTTTCTTTCTATCCCTAACAACTTCTTCTTCCTCATCTATGCGGTACAACTGAGTGTGAGTGAGTGTGTGATAAATAGAGAGGCTCACTCTCTATTTATACTAATTCCCGACTTGACAATCACTCACTAGGGCTGACTTCTCTAGGAGAGTCTAATAACCCTAGTGCCTCGGAACTGTAGGGACTTTAACCCTTGAACAATAGGAGGGTTACCCACATTGACTTGACATGACTTGTTTACATTATAGAACCTCTCGATAGGAACATCGAGGCATGACATGACTCAAATACATTATAGAAAATTCTCGGAATAAACATCGGGGTACACAACATAAGATATATAAGTGAATACTTTCCGAAGTTACAAATACATTAACGCCTTTAATGTAAGTTTTGACCGCCTCACCAACTAAACATAAATAGGGTTGAACTACTATGCTCCAAATTTGATCTTCTCCATGATATTGTCTACATACATTAATTGTGTCATCTCTCTTTATTTCAATTGAACAAAACTTGGTCCATGCAACCTGCTAATCATTATTGGGGCGACTTAACTTGATTTAGCTGATACATGGGTTGGATAAATAATTAATATCTATGGGTTTTTTATTTGACGTTGGACGGTGTGTGAAGTATAATTAATGTTGGGTTGTTTGTAATTGATAGTTACTTAGCCAGGATCATTGTTGATGTCATCTTTTAAGCCTCTGGAGCTTGGTGCTTGGAAGAAACTATCACTGTGTATTTTTTTCTTGAAAAAATCAACCAAGATCGTTGTTGGTTCCATCTTCTGAGAGTAAGAAGAGTAAGTTGATATCAACTTGAAATCATTGTGTGTACTTTCATCATGTTGTTTGGTATTAAAGGGAGTATTTTAGTAGTGAATGATGTTCTATTGAAGGGAATTGTTTTGAAAATCATATTAGGAGTTTGTGTAAGTTTTAAATTGGTGTAGAGAAGCAAATCACACATATTCTTTAAAGAAAAATAAATATTACACCACAAAATTCACACATAAAACATAAACTTGGTAAAGAGTATTTTTGTGAAAACATAAAACATAAAACAAAATAAAACATAAAAACATAAAACGTTTCACACATAAAACATAAACTTGGTAGCTCAACTTTAAATGGTGAATAGTGTTGGTAATTAGGTAAAGGTGTTGGTAAGGAGTATTTTTGTGGATATAAATTATAATAGTAAATAATAGATTTGGAACTTGTCATTCTATATTTTTAAGTCATTGTCGTTGAAAATCATATTAGGAGTTTGTGTAAGTTTTAAATTGGTGTAGAGAAGCAAATCACACATATTCTTTAAAGAAAAATAATTATTATACCACAACATTCATACATAAAACATAAACTTGGTAAGGAGTATTTTTGTGAAAACATAAAACATAAAACAAAATAAAACATAAAAACATAAAACATAAAACATAAAACGTTTCACACATAAAACATAAACTTGGTAGCTCAACTTTAAATGGTGAATAGCGTTGGTAATTAGGTAAAGGTGTTGGCAAGGAGTATTTTTGTGGATATAAATTATAATAGTAAATAATAGATTTGGAACTTGTCGTTCTATATTTTTAATGAGCATGTTGTTTGGTGGCTTCACTAGTAGCGATGGATATGGTCGTGGATTAGTTGAAGGTGTGCAAAATATTTTTGCTAAATCATAATTTTTGTTGTATTCCATGTGGATTTATGTATGCATTTTCAAATGTTGGGTTTTCTACCTATCTAATTCTTACTACTTGGAAAAACCTTTGTTGAGATCAGTTGGTTGTGATTGTTGTTGCTTCCATCTAAATGAGAACGAATTGTAGTGAATGATGTTCTATTGAAGGGAATTGTTTTGAAAATCATATTAGGAGTTTGTGTAAGTTTTAAATTGGTGTAGAGAAGAAAATCACACATATTCTTTAAAGAAAAATAAATATTACACCACAACATTCACACATAAAACATAAATATTTCCCTTGGAAACCCTTAACCAAGAAAACCAACAAACTTTGGATCCACACCTCCTATATTCTCATTATCATTATGAATAACTCATAATAAAATATAGTTATTATGTAGCCTCCAATACCCTAATTTGTCAACCCCTATTACAAAATAGACCCCAATCCCTTAACTAATATTAAATTAGATATTTTTTTTAAAAATTCCCAAAAATTTGAGCTCGTTGTGCTCACATTAGAAATGGCCTATCAACCATTTTTGACATTACAAATGGCCTAACCGTGTGGAAATATCTTACCATCCTATTTCTTTGAAGGTGCCGACAAGGATCATTAGGTGTGTCACTGACAGGTGCACCTCCTAGACACACATGAAAAGAATATAATATATACCCAACATTCTCCCACTTGTTGTTTTCTTTGCATAGAAATGAGTTATGTACTCATTAATTCATATGTTTAGGGAATCAATGCCCATAGATTCTCTACACCAAGATAACTTCTCTGTACTGACAGACTTTGTTAATGAGTCTACAACATGTTTTAAGGTGTCAACCTTTTCCAACAACACCTTCTTATCTTCAATCATATCTCTCACAAAGTGATATTACACATCAATATGCTCTATCTTAGCATGATAAGAAGGGTTCTTTGTCTGGAAAATTTGACTTTGGCTATCGAAATCTAACCTTATACCTTTCTGTACAAACCCAATACCTGAACATAATATTTTCAACCATACAACTTATTTGCTTACCTGAGTGCCTGTCATGTATTCAACTTCTATAGTTGAGTGCAACTATAGCTTGTCTCTTGCACATATGATTGATAGCTCCTCCAAATAGGTTAAACACATACCCACTTGTATATTTTCTGCAATCAATATCTCTAGCCTAATATGCATCAACAAATACATGTAAATTTATTACTTTGTCTCGTCGAGGTCTTCCTTGGTAGCAGATTGCATAATCTATGGTGCCACACAAATATCTAAAGACTCTCTTTACAATTTTACAATGCTCCTTTCTTAGTTTTGAAATATATCTTCTCAAAACTCCCATTCCATGAGCAATTTATGGTCTGGTACAGATCATTTCATACATCAAACTACCAAATACACTAGTGTATGGAACTCATGCCATATATTCTTCTTCTTCCATTGTATTGGGACACTACTCTACATATATCTTTACATCTATAGGAATATGAACCTTGGATGAATTACTTTCCTACATGTTAAATCTCTATAGTACCATCTCAATATATTTTCTTTGGTTTAACTAGATAATCTTGTTTGCACAATATCTTCTTATCTCCATTCCTAGAATAAGGTTTGTAGTACTTAGCTATTTCATATCAAATTTGGAGGACACTAAGACTTCATCTCCTTTATAACATCTTTGTTGTTTCCAATAAGCAACATGTAATCAACATATAGTACTATGTTAATGAAGTGATCACCAACCTGTATGGAGTATACACAATGATTAGCTTTGCTTCTCATAAACCCAAATCCAAGTATGTAAGTGTCAAAATTTCAGTACCACATCCATGGAGATTGATTTAGACCATAAAGGGACTTCTTTAGTTTACATACCAACTCTTTCATTCCCTTTACTATGAATCCTTATGGTTGTTTCATGTAGATTTATTCTTCTAGATCCCCATGTAAGAACTTTGTCTTCATATCCATCTAATTTACTTCAAGATCAAAAGTAGTAGCAATACAAAGAAGAAATATAATAGAAGTTAATTTTGCAACTGGAGAAAATATTTCACCAAAATCAATCCCCTCTACCTGAGAATATCTCTTTGCTACCAAGTGGGCTTCATACTTATCCACTTTACCTTATGCATTCAACTTCTTTTTAAACAACAATTTGATCCCAACGAATTTTCTTTCCTGGTAACTAGACTAGATCCCAAGATTCATTTTTGTCCAAGGCATCCATTTCTTCAACCATGGCCTTCTTCCAGAGATCACTATCCTATGAATCAACAACTTGCTTCACATTTCTAGGATCATCATCAGTAATAGACAAAATCAAATGAGAGAGAAAATCAGGAGGGGAATACATTTATGGTTTCCTTCTTTCTTGAGACGATATCCTCAAAAATGGGGTACGAGGTTCTTCTTCTTCTAATTCATCTTCTTCTGTTGAGTCAGATTCTTCACCTTCTAACTCAAACTCTATTATATGGTTCCTTTTCCATTGGAGTCACTTCCTATCTGGGGACTTATTTGACCTCTCTAAATACAATATCTCAACTGTAAACAGTCTTATTAGTTACAAGATTCCAAATATTATAACCTTTCATACCATATTTGTAGCCAATAAAGATACACTTCTAAGCTTTGTTATCCAACTTGCTCCATTTCTCCTTTGGAGCATGTACATAAGCATCATACGAAAAAAAATTTAGATGCTTACTAGAGTGTTTCTTGTGAGTCTATACCTCTTGTGAAATTTTATCAATCAATGATGACGTGGGTGACCAATTTACCAAGTAACATACTGTCTCCACTACTTCTGCCTAGAATTCTTGTCTTATCCCAACACTGCTTAACATGCTCCTTTCCTTTTCCATAAACGTTCTATTCATCCTCTTAGCAACTCCATTCAGTTGTGGTATGTATGGAGTATTGTTCTTCCTTTCTATACCACACTTAATATAGAATTCCTTGCATTCATTCCCGCAGTACTCTCCACCATTATATGTGCTCAACACCTTTATTTTCTTTTCTGACCGATTCTCTACAAAAGCCTTAAATTATTTCAGCTTACCAAATACTTCATATTTATTTCAAAGGAAATAGATCCATGTGTTCCTTAATAAATCATCTATAAATTAAACATAATATATAGATTCCCCTATAAATGGAACATGCACAAGTCCAAACACATCACTATGTATTAATTCTAGAATTCCCTTTTTCTCTTGTAGCACCATATGCAAATCTTACTCGATTTTGTTTTCCATATATGCAATGTTCAAAAAAATCAAAATACATTGTGCAATCAGTCATACCTTCAACCATACCTTTACCTTGTAATGCTCAAAGGCCCTTTTCTCCAATATGCCCAAATATTTGATGCCATAGCATTGTATTTTCTCCTAATGTGGTTAGGGTTATGTCATATTTACCTCCTTCCTTAGGAACAACAGAACTGTTACATTCATCAATGATGGTTCTTCACAATAGTTTGTACGGACTTCCATATCGAAATAATCTCATCAATACCATTGAACCTTGAACCATTTTGAAATCACCATCTCCACACATAGTCCTTACACATCCAACAACCATCTGTCTGATAGATATCAAGTTTATTTCTAGATTTGGAATGTGTAGCACTCCAAGTAGAGTTATAATCCTTTCATCCTTCAGTTTTAGATTGACTCTACCACGTACAACGATATTGACTGGTGAATCATCTCCCAAGTACACATCTCCTCCATTGTACTTTTCATATTCAGATAACCAATCCCTATGAGGGATCATATGATATCATGCACCTGAGTTAATCAACTGCATATCATGTTCTAAATGATTACCCATGGAAGCTAGGCACACATCACCTCCTTCTTCTGAGTAGTTCTTCACCTCTGTGGAAGGGGTATCCTTAGATCCCTTTGCTTTCTCAACATTCTTAGATCTGCAATTCTTTTTAGAGTTCCCAACTTTACCACATTTCCATCACTTCCTTATTCATTTTCATGGGCATTTAGATCTAGCCTTAGATTTATATCTCCCCGTGAAGCCTTTATTTTTGTTTATCTCCTTGGAGAGACCTCTCACAAACAAGGCATCTATGCTATTATTATCCATGGTTTTCTATCTCATCTCTTCTGATAGTAGGCATGATACTATTTCATCAAATTTTAAGGTCGCTTGACTAGCACTACCTATTGCAACAATTAGGTTGTCCTAGGAATCTAGCTAAGAACACAATAATGTAATACATTTATCTTCTTCATCCATTTTAATGCTAACAGAGGTTATCTGACATAATAGAGTATTATAGACATTAAATGCTCTTTTACTGTTTCATTTTCATCTATTTTGAGATGAAACAAATTCTTTTGCAGAAACAACTTGTTCACAAGGGATTTTGATTGATACAAACTCCCTAGTTTCACCCAAATATTTACCACACTATATTCACTAGATATATTTAACAACATAAATTCTTATAAGAATAGCCTAATTATACTCCTTTCCCATCTTTCTAATTTATCCCAATCATCTTGAGACGTTCCAGTGGGTTTGGTACCTAAATATACAACAATTCAATTTTCCTGATCTATAAGAAGATCCTCCATCTAGAGCTTCCATAGCTCAAAATTATGGCCGTTAAATTTCTCAATCTCAATTCTCAAACTACTCACCATTCTCTTTCAATACACAAATCAACACTACAAATATCACACCAAACCCAGGTTTATCACAAATCCAATATCTATCAATCGCATCAAACCCTCATCAACAAAGGAATCCCCCTGATGACAATAATTGAGATTCAATACCACATGTAAGTTTTAATCTTGTGTAGAGAAGAAAAGCATACAGATTCTTTAAATCAAAATAAATATTACGCCACAACATTCACACATAAAACACAAATATTTAGTCTAGAGACCCTTAACCAGGAAAACCAACAAACCTTGGAGCCACACCTCCTATTTTATCATTATCATTATGAATAAATCACAATGCAATATAGGTATTATGTTGATTGAGTTGTCATTGATGCCAACATAGGAATTGCAGTAGCCCCTTAGGTTTCCATTTATGCCACCAAATCCCATTGAAGTGGACATACTTGATGGACAAGTATGGTCTGGATCATGGACATTTGCACATGTTATTCATGTCTCTTGTGGGGTCTCTTGCATAGAATGAATCCTTCTTCCCACACACACAATATGGTTAGACTGATGGTTGCACACTACACAGGTATTGATGATGCCTTTTGTAGGGATCCCATGATGATACCCTTCCATATGGTAACTTGGACCTTGAAGACATGAAGAGTTCTTTCTTGTTGATCATGAAGACTGTTGAAGACCTTATACTTGCATGGATATGAAGGTTCTTATTGATGTATTTGTAACTTCGAAATGTATTCACTTGTATATATTATGTATTGTACCCTGATGTTTCTATAGGGAAGTTTCTGTAATGTAATTGAATCATGTCATGCTCCGATGTTCCTATCGAGAGATTCAATAATGTAAACAAGTCATGTAAAGTCATAGAGTGTAACCCTCCTTATTGATCAAGGGTTAAATTCCCTGCAGTTGTGGGGCCCTAGGGTTATTAGAATCTCCTAGAGAAGTCGGCCATAGTAAGTTATTGTCAAGTTGGGAATTACTATAAATAGAGAGGGAGCCTCTCTATTTAACACACATTCACTCACACTCAGTTGTAGAGCATAACTAAGAGAGAGAGAAGAAGCTGGGACAAGAGAGAGAGAGAGAGAGAGTACTACTGTCGAGAGATTATCTTACTATCTTTGCATTTTACTTTTGGTGTTGATTCTATCTCTAAGGAAGTTGCGGGGTTTTCTCCTTTATGGTTTCCTCGAGGAAAATATTTTTGTTCATTGTCTCTTGTGATTGATTGTTGAGCTTGTTATTCTCTCAAATAAGATCCTAAGATCATATAGCTTAAATGTTAAAAATTGAACATGGTATCAAAGCTAACCTTATAAGAAGACACTATGCAGTTGCTGAAGATAGGGATTCTTACTTTTTGGATCTCTCTCCACATATTTTCAGCAAAAGGAGGCTAGGATGACTCTCCTCCCTAGGGCGCATCCTTCTGTCGAAGCAGAATATGATTATGAGCATTTTTAGTTTTTGACCCGACACTGCTGCAGGAGATTAGGGATTTCCACAGAAGTGGAATGTTTGAGTGAGCCTAGGACTGGATTGATCTCCTCCCCAAAATCAAAGTTTAGAGATCAAGATCAAAGTTTTTGGTTGGGTAGAACTCTACGAAAGTCAAACGCTAATTTACTCCTAAACTAGAAAACCAGCTCTGTAGAAATTCAACTCCAGATCCAGTTACGACATCATGACCTGGGAAGATCTAAATATTTTTCATTTGCATTTGAGATTCTTTGTTAAGATGTCTCATCATACCAAGCTTAATGAAAATATTGAGGGAGCTGATAACTTTTGATCTTGGAAGTATAGGATCTCCTTGGTCTTGGAAGAAAATGAGTTGGACTCTTACATCAATGAAGAGGTTCCAGTTCCAGAGGGAGATGAGGCTAAGGCCTTACACAAGAATAAATTGGTCATGGCTAAGAGGATTATTTCTGATTCAATCAAGGATAAACTCATACCACAGGTGTCCTCCCTAAAGAAACCTAAAGAGATGTTTGATGCCCTAACCAAGTTATTTGAAGGGAAGAACATAGCCCAGAAGATGACTCTGAGAAACCAATTGAAGAATGTAAAGATCTAGAATGTAGAAACTATCCAATCTTACTTTACAAGGGTCTCTCAGATCAAGGAATGACTTGAAGCGGTAGATGAAGAAGTAGAGAATGCAGAAATTGTGATGACCACCTTGAATGGTCTCCCTAGGACATGGGACTCTTTCCTTCAAGGGATCTGTGCCATAAAGAAGCTAGTCAAGTTTAGCAGACTGTGGGAGAAATTATCGCAAGAAGAAGCTCAAATATTATCACGAGAATAAAATATGGTAAGTGAAGATCAATCTCTCACACTACAATCCAAGAAAAGCAAAACAAACCATCAAAAAGGTATGCACTCTGACCAAAAGAAAAACACTAGAAAATATAACAAAGATTTGTCTAAGTACATTTTCTATACATACAATGAAAGAGGACACCTTGCAAGAGATTGTCCTAGAAACAAAGATAGATCTCAAAAGAGGAAGGGAAACAAGAAAAGACATCATGCTCATGCTACAAAAGATGACGATCCTTCCAAGAAGAGAATCAAACAAGACAGTGATGATTCTTCAAGTGATGATGTTTTGATTTCTGCTCTCACGGGAAACATCACACATGGAAGAAATGATTGGCTTATAGATAGTGGGGCTTCCAAACACATGAAAGGATTCAAAGAATCATTTGTGAAACTATCAGAACATGAATCACCCCACAAGGTGAAACTTTGGGATGACTACCAGTATCCAATAAAAGGTAGTGGAGAATCCTCCTACAAATTAGACTCTAGAAAGTATATGAAAATAAAGGATGTCCTATTTGTACCAGGACTAAAGAAGAACCTTCTATCCATCTCTACATTAGATGCAAAAGTCATGAGAGTTGAATTTATAGATGGACAAGTTCTCATGTGTCCAAAAGGAAATACTATTGATGATGCAATAGTAATTGGAGAACAAGAGGGAGGACTATACATATTAAAGGGCCAACCAGAACAAGCTTTGGTTTGTTGGGGCTCCGACCCTAAAGGTCCTTAGTTTTGGTAACTCCGCAGTTTTTGAGGAAGTGTAAGTGGAGTTACAACCTAAAATAGTCTTAGGGGTGTCGTGGGTGGGTCGAAACCCCTCTTTTTGTAACCAACTCTTGGGTTAAATCCAGGGTTAGGGCTTTGGGCGCCCATGGTGTAAATCCATGGTTTTGTAACAGTGCGCTATATAAATAGGCACTTATGTAAAGAAGTAGGGTTAGGTCTTGAATGATTATCTTATAAAGCTATTGTAATGCGAAGTTAAGAGATTATATAAGGGTTTTTGTAAGAAGGTCAAGTCCCAGCTGTGTGCGGGACGACCTCTGCCGCTGTGTGCGCAGAGGGATTTTGTAGGTAAAAAGGAAGATCTGCAGTTGTGTGCACAGAGGCCTGCTGCTGTGTGTGCGGCTTTGAGGACTGAAGGGATCTGCAGCTGAGTGCGTAGATCAAAACTGTTGTTTTAGTTGTAAAGAGTTAAATAAAGCGAAGTTCTGTGTACGTAACCCCTACACTGGGGGTGAACCACGTGACATCTAGTGTTGTGGTTCATTTGTGTGATTTGTTATTATATTTTATGCACTGTTAAGTAAATAACTAATAAAGTAAGATTGCTGTTAATAACTAGCTTCGCTGTGAATTCCCAGATAAGAGTTGTGCAAGTAACTGTTTATTTATCTAATCACGAAGCTGAATAATTGATAATACAAGCATTGTGTTAAGTAAATATTAATAGTTAAAGACTAAGGGTACAATAAGATTCTCTCTTCTTCTTGTAGAAACTTGATTCTGCGGCACCCCATAGCTATTTCGGGTGAGACTGTAGCCTGTTCCTAGGCTGCTGCCGAAAGGGCCAACACTGTGGGTCTTTTGTTGGTGCGAAGTTAAAGGTGAAACCCGGGTCTGCCCATTTAGCCCAACAAATTGGTTCCGTTGTCGGTTGAACTTAGTATCTGTTGAAGAGAGATCTACGTCGTACCTCGAGGGATATGTTTTGGTGACCCTCTGTAAAAGAAATTGGTGATTGGGTCGAAGCGACCTATTTGAAGTTTGCAAAATAGGAAAATAAAGATCCCCGTCATAGCACGGAACAATTTTTGCAAAGGTACATTTTTTTCTGATGTTCATGAAATTTTCTTTGGTTCTATACACATAGAGTTGCACCAGTGGCTATCCAGGTTAACAGAAAGGAGGACAAACTTCCAAGAAAACCAGTTTCCTCTCTGGACCCCCGCAAGAATCGCTATCTTGAAAAGAGTGAACAACGTGATCTCGCGAGCCGTGGATTTTTGGACTGCGCGAACTCTCGAAGCATTTGTGACGGAGTTCGCCGTCGACACAAGTACCTCCTTTAATGAAGCTGAACAACAATTTTTCAAAGGACCAAGGGGTAAGTACTTGAACCTATTTAGTTTGAATATTAAAATACTATTGGCTGAAAAAGGAATCTTGCTTATCGAATCAAATTGTTAGATCTAGTATTGCTAACCTATGATTGGAAGTGACTGGGACTGCGACGAGCAAAGTGGTTTGCTGCAAAACGGCAAAAGATATAAGAGAGATCTTGGCTCCTCCACTGAGTATACCCCTTTAAGCTCTGAAGCCTCTGAGTCCGCCGAGGTCCCCTCTGTTAGAAACCCTCCGAGAACCCTGCAGCAGAGACCTATTATCCTTGAGAACCTGTTGCAGTCTAAAAGTAACCCTAGCCCGAATATCCCTGTCACAGGTCAGTCGTCCCCAGCTAGTTCAAACCCTTCTTCCCCCCCTATATCCCAGATGGCCCATGTTCATGATGACATCAAACTACCGGTTTTTAAAGGAACTGGGTCAGAAGATCCAGAACAGTTCTGGTTTCTGTGCAAAGCTGTGTGGACCGCGAAGAATATTATGGATATAGATGTTCGACGAGCGCAGCTGATCACTTCTTTCAGAGATTGAGCCCTAACTTGGTTTATGAAGTTTACTAGCACGCAGAATCCTGTCTTGGCTGACATCAAAGCAGCACTTATCCGAGAATTTAAGAAACCTAAATCATAGTCACAGTGCATCACTGAGTTAAAAGAGATTCAGCATCGGCGAGGTGAATCTGTGTGGGACTTTGATCAGAGATTCAAAGTTCTTCTTGACCAAGTTAGCTTCATGATTGGACCAACACAACATAAGGAGTGTTTTATTGCAGCATTATTACCTCACATTAGATCTCCACTCATGCAACAGAAGGTTGCTGATCAGCAAGAGGCCTTAGAGATTTCCATAAAGCTTGAAACTGCACCTGTCGAAGATAACTCTGGCATAGCTCAAATTCAAGTGCAGCTCACAGAGATGGCTTTAGAACTTTGGGACATGAAAAAATGGAAGGCCACCCGTGAAGGGGTATGGTTTATACGTTGTCGAACAGAAGGCCACGACAAGGACCAGTGCCCGGCGCTGAGAAACTATTTGAATACTGGCGCACCAAACCCACTGAATCCTAGTGTTCTGTACTGTGAGATCTATCGAACTACTGGCCAGCATCGACTGGAAGACTGCTATCTGCTACAGAGGTATGTTCAAGTCCTAAAGAACCCTTACTCTAAATTCTGTAAGTCAGTAGGCCACAATGAAGATGAATGTCGCAGCTTCGACCTTATGAGGGAGCGGACCTATGACACTTATAGGATCTACCCGGATACACAAGGCAATGATGGATATGGTTACCGAGGTGGTCAAGGAAGATTTAGAGGTCATGTTCGTGGTATGCCTGGAGGAGGTCGAGGTCAAGTTATTTGCTATAACTGCAATCAGGCAGGACATCCAGCTCGAGACTGTCAAAACCCAACCATGACATGCCAATACTGCAGAGCAGTTGATCATGTCATCGAGCAGTGCCCACAGTTACTAGCTAAAATCCAAGAAAGAAACAACAAACCTAGCCCGAGTGTCCAGTTGATTGCTGTCGAGCCATGACCGATCCCAGCTGTTAATGTTGTTACAAGAAGTGGAGATACGACAGAGGCGTAGTGTCAGGAAAAGCAGCCTGACGAAACTTGGGTTCGCAAGTCCGTAGAGAAAACTCCAACATTTGATGTTCGACAAGAAAAAGAAAATTTTTTGGAGGCCAGACAAGACTTTGTTGATTCAGATTTACCAGCACCAAACAAGCAGCATCAGCAGCTGCAATCCCAGGAAGACTCACAAGGCCAAGTAAGTACTCAGTCATCATTTTTACAGAGTTGCATCAAATTTTTAAGAAATCAGAATGCCTTAAATGAATTACAAAAAGTTATACAGTCTTGTGAACCTCATCAAAGTCCTGATAGTGAAAGATCTGTTAGTAGATTTAGAAGAACTAGAAGAGAGATGAGACTACATGCTCAGGTAGGAGAGTATGACATGAAGGATATTATTTTAGATCTGGGTTCTGAAGTCAATATTTTAACTAAGAAAACATGGGAACAAATGGGAAAACCTACCCTTGATTGGTCACCTATATAGTTGAGACTAGCCAATCAACAGAGGATTGTACCCTTAGGAAGATTTCCTCGGGCACCAGTGGATATAGATGGAGTCAATACTGTAGCAGATTTTGAAGTTATTGAGATCATTGATGACAGTAACCACTATCCAGCTTTGCTAGGAATTGAGTGGGCAATAGATAGTGATGCAGTTATCAATCTTAAAAAGAGACAAATGACTTTTGAAGGGAAGGGATTGAGAGCTATACTACCATTGGATCCTTCTCAAGGAGAAAGATATACGGAGCCAGTCAGAGAGGAAGATCAGGATATTCTGGACCACATCTATAATATCACAGCTAAAGAAGAAGATTATGTCGAGCCTAATGCTGAAGGTGTAATGGATTGACAATGTGATAGCTCCTGCATGTCTGACTCAGATGATGGTCTAGAGAGCTGGAAAAATCGACTATACGAGCTACATGGCCATCGGTGCGCACGAATTACCAAATCTCTTAGATGCCTTAGTGCATAGGCCAGAGAGTTGCCTACATATGATGGGTTGACAGATCCAGGAAAATTCATCGCACAGTTCTCAGAACAAGTGCCAGAATCATAGAGAATGTAGACGCTGGAAGTAGCATTAAGAGCTACAGCAGCGACATGGTGGAAAGGCCACAGGAAGTATATTCACAGTTGGGAAGCTTGCCAGAAATTTCTACGCCTCTGATTCCTAGACCAATCTCAAGAGGTACGAAGTAAGTTCAATGGGCAGAACAGTCCTCAGGAACATTTGAAGCAATGTTATGCAGCATGGGAACAGGTACCTCGCGAGGAATGGGTGCATAAGTTTGTGCACACTTTGGAACCTATAGCAAAAAACTGGTATATGGAGGTCGAGCTTCGACACGGCACTGTAAGTTGGGATGATCTTGTTGATAGTTTTATACTCACATTTTCTGTTAACGAAGTTTTCCCTACTTTAGATGCAGATGTCAGACTGATCCATGACAAGGCAGGTGATGATCAAGAAAGAACTGAGTACCAAACTAAGGAGAAGAACCAAGAAGCCCCGTCACAGATCTTACTAAGACAGACCGCGGAGCAATGTTGTACCAAGGCTGCCAGTTGTGACGAAGCTAAGACAGTGATTTTACCGGAGCACAAAAACACGGCAAAGCTTAAAATCCAGCCATTGGAAAACAACCGAATTGGTGGCATGGGCACTTTAATTACCTTAATTATATGTACTAATGAGATCATGGAAAATCCAGTACCGGTTGGACAAGATTTTTATCGGATTTGGTGCCTTAAATGCATCGTCCTAACAGATTTTATTGATAAAGTATATAAGAAGATTCCTAAGTTGGCAAAAATCGCATTCTACATTCCCTTGACACTTATGAGTGAACCCATGACAGACGAGCGAGAGCTTCAGGATCTAGTAAGAGAGTTTGAGCAGGGGGGTCTCCAGAGTCGTTTCGACCCCCCACATATCTCTGTGCCCCATGAAGAAGCTCACCCAGCCCCGCCACGGCCAATGCAGACACGGTCCGCTAGGAAAAAGTTTAAACCTGAAGTTCATTCTAAGAGGAACGAAGACTGACACAGGAAATCAGGGCAAACATCAGGGACTCACCAGATGGACCTGCCTAGTTCAGCACAGGTCCCGACTGGAGAAGAAGAGCACATTGAACCACAAAGGCCACCGTATCTCCAGCCCGTCCAGCCACCCCGGCGGACAAAGCAGTTTACATTAAGCACGCCCTTGCTGCCACCGGGTATACAGCTGGTCGGAACCATGACAGGAAAAATAGACCGGCTCAAGTATGCCGACCATGACACAAATGACCATAACAAGTTTCCACAGTTCGCACCTGCTCAATACTTGCAGCACGTCAAATACCCAGACAATAACGTGACACTATTGGAAGTGCGACAGTGGGATGCCGACTTGGACACAGCTGGCCTGTTAAAAATGCTTGATATTCCTCATTTTGGGCACAGCACACAGGTGACCGTCGTGGTTAAGCAGCTGTTAGAATTAGTAAATGACAGCCACCTGTGGATAGGAGGCCAGCAAATTCCTATCAATGCCAAGCTTATTCATAAGATCACAGGCTTACCGATCGCAGGGCCTGATCTGAGCACTGAATTTCTGTCAAAACATGAGGATACGAAGCTTGCGCAGAGCATGAAGGACCATTTTTGCCTGAACAAGGGGAAACAAGGGTATCACACTTCCATAATTGAGGACAAGAACATCCGCTTCGCAGTTGAGCTCTTAGCGTACAAACTCTTGCGAAAGTGCAGGCCCAGTGAAGTGCCTACCCCGATTATCAGAATCGCCATAAACTACGCTGAGGGTTACACTTACAACTGGTACGCATATCTTGCGAGGGAATTCCTGGAAGATTCCCGTGATGTGCAGGAAAAAGGTAGACCTTTTCATTATTCTTGGCTATTAATACTTATTGCATTAATTGGGTGGAAAGAACCCACTGAGGCTCAGTTTGTGGAGGCACCCCCCGGCATGCCGGGTGCAGTAAGATACGCATCCCTCTGGCTGTCGTCCGACAGAACATCTTAGAAGATGACAAAAACTATGTTCACCTTTTATGGCATGAGTATACAATACGAGATCTTGCGAATACCATGACTTACCCATGAGCTGTTCTCTCAATATGAAGGTGCCGCGAACTTCAGTGTCGACATGCATCATGTTTTCATTCAAGCCCGTGCAGATCCAACACATCAGTGGTTTAAGTTACCATATGTAGTAACCAAAATAGACATCCTGGGCATATTTCAACAATGGCCAGCTGACTAGTTGAAAGATGCAGGAAAGAAACCCACTATTCCAGTTCCCCTTGTTACCCAGACAGGCACAGGTACCAGTCAGGCGCAGCAGCAAAGTACACTAGAAGATAGCGAATACCTAAGCAACTCGCAGCAAGAGGGAAATGACCAAGGTGGAGATGGTAACCACGAAGAAAAGGATGAAGAGTCAGCCAAAACTCTATCCGATCTTCATCGATCGCCTAAGCGCAAATTACCAGAGGTGCAGGAGGTAAGCAAGCCTCAGTCCCACAAGAAGACAAAGGCGTCGAAGGACAAAGATCTAGATGAAGGAGTCACTGTGTCACTGGAAGAGCTTGAGCAAGCTCTTGACAGGTCTACTGAAACACTAACTCAAAAGTGGTCACAGTTCATGGATGTGCATCTTCCTGCGCTCATGGGTGTTGCAAACAAGGTGTCGGAGCTGAAAGAGCTAGCAACAAAATCAGCGACTAATACAGCGACAAGTAGTACCCCAGCACCCGCGCAGCAGGATATGAGACAATGGCCAACCAGAGATAACAGGGGCCAAGTGTCATGCGCAGCTCTAATATTGGCTGATGCAGATTCCCAACCGCAGATGGGTATGACATTTGGAATCGATTATACCAAGCTGTCTATGATAGAATTGCACCTCTACCAGTTAGCCATCACGAAGGAGATCCACACACGAGATAGCTACTCTCAAATACAATTGCAAGACACCATGAAGCAAAGCCAGAATCTTGCAGCAAGGCTGGAAGAAGTGGCACAAAAGAAGAAAGAGGCTGAACATACAAGAGCTACACTGGCGCGAGCGCTAGATGAGGCATGTCGAAGTCTTCCTGAATTCGACATCCAAGATGAAGAGGAACCAAAGCAAAGAATTACCAAGCTGAGAGACTACGCCCAAAAGTCTCGCAGTGAAATTGAAAAGTTAAAAACAGAAAACCAGAATCAGATCGCGGAGCTTCAACTTCGCATCCCTCCAGAAACTCCGCCTGAGGTCCAAGAACAGCGCCACAGGGACATCCAGGCCTTAGCAGCGAAAATATCAGATATTGTGTGCAGCGCATTAAAAGCTATTGGAAGACAGTATCGAAGCATGGGTGAACCTATAGGACCACCCAGATATAGGTAAGGTACAAGAAACCATCAATCTGCGACAGGCAGAACTAAATGCAGTCAGAGCAGAAATTAAGACGCTGCCTCCTATGCAGAAAATGGCTAAGGTGAAGCGAAGCAAGGAGCTCCAGCAGGAAATCGACTCCTGTAGGATGAATATAAAACTACTGGAAAATTCTCTACAGCCACTTGTCGATGAAGCATTGGAATTGAGCAATGCTGCGGAGAGTCAGCTCAAAATTTTGAAGAACTACGATACTTTTGCGCAGGAAAAGGCTAATGAAGTATCATCCTCAGTGTTGCAGGAATTGGTGGAAAAAGAGAAAGCAGCTGATGACATTATATACAACCTCAACATTCATTTCCATATCCTTACAAAGAAGATCCTCCCACTA
The DNA here is from genome assembly GCA_001517045.1 of Pseudotsuga menziesii. Taxonomy (NCBI): domain Eukaryota; kingdom Viridiplantae; phylum Streptophyta; class Pinopsida; order Pinales; family Pinaceae; genus Pseudotsuga; species Pseudotsuga menziesii. The sequence continues at coordinate 28,370 of LPNX010503349.1, read as the reverse complement.
GAAGAGTCGCAGAGTGCCCTGGGACGGGCCACAAGTGAGTCTTAGGGGCCTGTTGGGGCTCTGACCCTAAAGGTCCTTAGTTTTGGTAACTCCGCAGTTTTTGAGGAAGTGTAAGCGGAGTTACAACCTAAAATAGTCTTAAGGGTGTCGCGGGTGGGTCGAAACCCCTCTTTTTGTAACTAACTCTTGGGTTAAATCCAGGGTTAGGGTTTTGGGCGCCCATGGTGTAAATCCATGGTTTTGTAACAGTGCGCTATATAAATAGGAACTTATGTAAAGAAGTAGGGTTAAGTCTTGAATGATTATCTTATGAAGCTATTGTAATGCGAAATTAAGAGATTTTATAAGGTTTTTTGTAAGAAAGTCAAGTCCCAGCTGTGTGCGGGACGACCTCTGCAGCTGTGTGCGTAGAGGCCTGCTGCTGTGTGCACGGCTTTGAGGACTGAAGGGATCTGCAGCTGAGTGCGCAGATCAGAACTGTCGTTTTAGTTGTAAAGAGTTAAATAAAGCACAATTCTGTGGACGTAACCCCTACACTGGGGGTGAACCACGTGACATCTGGTGTTGTGGTTCATTTGTGTGATTTGTTATTATATTTTATGCACTGTTAAGTAAATAACTGATAAAGTAAGATTGCTATTAATAACTAGCTTCGCTGTGAATTCCCAGATAAGGGTTGTGCAAGTAACTGTTTATTTATCTAATTGCGAAGCTGAATAATTGATAATACAAACATTGTGTTAAGTAAATATTAATAGTTAAAGACTAAGGGTACAGTAAGATTCTCTCTTCTGCTTGCAGAAACCTGATTCTGCAGCACCCCATAGCTGTTTCGGGTGAGACTGTAGCCTGTTCGCAGGCTGCTGCCGAAAGGGCCAATACTGTGGGTCTTTTGTTGGTGCGAAGTTAAAGGTGAAATCTGGGTCTGCCCATTTAGCCCAACATGGTTCATGACTTAGTAGAACCAAATGAACTTTGGCATAGAAGGCTTGCACATGTGCACTATAGAGCACTACCACTTGCAAGAAAAGAAGTTGAAGGTGTTCCAGAAATACAAGAAAAACATGGAGTATGCAAGGGATGTGTGAAAGGAAAGAACACAAAGAAGACATTTCCAAGTAGTGAAAGCAAGGCTAAAGGAATCTTAGAAATAATTCACTCATATGTATGCAGTCTGATGTCATCGAGTTCATTAAGCGGGTAAGTATACTATGTTTCTTTCGTTGATGATTTTTCTAGGAAGACATGGATATACTTCATGAAGAACAAAGATGAAGTATTCAACAAGTTCAAAGAATTCAAATCCTTGATAAAAAACTACATAGAGAAGAAGATCAATATTTTTCGATCAGACAATGGTGAAGAATTCACATCAAATGAATTAAAGGACATATGCAAAGATTCAGGGATTGAAAAGGAGTTGGCCACTCCATATAATCCACAACAAAATGGGGTTGTAGAAAGAAAGAATAGAACGATCATGGAAGCTACAAGGGAAATGCTTCATGGTCAAGATCTTCCCATGCATTTATGGGAAGAAGCTGCCAGGATAGCTGTGTATGTAAAGAATCGTACTCCACATAGAGTAATTGAGAACAAGACACCTAAAGAAGTGTTATGGTAAGAAACCAGAAGCCATCCATCTCAGAATATTTGGCTGTCCAGTATACATTCATATTCAAAAAGAAAAGAGGAAAAAGTTAGATCCTTCAGGAAGGAAGGGTATAGTTGTGGGATACTCTGAAAGCTCGAAGGCTTACAGAATATACTTCCCAGGATTCAAGAAGATCGACATCAGTAGGGACGTAACATTTGACGAAGACTCGGCTTACAAAAAATATAGAAAGAGACCCAGAATTCATGACACAACCATGAACGATGCAACTCAAGAAGAAGATCAAGAAATAGAAGAACCTCAAGAAGTTGTAGATCCACCTCATGAGAAGAATCCTCACAAGAGGAAACCTGCATGGGTATGAGAAGCTATCCAAGGTGCAAAAAGATATGGGGCTCCAGAAGAGATACACAAAGAGAGGAAAAGAACCAGGTCCTGCTCCAGTTATGTAGCCCTATTATGCGACTTCATTGATAAAGAACCTTCCAACTATGAAGAAGCGGCAGAAAAGAGAGAATGGAAGGATGCTATGATTGAAGAGTATCATTCGATCATGAAGAATGATGTTTAGGATGTTGTCCCAAGACCATAGGGGAAGTATTTTGTGACTTCCAAATGGATCTATAAGATCAAGCATGCTGGAGATGGTATCATAGAGAAATATAAAGAAAGATTTGTGGCTCATGGTTTCTCCTGAAAAGAAGGAATAGATTATGAAGAAACCTTTGCACCTATAGCCAAATATACTTCCATCAAATCAGTACTTTCTTTAGCTGTAGTAATGAAATGGAAAGTCCACCAGATGGATGTCAATACATCTTTCTTGAATGGTGTAGTAGAAGAGGAAGTATATGTGGAGCAACCACTCGGTTTTGAGACACATGACAGAGAGACTCATGTGTGTAAGTTAAAGGAAGCCCAATACGGTTTGAAATAGGCACCTAGGACATGGTACAATAGAATTGATAACTTCCTACCCAATTTAGGCTTTACCAAGAGTAAAGCGGATTCCAACTTTTACTACAAGGTTGAAGAACAGAACCCAGTGATACTCCTACTGTATGTAGATGATCTATTAGTAACAGGTGAGGATGGGTTGATTGCTGATACAAAGAGGAAGCTTGTTTTTGAGTTAGAAATGGAGGACTTGGGTATGATGCACTACTTTCTAGGCATGGAGGTGTGGCAGAATGCAGATGGAATTTCCATGGGATAAGGGAAGTATGCAGTAGAGATCCCAAAGAGGTCCAGGATGATGGACTGCAAGGCCATGACCACACCTATGGAATCAAACCCGAATCTATTGAGTGATGCTTCATCAGAATCGGCTGATGGTACGATGTATCGTTAAATGATTCGGTCCTTGATGTACCTGATGAATACAAGACCAGATTTTTGCTTTGCTATGAACACATTGAGCCAGTTCCTGACGGATCCGAGACATGTTCACTTGATTGCTACAAAGCATATTCTAAGGTACCTAAAGGGTACAGTTGATTATGGGATCAATTATGAGGCGAATCAAAAGATTAACCTAGAAATTTATGTGGATTTGGATTCGGCAGGAAGTGCCATTGATAGGAAGAGCACTTTAGGGTGCTGCTTCAGTATGGGATCAGGTGTGATCTCTTGGTTTAGAAGGAAGCAATCCTGTGTGGCACTGAGTACAGAATAAACAGAGTATGTTGCATCTTGTTCAGCGAGTTGTGAGGTAGTATGGCTGATAAATATAATATATGATTTATTTGATATACAGATGGATGCTACTTGTATATATTACGAAAACCATAACTGTGTGAAGCTATCGGAGAACCCAGTGTTCCATGACAAGTCAAAGCATATTGAGATCAAATATCACTATATCAGGAATATGGTGCAGAGAGGAGTAGTAAAGCACCAATATGTTGTGACAGACAAGCAGATAGTTGATGTGTTGACCAAAACATTAGCTAGAGTGAAGTTTGAGTACTTCAGGGAGAAGCTTGGTGTTCTACAGATCAAGGTTCCCTCCAAAGGGAATTGATGTGTCTATTGGCATTTCTGACATGGTGGAAGGCTAAGCTTCACATGGTCATATGTAAGTGCAGAGATATTCTGATGTGATTATGGGATGTGTTCCCACATGATCAGTGCAGAGACATTCTGATGTGATTGTGGGATGTGTTCCCACATCATCAGTGAAGAGACATTCTGATATTATTGTGGGATGTGTTCCCACATGATTAGTGCAGAGCCATTCTAATGTGATTGTGGGATGTGTTCTCACATGATCAGATATAAGTGCAGAGCCATTCTGATGTGATTAAGGGATGAGTTCCTACATGATCAGATATAAGTGCAGAGCCATTCTAATGTGATTGAGGCATGTGTTCCCACATGATTATATATAAGTGGAGAGCCATTCTGATTTGATTGTGAGATGTGTTCCCACATGATCAGATGTAAATGTAGATCTTGTAACGTCCTTGACCCTCTGACCGACGAAGAGGACGCTGCCATAACATTAAAATGTAGGCTAAAAGCCCCATGAACATGAACATAGCTAAAAAATTTAAATGCTTGAACATAAAACATGCATAGATACATAATTATTCATCATACAGTGGAAGAAAACATACGTTCATTCTAGCATTCAACATGTTCATCATCATTCATTAGACAATAAATATATTTACAGAGACAAAATGGTCAAGAATACTTATCTTATAAAGAGATCGTCCTGTAACTAGCTACGTCATTGCAATGTTCCACCCAACCATAGGGTAGCGTGCTCCTTAATCTCTTAGCAGCGCTGCCACCCCTGAGCTGGGCATGATTCCCCAAGGAATAAGGGACAAGCAGGCTTACACATAGCTAAGGATACACAACATAGCAGATCAGCCAAGCCAACACAGTTGGGTTTGTCAGGTCATCATGGAGCTGGGAAAGGCTAGGTGCTAAGCTGGTGAGCTCATTGCAGAGCTGAGGATACCTACACTAGAACTAGCATGGATTCTAGAACACCCACACACACCCAACACAAGGAAATCAGTCCCTTCTCTACTACACAATCCCGTAGGCCCTAACCTCCCTCCGAGTGCTATTCAGGGGATTGTGGAAAAGAAATCCATCCCCCTAGCTCTGTCTATGTGGTTCCCCAAACACACTAGATTAATCAAGCACATCAGGCCCTCATTCACCACTCCAGTGCAGTCCGAGGATAAAACCACTGCATGCATGCAGCAACCAGATATTAAAGGTTTAACAGGGGATATACAACTCACTGGATCATTCTTAGCCCTATCGTGGCCAAAACGATCCCACAACAACCTACAGCAACCCAAATCCCAAGGGAAAACATAGCCAACCAAAATGTAGGTACTTCCATCAATCTACAGCTGATACCACCATAAAAAGGGGAAAACACAGTCAATCTAGACGTGGAGGAGACTACAGCCAGGGATCAATGAGGAAAACACAGCCACGATCTCCAAAGGAAGGATGGGGTAATACACAGTCCAATCATACCAAGGTAAAATCAATTCTCTACGTGAATGGAAGAAAGAATAGAACTATCGACCGACAATCGATGTGAGAGAGGGAAAAACATGTAAGAAGACTACCAATCCATAAGGAGAAATTCCCACCTCAAATTGGTAGGGGAAAAACATACATACCCACCGTCTCCTGGGCGTGAATGGCTCTGTATAGGAAATCGTGGTTGATAGTGGAAAGAACCCATTCCTCGGCTCGCTGCCTGGATCCAAATGACACCGAAGCCTGTGTATGAGGAGGTGAACCAAAATGATGCAGAGAATGGGAGAGTGGAAAAACGTCCCTTGCTATTTTCCTTGCCCATGTGAATGGATGACTCAGCTGGTGGAGTGTGCGTGGGGGAAATCCTTCCAGCCCCCCCACTACCCAACAGAATAACTTCCCTCAACCAAAATCAGGGTTCTTCAATGGGTGGCTGACACATGGCTTTTCCCCATAGATTCTAGGTTTAACAATCCCCCTCTTACACTTGGGAAAATCATGCCCTTTTCAATGTATTTGCAGTGAACACAGCTGGTTGGGTTCATTTAATTAAAATGCACATTTACATGATGACCAACTTAATATGTGTCGTATACCATGATATACCATCGGCAATGATTCCGTTCGCTGAAGCATAACACAACCGAGTTGATGGTGGGTATTTTTCCTTTAGCTCCACACCACGATTCATTACAATATATACATCACATACATTAATGCGAATGGGGTAAAAAATGGGGTGTTACAATCCCCTCCCCCTTGGAATAACACCGTCCTCGGTGTTCCAATACAGAGAAATACATATCCAAAATTTCAAAATTTTGCAGACCTGTCCCTCGTTCAATTATTTACTTTGAACTTGCAAGACCAAACCCTTTGGCTTCCGCGAGCCTCTCCTATTAGTTCTCAGCTTTCAGCTCATCCCCAAGTCTAGGAACTTTTCTGTATCTTGAGCATCTCTCTGAGATTTTCTTAGGTCTTGGCAATTGTTTGAAGGAGACTTCCAGCCAAATCCAACAACTTTTGGTCTGCTACCATGATCAATGTGCACAACTAGATTCATTAGAGGAAATTTCAACTCAAAATGGGCCTCCTAAAATGAATTAATAAAATAATAGTTAAAATAATAAAATAATATTTATTAATTTTGGAGGAAGAAAAGAAAAAAACTACTTTTTTGTTTGTATTTTTGACATATCTCCCTGTTTTTTTACTCAAATTTCGATCGAGAGAGCTCGTTGGATGCGAAATTTAATTCCGCATCCAACGAGCTCTCTCGATCGAAATTGGAGTAAAAACACAGGGAGATATGTCAAAAATACAAACAAAAAAGTAATTTTTTTTATGATACCTATCCCCAAATTTATATTAAAAAAGTGTTTAATACCTATACAGTATTTCAAATTTAAAGCAATTTCATTGGCTAACACATGATGACATGGAATTTGAATAAAAGTTAAAAGGCCGATTTTGAGTTGAAATTTCTTCTAATGTCACTTTTCTCACCTGTGAAATGCACCATTGAAATTATGTTAGACCAAGCATAATATAGGCATTAAAATCAGTCAATTAATTGCCCAATTGGCATGACAGTCCAAGTCTCATCAAGGAGACTTTCATATTTTTCATGCCTTCCTAACAGGCACATGAGCTCATTCATGTCCATTCTTGGGCAGGGAATTAACTGTTCCAGCATTCACAATTTACTTTAAGTAAATAAAAACATTCTATTTTTAGTCAAACATGCATTCAACAATCCTTTTTTTTCACAATGCACACACACACACACACACATATATAATTAGAAGGAAGAGACAGAGTAGTAAGAGTTTTTCCCCTCTTTGTCTTGTTCCATCCTAGAACCCACACCACCACCGTGGCTTTTCATGCTCTCAGCCTCTTTCACTTCACCGTGAATGTTGGACCAATCCCTCTTGATCATGACACTTAGTGTCTCTGGTCTATTTCAGACCTCTCAACCATGGAGCCTCCCCACATGGTTTGTCTCGGCTGTTAGGAACTTCACAGTCTCACTAGAACCTTTTCATTACTGCTCATTCTAAGTTCTTCAGGATAGTCACATGTCCACATGCACCCCTAGGATGCTCTCATAGTCCTTGCTCCCAACAATACCTATATTAAAACATTGAATAGGTTCACATGTTTAGTTTACTTTCAATGGTTTTTATCTCTTAACCAGAGCTTATATACACATCTATATTCATAAGCAAGAAATTGCAAAATAGTCCTGTTAGCACTCAGAATGTACCCAGGTTGTAAAAGGTAAACTCCAAGGTAACAGCAAAACCACTTTAGAAAGAAACTGGTATTTTCTTCCAGAGAGGGATCTCTCAATAAAGATTTAACAGGACTAGATATAAAATAACATTTAAGGATTTGTATGTATGGCTGAAACAATCACATAACCATTGGGCACGGAGTCATATACAATATAAAGGTATCACAAATACATGTACATGAGATTCATCAAAGGAAAGATAATCACATCATCACAGTCATTCAAATTAATCCAGGTGAAACAGAAGAGATGAGGAAACAGCCCATTAATGCAAAGCACCAACAAGGATGAATTCTATATCAACTTTAGTAGAAAATGTATAAAATATCTGAAATGATGACTAGAGCATAAACATATGAATTCCAATCATCCAACGTTGTATTTCAGATACGAGGAAGAAACAAAATGAAGTGTTACACTGGGAAAATACGATTACACAAAGAAAAAAGCACAGACTGTAATATCAATGACACAGGAATCTCTGGCAAAAATCATGCATTTGCTTTGTTATTCAAAAAATAGATATGTTCTCCAAAATTATTCCACAACATGATGGCTTCCAACCCCCATCTCATAAAAAAGATACCAATATATACAAAAAATAATAGATCTTCCAAGAAGATCGATAACTGAATGATCGGCTTAATTTAGAGTCTTGTAACTAAATCCCTAACTTCTAGGAATAAATTACTGCTCCAATCCTAACAGATTATAAAGCTAAAATCAACTTGGTAAAATTCCCTTCGCCTAGTCAGCTCCATGTGTTCGCCCAGTCAGCTCCTTGTTGTATGCCTCTTTTCTTTAGGAATGAAGAATGTACTTTGTCTTTCCAAACCGCTCCACAGCTTTCCACTGTTCTGCACTTGGGGTATCACACTCCATCATTTCCCGAATTGATACTTAGAGCTCCATGTAGGATTCATATGATACTTTGGGCAACCCCTTTCTGATAAGCAGGAATTTTTGGAAAATCTAGAAATCCTCTGTTAACATATCCACAATAGTTTTCCCTGTCAAGCTTTTCTCCAAATCATTAAATATGGAGTGGTCCATGCGGCTTTGAACAAGCAAGTTGTGATAATGTTCCTGAGAAAACAGTCGCCCCTCTGAGTCCCAAAAGGAAGGAATTCCGTCTTCGAACAGCTCCTTGAAAACTTGCTTGAAGTTGTCAACCAGTGCAGCCATTTCATCAGCTCGGTCCTGGACTATCTTCATTAAATCATGTTTTTGGATAATTTTTTTAGCCCACAGCACTATAGATATTCTATCTTTTATCCCCAGATCATGTAGTTTCTGATATGTCAATGAGTTTAAAAATTTTAGTGCATTTTGAGCTGTGGAGAGAGGTCTTTTTGCAATGTGTTCATTCACTAGCTTTAACCTTTGGTGGGCCAAATTGATCAGAATGCACTGATCATCAATAAAATTCAGATGGTGTCTGAATTTGGTAATTTCTATAGATAACGTGTCCCAAATAATGTGTTTTGCTCCTTGCAAGGGACCTTTACCTATGTTTTTCTCCTTCAATTCACTTAGCTTTTTCTGCAACTGATTCCTGTCCTGCAATATTTGTTTTTTAATTTCATTTACCTTGGCCAATTCAGATTTTATCTTTTCATTCTCTGCCTTTAATTCTCTAATTGATTCGTATTTCAAGCTCACTTGGGACATAGGCACCAACAAATCATCTGCAGAGAAATCATCCAATGGCTTTTCGATATTCACAATGGACAAATCTTCACCGGTGGGGGTCTAACTCATTAACTCCTCCATAATTTCCTTCTCATCATTTTGATCTTTTTTCATTAATGAAATTTGAGACAACAGTTCGCTTCGTTCAGCCTCCCACCTGTCTTTTTCTTCCTGTAGCTCCCCAGCTCTTCCTTTGTACTCCATCATCTCTTGATGGACGTTATCTTTCTCTTCTTGGAGAGCCAATAACTCAGAAGACTGAACATGTTCAGCACCTGGGATCTTCATCTTTTTCCTTAGGACCTGGAGTGCATTGTCTTTTTCTTCTAACATCCTTCTAACTACCTGGGTATTGTCAGAACTGATAATATCTGTCTGTAGCTTCTTGATCTAAATAACATTGGCTTTATTCTCAACTCTTTCATGCTTCAATTGAATTTCTGATTTGTCTATCAAAACTTGCAACTTATTAATCCTTATCATAGCTTGTAATAAGTTTGAGTAAATGATATCACTGGTTTGTTTGTGAAGTTGTATCTTATCCAGAGTACTGATTTTGTCCAGCCGGATCTCCATTTCAGACATCTTCTTGTCATTTACCATAGCCATCTTAAATGTATTTCTCTCAGAATCTCTAGCAGAAACTAGAGAGGTTTTTGAACTGTACAAACTTCTTACTTGGGGGAGCAAATTTTTGGTCTCTTCCAGAGACTGTTTTCTCTTCTTCATATAGCTGGCTTTAAGTTCTTCCTTTGACTTAAATACCGGGCTTGATTATGAACCGTCTATACCACCCTCCACATTTTTAAAGGAGAACTGATTTACTTGCACAGCTTTCATCGGAATTAGGGCAACCTTTTTGAAACCATCATAGATTTCATCATTTACAATTTCACCACCTTCAAGCAGCTTTGTTTTTTTGTGGGATCCATCTTTGTCCAATTCCATATTCTCAATCTCAGAGAGACTTCTCTTAATTACAATGTTAGTATTTTCTGATACTGTAATTGGTGCAGCATGTGGATCTTCCTTGAGTTGTAACAGATTGGCTATTTCAGCCAGATTTTCAACAGACTGGTGCTCAAATGGCTTATTCTTGTTGGCTTGTTTCCTTAGGGATATAACACGATGTGGATCATAATTCACTTTTGATTCCTTTTGGAAATCCATATTCTCTAGCAATTTCTCTATGAATACTAAGGCGCCTTTACTTTTAAAAATGAAAGAGCCGACTTTAAGTGGAAATTTAATGTTTGATGACTTTTTGAAAGCCCCACAATGCTCTTCTTCAGACATCAACCTCTACCTCATAAATTCAAGTGGAAAAATCCTCGAGGTTAAAAAGGCAGGTAACCTATAAGGCTGACCGGTAAACCCATATATCCTTAACATAGTGTAGTCCTTGTATAGAAACCAGTCTCCAACCTGATCTTCGGGTGAAGATTGCATTAAACATTTCATCTCATCTAGAACACGGGGAAAATCCTCATCAAATAACATTTTGTACATTTCCAACATGATCGAATTAGCAAATTCGAACATGTTGATTTGCTTGGGCAAATCAGAAGAGCATAGAGTACTTAAAAACTTCAACTCAGTGACATTGGAGCATAACAGAATGTTGAGCAAGTAGGTCTGAAACCTAAAGAACCATACTTTTGGAAACTCAGTTAACTAAAGATGAATTGTTTCAGCGAGATACTCATCAAAATTAAACACAGGAATTGACTGGGATTCAGGGCTTAAGGAACTTATTCTTAATAAAAAACCAAGGATGACATCGCCTACACGACAATCATCATCCAGACCCAATACTTGACAAACCAGAGATACGACCATTTGGACTTCATTTTTAAAAATGTGTACAGGGTAGGGTAGGAAAAGACTATCAAGGGTTTGACCTTCTTTCAGAATAGTAGACAGGAAATGACAGCGATTTTCAGTTTCACAATTCTTGTAGAATTCAGCAAGGACCGACTCATTTACTGACTCACGATTAACAGGGTAATTTTCAGGCAAACTAATATTTTCTCTGATGACTGCGGCATCAATTTTACAAAGTATTTTGGACGCGGACCGACTCACAATAATTCTCTAGGAGGGAGAGTAGTTTACAGCACACCACTCTGCAAATTTCGGGAAATGGAGGGTTTGCTCGAGAGCGAAGTAATACAGAAAAGATTTACAGACATTTAATACATCGTTCCCCTGTGAGTTATAATACCACAATTTCTCCTTACTGACAGACATGCTTCCTACAGATAGGAAGGGGTCGCACACGCTCCTATCTCTGTCCACTAAAAACTCTTCCCTGTCGTCTACAACCTGACTAGACACTTGAATTTCTTTCCCCTGGTCCATTACTTAATTTAAAATGGTAATTCAGATGGGGGAACTACAGGGTTTAAGCCTTACCTGATTGACTGTAGAGGCGCGTGCTTGAAGCGTGTCCGAAACTGACAAATGGAAGATGACGAGTCAGCCAGTCCTTTTCACCCTTCCCGAGCGGATAAAATAACCACGAGAGAAGTCAACCTTGCTTTTATAGGACCCACTCCGGAATATGCTTTGAGCGGTTTTCCATAACCACTTTCGTCTTCGGAGTCTATCACGTTCATCCACGTGAACCGAAGGTTTATATTCCATGACCACCATCTATTTCTATCTACTGCGCACTTCCATTCTCTGGATTCATTTAATACCATTGATCTGTTTCCTCTTTAATTTACAACCCTTGGATCACATGCCACGTACTTCGTTCCACCGGGTGCCTTGGTAGTAAACCACGTGCAAGTCCCCACTCCGGAGTCATCCCCGGCCGTCGATGAAATATACCTTATCTCTCCACTATTAGATCTATATGCGAATACTTGATTCCATTGAGCTTCCCACTATTAACCTTCGTGCAACTTGATGCTCCAGAATCGATCACGACCGTCGATGTGATTGACCCTTATTTGTCAGCCGTCAGATTGGGTGACACCTACCAAATTCCGCTGGGCTCCGTTATTTTAACCATCGCGCAAGTTTATGTTCTGGAATTGTCCACCGCCATTGATCCACTTTGCCTTTAATTCTCAACCGTCAGATCAATCGTCACATAACAAATTCCGCTGGGCGCTTTGGATATATCTGCCGTGCAAGTTTTGGCTCTGGAATTACCCCTGATCATCGATGTGATATGCCTTCATATTGCCACCGTTGGATTGAGTGGTATGTACTCGACTCCACCGGGCTCTATTCCCTTAATCGACATGCGACTTCACAAGGTGGATTAACTATAGACCGTGCATTTGCTCGAACAGGATCGACAGCCATTGATTTGTGTACCTTATTAAACGCCCAGACATACTTTATCTTCCTCGCACTTTTAGACAGTGGACATAGTATTAGGCCATTGATTTTCAACTTTTCATTCCGCACCATCAGATCTTTGATGACATGATCGATTTTTTGCCTATCATCATGCTCTTAGAATATATCTTTTAACCAAGGTTCGACAAACAACTTATTATTTCTCCTTCATCATGGTTTTTCATCCTCCAGCTAAATAACTGTGTTAACAAGTCCAATACTTATCTGTATTGTGCGTTTCCTCATCGGTCCACAGGATCCTGCTTCGCTTTGCAAGCCTTGGGATTGCCTATGGACTTGGGTGCTAGGCCAGCACGTAGGATGCTCCTTAACACCAAATAATTAATGTCTAGCCAGTACACCTTCACGCCAACTAGGAAGGAACAAATCAGCCAAGCCAACACAGTTGGGTTTATCAAGCCATGCACTTATATCAACAAAGCACTTATATCAACAATACACTTATATCAACCATGCACTTATATCAACAATACCCTTATATCGACCATGCACTTATATAAACAATAAACTTATATCAACCATGCACTTATATCAACAATAAATGACCATTTCTAGGTCCAAGATCTACTATGGATCCCTAGGCATATAACAGCCCTATTTCAATGACATCTTCACCACATCCTTTTATACATATCAAGCAAAGTCAAGCCAACCCATAGTTGGGTTTATCAGATTGTCCAGCCAAGCCGATACATAGTTGGGTTTATCAGGACGCAGGCAACCAAGCCAATACTGTAACAACCATTTACCCTTTTCTCTTTAGCATGCAACACCAGACTGCAATTGTTTAGCCTGACAACACAAGAAATACAAGAAAACTCATCAGCGTTATTGCTCTAAAAACCGCAATCATGTTTCATATCATTCTCTATCAAGTATTGAGACACCAGGAGTGCGTCCACTCCTTAGGGTGTAATCAATATTGAAAACCCTTTCATGACTCGACATCGAGAAAGTGTGCACCCTTTTCTGGTGTGTGCCATGTAGGCCCTATTCGTACTCAAGCAATTAGTCATAACAAAATAAAAACATGCTCTGCATATGGAATTTCAACAATTTGACATGCATATTCTTAGCTAGGGTCACATAACACTTATCCATTTGCTGATGCAGTATTCCTTCATCAAGGAAGAATGGGGGCTCCCTTCTCTAAGTTGACAGTCCCTCGATTTTCCATCCCAACTCCTTTCACATTCCATATCCACACATGTCTTACCGACATAATCTATACCATCTCACTCATGTTTCTTACAAAACATGCAGTGTATATGGGACATTTCCAAAATGCCCAATGGAGTTTCACTCGAAACCCATTTCCAAGATAGGGAAACCCTCCCCCATGAAGTTTGGCTCCTGCAGGCCATCACACATGGTCTTCCTGTAGTGTGTACCCCTGGTACATTCATCAAGTAGCCAAACAGTCAATCAGTATCTACTAATACGATCCAAATTTGATTGTTCCAAAACCAAGCAATGTCATTAGTAATTAAATTCAATATGAATTTGCAACTCTGTCTACTATAGAAATTAATTTTCTTGGCAATGAGGTGATCCTCATTTATTGGTCTCTTGTAAGTAGCACCACTATGCCCATTTTACTTTTATGCTTACTGGTATAACATGAACATCCGCTTACAACACATCCTCCTGACACAATTCTATGCAAGCCAACAGTGATTAGTAGTTGTCAACAATTTCTCAATTCTGAAATTTACAAGCCCAAATTGACAACTCATTCTGCATACAAACTATTTTTATAGCCATGAGACTCTTCTCATGAGGTTTGGCTCTTTCACATGGTAGATTCCAGCATTTGTCATGGTCTTACTCTCATTTCCATGCTCCAAACAGTCTACCTGAAACCTGAACTTCAATTAGCCAAACACTTGGTAAGTCTAGATGCATATAACCTTTTTCCATTGCCGCAACAATCACTGAAGCATTTTTAGAATTATAGAATTCAAATACTTCCAGTTGTTAATCACATCAACATTACAAAAACTCATTTACTTCACGCAATCATTATTATACTAAAATTGCAAGGTCATGTCATTTATGCCAAAATGAAATGTTTAGATACTCCTTACTTCACAAGCGTAGAATTTGTACCACCTTTCCCTTCCATAGAGCATTTCCGATAGCCAATCGATCATGACTATCACCCTTGACATTACCAGTTTGGTTGGCCTCTTGCAGGAGATTGCAGAAGTTGCTCACCAACTTTTGATTTTGGACGTGTTACCTTATCCCTTTCTCCATAGGGTTGCTGGTCACATCTGTCAGCATCAGCAACATATTCAGCCATGTCCATGTTGTCATTGGTTTTTCCACTAATGCCAACATCAATGCAATAATTATAATTAGTGGCTCATTATAATTGTATAATTCTCACTATTCTTACCAACATGTAATATCTTATGCATGCAAGGCATATCCTCATAAATTTCATGTATAAAAATTGTAATCATAATTAGCAAAACAGGGTTTAAGGAATTTTCCCTTTTCAAATCCCTCATCTTTGCATGGAAATCCTCTTCCACACAACAGCTGGTTTGACTTCATAGTCCTTGCTATCTCTAGGCATGCAATTCCTAGATTTGTCCATATTGACAGCAACACATTTCTTTTTCAATAATCACTAGTACTTTTTTGCTCCATACTCAAATTATGGTGATTCTTCCTTATTCCTTGCTGGATAAGCTTTCCAACGCCTATCCACATGCTTCATTCTGAACTCAGGTGTGAAAACCACACCACTTCTAACATGATGATTTTCATCAATTTTAGGCAAAACACACCACTACATTTTGGTCTGAAATGCTAACTTTAGCCTTCTAGAATTTCTTCTCTCTTTCATCCCTGAAATCCTGATGAGAATTTCACTGAAACCGTTGAAATTGTTGAAAAATCCACTTTGAAAAACTCAAAATTTCCTTTGCTCAAATTGGGTCTCATCCCATCTACAACACTGACACTTCAACAATCTAAGCAACAAATTTCTCCAGTGCTCATTGGCAGGCATTATTTTTCTGCTGCATCAGCGATTTCATCAGCTAAGGTTTTCCACTGTATCAGACCTATAGTGGTCTAAGCTTCCGATCTTTATCGATGATGCCAATATGTCGGCAATTGGATCCTCTAAGGACTACGGCATTAGTGATGGGATCCTCTACTCATCAGAAGGATAGTTCTCTATGCTTCCACAACGGCGGCCAACGAACCTTCTATGTCTTACATGGCCATAACCCTGTCGGTGGTATGAACCCCTAGTCACTGCGGCATTGGCGGTCAGATGCACTACTCATCGGGTGAATAGTATCTTAGGCGGTCGCAACGGTGGGTTCACCAACCGTTAACCTTTTCCAATCAGCGGTCTCATCAACTATAATTCTCTGATCGACGATCGAAACAACTTTTTGTCGGGAGGATAGGCCACTAAACAGCCGCAATGGCGGACGTACAAACAACTAATTTTCGCCTATCGGTGCTCCGATCTTCTAATATTTTTCGATGACATCCATTCGTGGTCTGATCCTCTAAAATTTGCTGAAGTCTTTTCACCACATCGTCGATCCAAACAACTAAGTTTTGTTGACGTCTCTGGTACTTGGACGAATTTTTCAGAAAATTTTCTTTCCTGAAAAATCTTCTTTCCTTGTCCGCAGCATCGGCGGTTTCAACAACTGTAGTTTTTGCAGTATCGGCACTTGGGTGTGCTAACATCGGGAAGTTAGTCTTCTAAGCAGCTGCACCAATGGGCGGTGATCCTACTGTGGTTTTTGCAGACCCCAATACTCCATCAACTGTTGGAAGGACTAATTACTGTGGCATCGACGGTCTCATCAACTAACATCTGACGATCGCCGATGGGTTTGACACTTAGAAAAAATTTTGAAATTTTATTTTTCTTCTTTGCATCAGCTCTTCCTTCAAATAAGTTTCACCGATACACCTCGGCAGCTTCATCCTCTATTCATCGACAACCGCATCTTCTAGTCATTAGTGATGCCAACGGCTAAACTTTTCCAATCGTCGATGATCTCATGCCTTAGAAAAATTCTAAATTTTTTTCTCCTCTGTCTTCCATCTCATTGTCTGTCGGAGCAACTAACTGCTGTGGCATCAGTGGTCGCGGACTCTATTCATCAAAAGGATAGTCCTCTAGCCATCCGCAATAGTGATGCACAATCAGCTAACCTCTTCCAATGTAGTCGCTGAACTTTTCACCGCATCAGCAACTTGATCATCTAAGCATCGACGATGCGATCAACTAATAATCTCCAATCACCGATGATTTCATTACTAAGAAAAATTTTCAAAATTCCTGCTCCACCATCGCTGTCAATGGTTTAACCCACTATCATCTTGTCTCTTCCATTGATGTTTTGGTGATCCAAATAGCTAATTTTTGTTGATCCAAGCAACAAAAATTCATCGCTCCAAACAACTAGTTGTCATCGGTCAATCTACTAACCTCTGCCGACATGCCATCGATGATCCCTTCAACTTAGTGGCTTTGATTGCCGATGATCGGTGTTGGGTAGTATTTCCACAAAAATGGATGACATATCAGCAGCCTTCAGCTGATCCTCCCCGCAACTGTGGCTCCGACTTCCACTGTTCTCCATCGACGACCGACGAACACATAGAAATATTTCTGCAATTTTCTTCCGATTGGTCTTCCATCGAGTGAGCTTTAGACTAGCTCTTTCGCTGCATCAAAAGAACTTCTCACTAAGTTTTTCGATGAGTCGACAATTTTGGCACTTAGAAAATTTTTGTGAATTTTCCTGTTATTCACCCATTTTCTCCTGGTTTCTTCTAGGAAGTAGGAAACTTGCCTTTGCTAACTATTCCTCATGGCCCTCTAAGGCCCAAATGCTACAACATAAGTTTTGTCACTGCATTTTCATGACCCATTCAGGACCATGCTGCAACCATAGCTCTAATACCATACTGTAACGTCCCTGACCTTTCAACTGACAAACATTAACATGCGGGCTAAAATCCCCATGAACATGAACATAGCTAAAAATTTTAAATTCTTGAACATAAAACATGCACAGATACATAATTATTCATCATACAGCGGAAGCAAACATACGTTCATTTTAGCATTCAACATGTTCATCATCATTCATTAGACAATAAATATAATTGTATAGACGACATGGTCAAGAATACTTATCTTATAAAGAGCTCGTCCCACAACCAGCTACATCGTTGCAACGTTCCACCCAACCATAGGCCAGCGTGCTCCTTAATCTCTCAGCAGCGCTACCACCCCTGAGCTGGGCATGATTCCCCAAGGAATAAGGGACAAATAAGCTTACACATAGCAAAGGATACACAACACAGCAAATCATCCAAGCCAACACAGTTGGGTTTGTCAGGCCATCAAGGAGCTGGGAAAGGCTAATTGCTAAGCTGGTGAGCTCATTTCAGAGCTAAGGATACCTACACCAGAACTAGCATGGATTCTAGAACACCCACACACACCCAACACAAGGAAATTGATCCCTTCTCGGCTACACAGTCCCTTTGGCCCTGACCTCCCTCCCAGTGCTATTCAGGGGATTGTGGAAAAGAAATCCATCCCCCTAGCTCTGTCTCTGTGGTTCCCCAAACACACCAGATTTATCAAGCACATCAGGCCCTCATTCACCACTCCAATGTAGTCCAAGGACAAAACCACTGCATGCATGCAACAACCACTATTAAATATTTAACAGGGGATATACAACTCCCTAGATCGTTCTTGGCCCTATCATGGCCAAAACGATCCCAAAGCAACCTACAGCAGCCCAAATCACAAGGGAAAATGCATCCAACCAAAATGTAGGTACTCCCATCAATCTACAGCTGATACCACCATAAAAATGGGAAAACACAGTCAATCCAGACATGGAGGAGACTATAGCCAGGGATCAATGAGGAAAACACAGCCACGATCTCCAAAGGAAGGACGGGGCAATACATAGTCCGATCATACCAAGGGAAAATTAGTTTTCTGCATGAATGGAATAAAGAACAGAACTATCGACCGACAATCGGTGTGAGAGAGGGAAAAACATGTAAGCAGACTACCAATCTGTAAGGAGAAATGCCCACCTCAAATCGGTAGGGGAAAAACACACATACCCACCGTATCCCGGGTGTGAATGGCTTTCTACAGGAAATCATGGTTGACAGTGGAAAGAACTCGTTCCTTATCTCGTTTCCTATATCCAAATGATGTCGAATCCTGTTTGTGAGGAGGTGAACCAAAATGATGCAGAGAATGGGAGAGTGGAAAAACTTCCCCTGCCGTTTTCCTTTCCCACGTGAATGGATGACTCAGCTGGTGGAGCGTGCGTGGGGGGGAAAGCCTGCCACCCCCACACTACACAACAGAATAACTGCCCTTAACCAAAATTAGGGTTCTTTAATGGGTGACTGACACATGGCTTTTCCCCATAGGTTCTAGGTTTAACAATCCCCACCTTACCCTTGGGAAAATCATGCCCTTTTCAATTTAGTTGCAGTGAACATAGTTGGTTGGGTTCATTTAATTAAAATGCACATTTACATGATGACCAACTTAATATGTGTCGTATACCATGATATACCATTGACAATGATTTTGTTCGCCAAAACATAACATAACTGAATCAATGGTGGGGCTTTTGCCTTTAGCTCCACACCATGATTCATTACAATATATAAATCACATACATTAATGCAAATGGGGTCAAAATCATGGTGTTACAGATCCTTTTCGATAAGATGATGTCGGATGTAAGTGCATATCCTTTCTGATAAGATGAGGTCGAATGTAAGTGCAGAGCCTTTCTGGCAAGATGAGGTCAGATGTAAGTGCAAAGCTTTTTTGACACGATGAGGTCGGATGTAAGT
>LPNX010503316.1:20492-30492 GCA_001517045.1 Pseudotsuga menziesii | reverse complement strand
GTATTGAATTGAAATGGGACTGATTGGGAAGGGAAAATGTTAGATATCGGGAGAATGTCAATAACATGACTATCCAGTAAACTGAATATCATTCTCGAGTATCAAGTCGTTGAATAAAGTGATAAAGATAAAGGGCATTTAATGGTTGAAGTTAAAATGCAAGTTGCAACAGTGAGGCTTGTGTGGTTATATATAGGACTTTGAACAATGGCGACAAATGCATGAATGTGAATTGTATCCTTTAGCAATGACCAAATACTAATGCTTCAATGAGTCTTTTAACTCCACATTTCCAACGCCCTATTATTGATGGTTAATAAATACTTTTATATACTCTCCCACAAAGAAAAAAAGTCAACTTTGATAACACTTGAAGTCATGAATGAACTATATTTTGCTCCTCAAGAGAAAATACAAACACAATATAAGTCTAACACAATAGACAAAATCTTGAAACATTTTGATCCAAATAAAGTACAAACCACATTAAAGTAAGTTATGAAATTCTTGTTTGCGATAGAGAGAATCATTTAAAAATAGAAAGCCAATTGTCATCCACAAACTCCTTAATGGTCTCTTGTGATGTAAATGTATCCTCAGACTTAGAAGTGAAAGAAAGATTTCTTTACCCCCGCCATATATGGTATTCTCGCAGGTGAGGAAGATGACAGAATGCTGAAAGAAAGATTTCTTTACCCCCGCCATATATGGTATTCTAGCTAAACTACACTACAAATATAAATCACGGAATATGCAAAGAATTTCATTGTAGAAATTGTGGATACCCTGCAATTAAGCGATGTAGAAAACTCCTACACACCAAAGAGGTACTTGTATTTGGAATCCCTTGAGGAATGGATTTGTTCTAGCAATAAAAACATGTTAACAAGAAGCGTTTGTTTGTGAATTGTCGTGTGATATAATGATATAACAGACTTGAACATCATGTGAGGAATTTGTAGCGTAAAAACCTTTATTTCTGTACCATTTAGACATTCTGTCTGGAATTGAAAATTTAGACTATGAGAGAGCATACAGTTTCGTTATGACTTGTAACTTGTAACCAATCCACACATCATGTTCAGGACTAGAAATCTGGAGTAATATGAAGAAATGTACATATTCTATCAACCACTGATGACCATCACGATGTTAACCGGTATACAACATGTTAGTGGGGTTAAGGGAGATTCAATCTCAACCCATACAAAAATACATAAGAGGGAGCAAGTTGGACCTTCATGGATATAGCAGTCTTAGTTGGATAGTTCCTCATCTAATTCTAACTATAATTTGTTGATACTCTGCATGAAAGTGATGTCAACCATGATGCATTGTGTTTAACTACACCCTTCATGTTGTTAGCTATAGTTGTACGCTTGTTCTGTTGTTGTCCTTTTGCATCTCTTTTGGTCAATTGTATATGACTTTTCATGAGCTCTCATGTTGCCTTAGTTAGGAGATATGCTTTGGTATTGTTTTCTCGGTATGTATGTTCAATAGTGTAAGATGAGAATATGAGCTTCCAGGTTAATCCTTTACTAAGCATGTGCTTGAGACTGATGTTTGCGCACCGTGTAGAAGCATTCATCCATTTCACCACTAATAAAGAATTCGAGAAAATGTGTATGGAAGTTACATCGTTCTTGGTTTCCAAGGAGATGATTGTAATCAAACTTAAAAGTTCAGCATAATTGTTTGTATTGTTGTAAGTTCCTCGCTTGTAGGACAAGATAATCCATTGTATTTAATGTATTCCCAAGCATCGCTCTTCCTTAGATTTCTTTGGAAGGCACCATCATATAAACCATGTGGAAGGGTTTAGTCAAACATGAGCTTCATTGGCCTTTGTGGAGATTTTTTATCCAATGTTCTATTAATCTCTAGTGGGGAGAATTTGAATTAGTAGACAACAGTAATTGGTTGAGGGAGTTCATCATTGAAAATCACATTATTTCTTGTGATCAAATGCTCCAACAGATATGGAGTGGGAGCATTGGGAAGACTGTGTTTTGAGATTCCCTTTTCTATTTATTTTATGCCTCTCAAAGACAAAATGGCTCCCAAAGAGTGTGTTGCACCCCACACCTCTTTTGTAAAATGGTAGTTTAATAGAACATGATTTACTATTTTGATTTGTCCCTTGCAAAGTAGGCATATGCTTGGGATCGATCTTCCTCTCTTTTGAAGATTATCCCAGGTAAGGATTTTGTTGTTCAGGGCAAGCCAAAAAAAATGAATTTGATTTTAGGGGAGCACCAGTTTTCCAATAATTAATCCACCAATTATTATTGTGTGCATCCTGCAACAAGTCCAATAGAGCCCTATGTCCAATTTTAACCTTGTAGTTTCCATCCTCTTGGTTCAATGTCCATATTAACTTGTCGTTTTGCTCATTAAGGTTAATGTACACTCAATTCAATCCTGATATATACCTTATCCATTACAGGTGCAAGTCCCGATGAAGATGTTATGTCGATCTCCATCCATTGTTCCATATATCCTTGTTCTTCGATTGATATATGCCCGATGAGTGTCTAAATCCTGAAGCATCGAGAGACGAGACCATGTGTTATAGTAACAATCCCTCCTGTCTAATATTCAATATATCATTGGAAACAATGAAAATTTGTGTACCATTACCAAGACTCCATATGAGATGATCGATGATTAAGTGTCCATGTTTTTGCATAGCACACCAAAATAATGAGCCCCCAAAGTTTTGTGGATTGGATCTCATCCAACTTATTACCGATCTTGGAGCTATATAGTTTTGGTGCATTGTATTTTGCCATAGGCCTTGTTGTGAAATCATTCTCCATAACCTTTTTGCAACTGGTGCTTTAGAGAATAGGTGGAGGATTTTGAAACCTCGCCCTCCACATGGTTTTAGCACACAAAGGGTTTCCCACTTACATAGAGGACATCTTCCTTCATCTTTTGATCACGCCCAGACCTAGTGTACAAATTTTCCTTGTTGAATTAAATACTGCTTTCAGAAGACAGACTAATGCCATCTAAAAAATAGAAATTGCTTCCATTACACTCTCAATTAATGCCACTCTTCTTGCCAAAGAAATCCATTTGTGGTACCATGAGTCGATTCTCTTTTTTATTTTATCAAGAATCCCAATTCCAATCCAAGCACTTATAGTCACTAGCCTTGAGAAGACCCCAAATATCTGAAACATTCTGAAGTGGGAGCTTTCGATCATGGAAGGAACTTTTAAATTAGATGCATCTGTACTTCTTAGACATTAAAAAAATGGATTGAAGGTTTTTTAAGGTTTATCTCCATACCCATGGATGAAGTGAAAAGCTTCACAAATATTTCAAGCCACTTTGATTCCCCAATTGGAGCATTCTCAAATAATTAAATATCATTCACAAAGAGGATATGTGGTAGCGTCAGGGATGAGGATATTTTTTATCCTTAAGAGATTTTCGATGGATCTTTCATGATTAATATGATAGCTTAGGGATTATGTGATCAAGGGGAAGAGCAAGGGGAGAGAGGATATCCCTAGTCGAGTCCTCGGGAGGGATTGAAAAAATTATATGCACCCATTGACTAGAACAACATATGAGACACTAGAATAAAAAGCGTCTATCTAGATTATGAAGCCAATGTGGGTTAGGATAAAGCAAAGGAAAAGACAATTCACTTCATCAAATCCTTTTGTGGGATAGAGTTTCAATATAAAGGTAGATTGGGAGTTTGACTTAATTGGATGTAGAGCTTCTTGGGTTAAACCTACAACATCATACATATGTTTCTATCATCCAAAAACATGAATTGTTGCTAGGAGATGTCAGTTGAGAGGATGGGTTTAAAGTGACGAACTATAACTTTTGAGATGAGCTTATAAATGCAATTATAGAGAGAAATAGGTTGATAATGATCAAATCCTTGAGAAGAATCTGCCTTTGGTATGTTAGCTATAAAAGTTGAATTGAAATGTAGATTAATTTTACCCGATGTCTAGGATTACTCAACTGCTATAGTCAGATCATTTGCCATGAGATCCCATAATCCTATTGAGCTTGGTACTGCAATTGATGTCAAAGAGATAGATGAAGATGATATTGAAGTCTTAATACGTATATAGAAAATATGTGCACAAGTCTCGGCAAGTCCTGCCAAACGTCAAAGAGCTTGTTGAACTTGGTGATGGTATTAAAGTCTTAATGCCAGTTTGAAGAAGTATACAGAAAAAGGTCCTTTGTGCCCAACAAGTCATGGAACTCTAGTGTGCAAATCCCACCAAGTTATGTAACTCTCATTCATAAGACCCACTAAGTCATGGAACTCCCAAAAGTGCATGTCGATGAAAGAATAAGAGGGGTGGTAAGTTTGACCGAGAAGAAAGGAAGAAGGGGTATCACCGACTTAGAGGAACCCAAACTTGTGGACACATCAATTGAGTGAGATCAATATAAATAACAGAAAGTTTTATGTGTATTGAGGTGAGCCTGAGAGTAAAAAAGATGTAATAGTCTGAATTGCAAGCTTTGAAAACAAATGAAGTGCTCAGGGGAATCAATGGCTTAAGAAAGAGCGCAAGATTACAAGAAATGCAGTAATACAAGGAGTTGTTGTGCATAAGCTTAAGGAGCATTTGAGAAAGAGTAAAAGATCATTTGTGAAAGAGATTAAGGAGCATTTGATCATAAGGATACAAGGAATGATTGTGCATAAAGAGTTGGAAACTTAAAGCATAGTTTGCTCAACAGTTTGCACAAAACGAAGGAAACAGAGCAGAAAACACAGAGTGGATTGTGATTGAGGTATACAACAACAAATATATATTTGGGAGGTAGGATGGGGGAAGGACGGAAGATTTGTGTCTTCCATAGGTTGATTCCTGGCAACTTTGGTGGGTGTCTGACTATGCAAGTTGGTTCTTGTTGATATGAGTTGGTGCTCGTAGGAGGATTGGTGTCCTCAGAGGTTTGTGCATGTAAAACAACAAGTTGGTGCCTGTAAGGGATTGGTCTTTGTGTCTGATTGGTTTCAACAATATCAGTGAGTAGGTGCTCACACTTCGAGAGTGGTATCTCCCAACATTATTTGTAATAAGAAGATTATCTATATATATGAGTGTTCTCTATATACTCTTTTGCTCAGTGTCCTTTGTATTGGAAATTGTTTATGATACATGGTATATATGTTAATGAAATATCTCATGGTATAACAATGTTTAAAAAGATAATAAGTGCATGATTTTGATTCACCCCCCCCACTCTCAATATCACTTGGGTCCAACAATTGGTAACATAGTGGGTTCCTTCACAGACAGTCTAACCACTAGAAGGAAGATCATTGTTGAATCTAGATTTCCGTGCAAATATGGATAGACAGGAAGGACTCTCAATAAATCGAACACCACGTTTTGATGGGTCTAATTACACTTTATGGAGTATGAGTTTGGAGGTCTTCTTATAGTCACTTGGAACATATATTTGGATGGCAGTTGTAAATGTTTATAAAGTTCCAATTACTCCTCCAACTAATGTTGTTGATTAAAAGCTCTATGAATGCAATGCAAAATCCAAAAACACAATACTAAGTGGACTAGCAGACCTAGAATTTACAAAGGTCATGCAGTGTAGCTCAACAAAAGCAATACGGGACAAACTTCAGAGCATTTATAAAGGAGATGACACAGTGAAAAAGGCAAAGCTACAAACTTATAGAGATCAGTTTGAGAGCCCAAAGATGAAGGAATATGAGAACATTGTAGATCATTTCCTTCACGTAGATGAAGTATTCAATACTCTTAGAGGTCTTGGGGAAATCATTCCTGAACAAGCAATTGTACATAAAGTACAAAGATTTCTACCTATGAGATTTGACTCTAAAGTGTCAGTGCTAGAAGATATAAAGGATCTTGACACAATAAAAATGGATGAGATCCATGGAATTCTCACAGCCTATGAAATGATAATTGAAAAGGAAAATCCTTCAAGAAAGGAAGCAACCTTCAAGGCCTCCAAGAAGACAAGAGGAAGCAAGCAAGATTGCAGCAAGAGTTCCTCTGATGAATATGATCATGAATAATCTAACTTTGTGAAGAAACTTTAGAAAGGTCATGGAAAGTACAAAGGTAAGTTTCCTGACAAATGTTTTGAATGTGGTAAAATAGGTCATTTTGCCTCTAAATGTCCTGATAAAGAGAATAAAGAGAGCGATGATGAGTAGAATTGTGCAGAAAAGAAAAGACACACATAGGAAGCAAAATTGAAAATAAAAAGGTTTGGTAAATAAAGGAAAAGTTATACTCTAAAGAGGACAACAATGCAACAAATGAAGTGTTAAATTTGTGAACCATTGATCTACAGGAAAATGAGAGCAATTGAGAAGTAGAATTATGTAATGGAATATCAAAGACAATGAACACTGAACAAGACAAATTTGAGACAAATCTGATAAGAATTGATCAGTTAATTACAACATTAGTCTTCATTCATTCCAACAGTAATACAATGGTGTAACAATAAGTAGTATTCGAATCATGTGGATAAGATTCGAATCTACCACCTAAACCTGACTGACTAGCTAACCCAATGTGTCTAAATCATTTTCGGAGCTCACTAGTCTAATTCCAAATGTCTAAATTAGTTCTCAATCAGTTAATTGATGAGGTGGGTGGAAAAGGTGCCACTCCCCATGAAGGCATGAAAAACTGGCGCTAGACTAACTAAGACTGATCTAACTAGAGTTTGACTCATCATAACTGCCTACCTACCACAACCAACTGATGGAGGTTGTTGGTGGCACTTGGAGTGGATCCTAAATGTAGGGATTGGCACCGGTGGCACCAATGGCACCAATGGCACCAATATTCATGGTGGAACCAAACTCTAGTAAATGAATCCTAAGTTAGGCAAGATGATCAGACTATATTTTGTTAAGGGAGGATTAAATAATCCTAACAACCCCCCTTAATCCTAACTTGGACAACTTGGGCCCTCGCAACTAGGCCAAAAGTCACCCATACAATCTAAAAGAAATAAAGGTTGCTTAATAAACTTAGGGAAATGGGGAAAACCTCATGGGACCCCCCCACCCCCCCTAAAAAAAAAGGTGAATAAGGAAACAAGCTATACTACTTAAGAGAGAAAAATTTCTCTTTGAGCAAAAACTTGTGAAAATTTTGTTGCAATTTGCATCTCTATGGATCATCCATGCAGAATCATGGTTCTTTTGTGCTTCAGCATCTTGGGACTGTGCATGTGAACCTTTCCATCTTCTTTCGATCTGTTGAATGTTGCTTTTGTCTCTTCTTTATGGGGGAGGAATGGAATGATCCAATTTGTTCCTCAGTGGGCCAAATTATGGATCATTCACTATCATCAAGTAGAATCTTCTTGGAAGTTTGTTACACCACTATGTAAGAAGCGAAGCTTTGTGAGAGAGTGCAACATATTCATTCTGATACTGGGACCTCGTTTTTCTTCTATCATCTGGATTCCCAACGTCATCCGACTACTTCAAAGAGCTTTTCAACCCATTTACAATTTTGATTTGGAATAGGAGCTCGATTTGGGTCTAGATCATCTTGAGGTACAATCTCAATATCAAGATCATGTTGATATTGTTCCTCATCTTCTGAAACTAAAATTTTAGACAGCATATCATTATCTCCAAATGGAGATGAAAGAGAGTTTTTATCTTCCCTTTCAACTGGCTAGTGAGATTGTGTTGGAGCTCAGTATGGCAGAAAGTGTGAGAATTCATATGCCTTGGAGGCATGGTTTGCAACACCTTTCACTATAATCTTCCGAGTCGAGATATCTGAGATCTCCACTGAGTCAGGACCAAATACAACTTGCTTTGGGAAGCCAATATGTGTCATCTGCTAAACATACAACAAATCTCCTGCAAGAGAGGGCACATAGAGTACACTCTGGAACTCCCCATGCTGGATTTTAATAGAACCTCTCAAAACAGCTGGGATTTGGGAGTCATCTCCCATATGAATGTTAGGTCCTCCAGTGAGATTCAGAGTGGTGAAGGATTCCCTGGAGGCAACCATGTGGTTGGATGCTCCATAATCTATCAAGTAAGCCTTCGTCAGGGTGAGGCCTACCTTCAAGGCATGGCACCTCTCATTATCTTTTGTCGGTTGTCCAACATCAAACTTCTTTACTCCTCATGGAAGGGAAACATTGTTATGTTCAAGGAGTGTCTACAACTGGTCAATGGTCTTCTTCATGCATTGTCTCTCTGGATGAAAGCCTCTCATATAGTATGGACACTTAGTCTTCTTTTTCCTGGAACCTGAGGCTCCATCGGAAGATTCCTGATTCTCCTTTAGCTTCGAATCAGTGTTTTTGGTCTCCTTCCCTTTTTGCTTCCCTCTTGCTTGCACATTGTTTGAGTGTGTCACTAAGAGTGCTTGATTCTTGGAGGTTTGAATCACTCCCATTTGAACCAATTTATCTTGCTCTTGTATTAAGGACTCAACAAAAGCATCTAGAGAAGGCATCTTCCAATCAAGTATGGAAGCTTTTACAAAATGGAATGTAGAAACAAAGACTGAGTACTCTGAGCCAATCTTGCTCAATACTGATAGAACCAGTTGCTCATATTTCCTCTCTATTCTACATTGTTTACATTTCAGTACTAATGACTTGTATTTTGTGAATAATTATTGAATAGATTCAAAACTGATGGGTTGTAATGCAATGAGCTCATTCTCCAATATGTGCCCTTGAAGCTCATCTTGTTTTCCAAACAAAGATTCAATCTTTTCCCAAGCTTCCTTCAGAGTCCTTAGTCCCTCAAGGTGGAACAAAAGATCCCGAGAGATATGAGTGCACATTAAGCCAAACGCCTCATCAATCCTATTCAAAAGTTTGTTCTTCTCAACATGTTGTTAGGGCTCGGTTTCTATGCCAATTTTCATCCTAAATAGGCCAAGCTTGTGCAAGGATACCTGCATATTTTCCCTCCAATCAACATAGTTTAAGGGTGTAAGGATTCAGGGTACGAGTGCTAAATAATCCATCTTTTATATATGTTGATCAGTCAATTCCTCAAGAAGCTACGTAGTACATGCAAGTAACATTGCAAAACAAATTCAATTCACACTCATATGTTAGTAATGCCTTTCCACCTTGACATATGCACTTTCTCAGAGTCTGTCACACCTGCAGAGACTTCTCTGGACAAATCCAGAGTTAGCAAGGCAAAAATTGTAGGATTTATGTGGAAACTCAGATTCTTCTAGTGCACAATGGAGATCAGACAAGACTTGTTGCTAGCCTAAACAAGGCTCTGATACCATGTTAAATGTGTGAACCATTGATCTACATGCAAATGGGAGCAATTGAGAAGTAGAGTTATGCAGTGGAATATAAAAGACAATGCACACTGAACAAGACAAAATTCAAACAAATTTGATAAGAATTGATCAGTTAATTGCAACATTAATCTTCATTCATTCCAGCAGTAATACAATGGTGTTACAATAAGTAGTATTAGAATCATGTGGAAAAGATTCGAATCTACCAACTAAACCTGAATGAAAGGATAACTCATTGTGTCTAAATCATTGTCGAAGCTCACTAGTCTAACTCTAGATGTCTAAATCAATTCTACAACCAGTTAATTGATGAGGTAGGTGGAAAAAGGCACCAGTCCCCGTGTAGGCATGTAAAACTGACGCTAGACTAACTGAGAGTGATCTAACTGAGAGTGATCTAACTGATTGTATCTGGAGGTTGACTCAGCATAACTGCCTACCTACCACAACCAACTGATGGAGGTTGGTGGTGGCACTCGTAGTGGCTCCTAAAATGTAGGAATTGGCAGCAATGGCAGCAATGGAACCAATGGCACTAGTGGCACCGATGGCACCAATGGAACCAATATTCATGGTGGCACCAAACTCTAGTAAATGACTCCTAAGTTTTGCAAGATGATCAATTAGACTATATTTGGTCAAGGGAGGATGAAATAATCCTAACATGAAGATGATAGTTACGATGATGA
>LPNX010503316.1:0-11742 GCA_001517045.1 Pseudotsuga menziesii | reverse complement strand
AAATAATTAAATATCATTCACAAAGAGGATATGTGGTAGCGTCAGGGATGAGGATATTTTTTATCCTTAAGAGATTTTCGATGGATCTTTCATGATTAATATGACAGCTTAGGGATTATGTGATCGAGGGGAAGAGCAAGGGGAGAGAGGATATCCCTAGTCGAGTCCTCGGGAGGGATTGAAAAAATTATATGCACCCATTGACTAGAACAACATATGAGACACTAGAATAAAAAGCCTCTATCTAGATTATGAAGCCAATGTGGGTTAGGATAAAGCAAAGGAAAAGACAATTTACTTCATCAAATCCTTTTGTGGGATCGAGTTTCAATATAAAGGTAGATTGGGACTTTGACTTAATTGGATGTAGAGCTTCTTGGGTTAAACCTACAACATCATACATATGTTTCTATCATCCAAAAACATGAATTGTTTCTAGGAGATGTGAGTTGAGAGGATGGGTTTTAAGTGACGAACTATAACTTTTGAGATGAGCTTATAAATGCAATTATAGAGAGAAATAGGTTGATAATGATCAAATCCTTGAGAAGAATATGCCTTTGGTATGTTAGCTATAAAAGTTGAATTGAAATGTAGATTAATTTTACCCGATGTCTAGGATTACTCAACTGCTATAGTCAGATCACTTGCCATGAGATCCCATAATCCTATTGAGCTTGGTACTGCAATTGATGTCAAAGAGATAGATGAATATGATATTGAAGTCTTAGTACATATATAGAAAATATGTGCACAAGTCTCGGCAAGTCCCGCCAAACGTCAAAGAGCTTGTTGAACTTGGTGATGGTATTAAAGTCTTAATGCCAGTTTGAAGAAGTATACAGAAAAAGGTCCTTTGTGCCCAGCAAGTCATGGAACTCTAGTGTGCAAATCCCACCAAGTTATGTAACTCTCGTGCATAAGACCCACTATGTCATGGAACTCCCAAAAGTGCATGTCGATGAAAGAATAAGAGGGGTGGTAAGTTTGACCGAGAAGAAAGGAAGAAGGGGTATCACCGACTTAGAGGAACCCAAACTTGTGGACACATCAATTGAGTGAGATCAATATAAATAACAGAAAGTTTTATGTGTATTGAGGTGAGCCTGAGAGTAAAAAAGATGTAATAGTCTGAATTGCAAGCTTTGAAAACAAATGAAGTGCTCATGGGAATCAATGGCTTAAGAAAGAGCGCAAGATTACAAGAAATGCAGTAATACAAGGAGTTGTTGTGCATAAGCTTAAGAAGCATTTGAGAAAGAGTAAAAGATCATTTGTGAAAGAGATTAAGGAGCATTTGATCATAAGGATACAAGGAATGATTGTGCATAAAGAGTTGGAAACTTAAAGCATAGTTTGCTCAACAGTTTGCACAAAACGAAGGAAACAGAGCAGAAAACACAGAGTGGATTGTGATTGAGGTATACAACAACAAATATATATTTGGGAGGTAGGATGGGGGAAGGACGGAAGATTGGTGTCTTCCATAGGTTGATTCCTGGCAACCTTGGTGGGTGACCGACTATGCAAGTTGGTTCTTGTTGATATGAGTTGGTGCTCGTAAGAGGATTGGTGTCCTCAGAGGTTTGTGCATGTAAAAAAACAAGTTGGTGCCTGTAAGGGATTGGTCTTTGTGTCTGATTGGTTTCAACAATATCAGTGAGTAGGTGCTCACACTTCGAGAGTGGTATCTCCCAACATCAACTGTAATAAGAAGATTATCTATATATATGAGTTTTCTCTATATACTCTTTTCCTCAGTGTCCTTTGTATTGGAAATTGTTTATGATACATGGTATATATGTTAATGAAATATCGCATGGTATAAAAATGTTTAAAAAGATAATAAGTGCATGATGTTGATTCACCCCCCCCACTCTCTATATCACTTGGGTCTAACAATTGGTAACAGAGTGGGTTCCTTCAGAGACAGTCTAACCACTAGAAGGAAGATCATTATTGAATCTAGATTTCCGTGCAAATATGGATAGACAGGAAGGACTCTCAATAAATCGAGCACCATGTTTTGATGGGTCTAATTACACTTTATGGAGTATGAGTTTGGAGGTCTTCTTATAGTCACTTGGAACATATATTTGGATGGCAGTTGTAAATGTTTATAAAGTTCCAATTACTCCTCCAACTAATGTTGTTGATAAAAAGCTCTATGAATGCAATGCAAAATCCAAAAACACAATACTAAGTGGACTAGCAGACCTAGAATTTACAAAGGTCATGCAGTGTAGCTCAATAAAAGCAATACGGGACAAACTTCAGAGCATTTATAAAGGAGATGACACAGTGAAAAAGGCAAAGCTACAAACTTATAGAGATCAGTTTGAGAGCCCAAAGATGAAGGAAGATGAGAACATTGTAGATTATTTCCTTCACGTAGATGAAGTATTCAATACTCTTAGAGGTCTTGGGGAAATCATTCCTGAACAAGCAATTGTACATAAAGTACAAAGATTTCTACCTATGAGATTTGACTCTAAAGTGTCAGTGCTAGAAGATATAAAGGATCTTGACACAACAAAAATGGATGAGATCCATGGAATTCTCATAGCCTATGAAATGATAATTGAAAAGGAAAATCCTTCAAGAAAGGAAGAAACCTTCAAGGCCTCCAAGAAGACAAGAGGAAGCAAGCAAGATTGCAGCAAGAGTTCCTCTGATGAATATGATCATGAAGAATCTAACTTTGTGAAGAAACTTTAGAAAGGTCATGGAAAGTACAAAGGTAAGTTTCCTGACAAATGTTTTGAATGTGGTAAAATAGGTCATTTTGCCTCTAAATGTCCTTATAAAGAGAATAAAGAGAGCGATGATGAGTAGAATCGTGCAGAAAAGAAAAGACACACATAGGGAGCAAAGTTGAAAATAAAAAGGTTTGGTAAATAAAGGAAAAGTTATACTCTAAAGAGGACAACAATGCAACAAATGAAGTGTTAAATTTGTGAACCATTGATCTACAGGAAAATGAGAGCAATTGAGAAGTAGAATTATGCAATGGAATATCAAAGACAATGAACACTGAACAAGAAAAATTTGAGACAAATCTGATAAGAATTGATCAGTTAATTACAACATTAGTCTTCATTCATTCCAACAGTAATACAATGGTGTAACAATAAGTAGTATTCGAATCATGTGGATAAGATTCGAATCGACCACCTAAACCTGATTGACTAGCTAACCCAATGTGTCTAAATCATTTTCGGAGCTCACTAGTCTAATTCCAAATGTCTAAATTAGTTCTACAATCAGTTAATTGATGAGGTGGGTGGAAAAGGTGCCACTCCCCATGAAGGCATGAAAAACTGGCGCTAGACTAACTGAGACTGATCTAACTAGAGTTTGACTCAGCATAACTGCCTACCTACCACAACCAACTGATGGAGGTTGTTCGTGGCACTTGGAGTGGATCCTAAATGTAGGGATTGGCACTGGTGGCACCAATGGTACCAATGGCACCAATATTCATGGTGGAACCAAACTCTAGTAAATGACTCCTAAGTTAGGCAAGATGATCAGACTATATTTTGTTAAGGGAGGATTAAATAATCCTAACAACCCCCCTTAAACCTAACTTGGACAACTTGGGCCCTCGCAACTAGGCCAAAAGTCACCAATACAATCTAAAAGAAATAAAGGTTGCTTAATAAACTTAGGGAAATGGGGAAAACCTCATGGGACCCCCCCACCCCCCCTAAAAAAAATAGTGAATAAGGAAACAAGCTATGCTACTTAAGAGAGAAAAAATTCACTTTGAGCAAAAACTTGTGAAAATTTTGTTGCAATTTGCATCTCTGTGGATCATCCATGCAGAATCATGGTTCTTTTGTGCATCAGCATCTTGGGACTGTGCATGTGAACCTTTCCATCTTCTTTCGGTCTGTTGAATGTTGCTTTTGTCTCTTCTTTATGGAGGAGGAATGGAATGATCCAATTTGTTCCTCAGTGGGCCAAATTATGGATCATTCACTATCATCAAGTAGAATCTTCTTGGAAGTTTGTTACACCACTATGTAGGAAGCGAAGCTTTGTGAGAGAGTGCAACATATTCATTCTGATACTGGGACCTTGTTTTTCTTCTATCATCTGGATCCCCAACGTCATTCCGACTACTTCAAAGAGCTTTTCAACCCATTTACACTTTTGATTTGGAATAGGAGCTTGATTTGGGTCTAGATCATCTTGAGGTACAATCTCAATATCAAGATCATGTTGATATTGCTCCTCATCTTCTAAAACTGAAATTTTAGACAACATATCATTATCTCCAAATGGAGATGAAAGAGAGTTTTTATCTTCCCTTTCAAATGGCTAATGAGATTGTGTTGGAGCTCAGTATGGCAGAAAGTGTGAGAATTCATATGCCTTGGAGGCATGGTTTGCAACACCTTTCACTATAATCTTCCGAGTTGAGATATCTGAGATCTCCACTGAGTCAAGACCAAATACAACTTGCTTTGGCAAGCCAATATGTGTCATCTGCTAAACATACAACAAATCTCCTGCAAGAGAGGGCACATAGAGTACACTCTTGAACTCCCCATGCTGGATTTTAATAGAACCTCTCAAAACAACTGGGATTTGGGAGTCATCTCCCATATGAATGTTAGGTCCTCCTGTGAGATTCAGAGTGGTGAAGGATTCCCTGGAGGCAACCATGTGGTTGGATGCTCCATAATCTATCAAGTAAGCCTTCATCAGGGTGAGGCCTACCTTCAAGGCATGGCACCTCTCATTATCTTTTTGTCGGTTGTCCAACATCAAACTTCTTTACTCCTCATGGAAGGGAAACATTGTTTTGTTCAAGGAGTGTCTACAACTGGTCAATGGTCTTCTTCATGCATTGGCTCTCTGGATGAAAGCCTCTCATTAAGTATGGACACTTAGTCTTCTTTTTCCTGGAACCTGAGGCTCCATCGGAAGATTCCTGATTCTCCTTTAGCTTCGAATCAGTGTTTTTGGTCTCCTTCCCTTTTTGCTTCCCTCTTGCTTGCACATTGTTTGAGTGTGTCACTAAGAGTGCTTGATTCTTGGAGGTTTGAATCACTCCCATTTGAACCAATTTATCTTGCTCTTGTATTAAGGACTCAACAAAAGCATCTAGAGAAGGCATCTTCCAATCAGGTATGGAAGCTTTTCCAGAATGGAATGTAGAAACAAAGACTGAGTACTCTGAACCAATCTTGCTCAATACTGATAGAACCAGTTGCTCATATTTCCTCTCTATTCTACATTGTTTACATTTCAGTACTAATGACTTGTATTTTGTGAATAATTGTTGAATAGATTCAAAACTGATGGGTTGTAATGCAATGAGCTCATTCTCCAATATGTGCCCTTGAATCTCATCTTGTTTTCCAAACAAAGATTCAATCTTTTCCCAAGCTTCCTTTAGAGTCCTTAGTCCCTCAAGGTGGAACAAAAGATCCCGGGAGATATGAGTGCACATTAAGCCAAACGCCTCATCAATCCTATTCAAAAGTTTATTCTTCTCAACATGTTGTTAGGGCTCGGTTTCTATGCCAATTTTCATCCTAAATAGGCCAAGCTTGTGCAAGGATACCTGCATATTTTCCCTCCAATCAACATAGTTTAAGGGTGTAAGGATTCAGGGTACGAGTGCTAAATAATCCATCTTTTATATATGTTGATCAGTCAATTCCTCAAGAAGCTACGTAGTACACGCAAGTAACATTGCAAAACAAATTCAATTCACAATCATATGTTAGTAAAGCCTTTCCACCTTGACATATGCACTTTCTCAGAGTCTGTCACACCTGCAGAGACTTCTCTGGACAAATCCAGAGTTAGCAAGGCAAAAATTGTAGGATTTATGTGGAAACTCAGATTCTTCTAGTGCACAATGGAGATCAGACAAGACTTGTTGCTAGCCTAAACAAGGCTCTGATACCATGTTAAATGTGTGAACCATTGATCTACATGCAAATGGGAGCAATTGAGAAGTAGAGTTATGCAGTGGAATATAAAAGACAATGCACACTGAACAAGACAAAATTCAAACAAATTTGATAAGAATTGATCAGTTAATTGCAACATTAATCTTCATTCATTCCAGCAGTAATACAATGGTGTTACAATAAGTAGTATTAGAATCATGTGGAAAAGATTCGAATCTACCAACTAAACCTGAATGAATGGATAACTCATTGTGTCTAAATCATTGTCGGAGCTCACTAGTCTAACTCTAGATGTCTAAATCAATTCTACAACCAGTTAATTGATGAGGTAGGTGGAAAAAGGTGCCACTCCCCGTGTAGGCATGTAAAACTGATGCTAGACTAACTGAGAGTGATCTAACTGATTGTATCTGGAGGTTGACTCAGCATAACTGCCTACCTACCACAATCAACTGATGGAGGTTGGTGGTGGCACTCGTAGTGGCTCCTAAAATGTAGGAATTGGCACCAATGGCACCAATGGAACCAATGGCACTAGTGGGACCGATGGCACCAATGGAACCAATATTCATGGTGGCACCAAACTCTAGTAAATGATTCCTAAGTTTGGCAAGATGATCAATTAGACTATATTTGGTCAAGGGAGGATGAAATAATCCTAACATGAACATGATAGTTATGATGATGAAAGATAAGTGCTATTTATGGCGAGAGAAGAAGAATGTGATAGTGAAAACTTTGAAGATGAAGCAAGTGTTGAAGTAGGCTTTGAAGGAGAACATATAAGTTCTTTAGAGGATTTGAAAAACTCAAGAAAGGCGAACAAGTATTTAAAGGACCAACTATTGAAGTATGGAGAATAGGTCGAAAAAGTCAAAAGAGTATAACACGATCTGGTAGGAAAAATAAAAGAGAAAGAAACAAAATGTGAGGAATTGGAGAAGGAAATTATCTCCTTAAAGAGGGAACTACAAAAGGTAAGCACCCACTTAGACCATAAGCAAAATTTTAGTAGAAGCTCTAAGGTATTGGGTGAAATCATCAACAATCAAAGACAAAGTTCAGAAAGTTTTGGATTGGGATTTGAATAAGACAATGATGATAAGGATTCAACTTCAATTACACCTAATCATGAAGCAGGTACAAGGAGCTTTGCAAATGCACTTAAGTGTCTTGTCAAAGAGAAAGATGACAGAAAGAATGACCAACAATTTGCCTATGTAAACAAAGGAGTTGCACCATATAGAAGACCTCTCACTACCAAGTATCAAACTATATTTTTATGGCATTGTTATTTTTGTTATAATTTTGGTCATAAGGCTGCAAATTGCAAAGCATTGGCAAACAATAATTTTGAGAAAAATAGAATTCCTCTCAAGAACATCAAAGCTGGCAATATGAACAAAGAAACCATAAATTCCAATGAAGCCATCAATTCTTTTATCCTTTTGGAAATAGACATTAAATGGTATCAATGCCACAACCATGTAAATCTCGAGACTACAAAAACAAGTCACAAATTGAGCACCATAATGAAACCAAAAGTTACTTCTACAAGAAATACCATACAAAGACTTGGCAGAAAAAGACCAAAGAACAAGAAGAATGCAAATTGTCCTTGCATAATGATCATTGACACATTGCTAATGAAATTTATAAACACATGACAAAAGCTAAAGGAAAGTCTATAGACCTACAAAGGGAGAATGGAGACAATAGACAATCAAGAAAACAAGATATGTTGTTGTGCGCATAAAGCAATCGTGAAAGATTATTAAAAGATACAAGGGAAGTACAAAAGATGGAAAAAGCATAAAGGCTAGGACAAGAATAAAAACATCGTTCGACATAATTCAAGGTTCAATTCAAGCCCTAGCCATGAAGAAAGGACGAGCTCCAGTATGATTAGTGCAAGAGCAATGGAAATGATAATAGGGATAATCCATGCAACAAAACGAAGCACAGGACTGAATAACTTCGAAGGCACATGTAGGGAAACTTCTTCTTCTACTAATGGAAGCAATTGCTTATAGGGTCAATATGGAAGAGGTCACAAAAGAATATGCGTAGAAAAGGATTATGACAAAGAACATAAGCAACTAATGATGAATCCAGAAGTTACATATAAGCATCGATGTAGAGAATGGACATTCAAGTCATTCATTTAAATGTAAAGAACTAATTTTTGACTATAAGGTTGCATCATCATTCAAAATTTAGTGGGGCAACAAATTATAAATCATCTTCAGAACACTATTTGTGCATACAGGGAAGTTTGATAAAGTACATTTGCATTTCTTCAATAGTCATAATTTGTATTATATTCAAAAGAGTTGTCGTTAAAAAAACAAGAGATGCATATATTTTAAAGTCTATGAAAAATCCCTATGTCGCATAAGCTAAATCATAAGTACATATATCAAGATGTTCCATGTTATCAGGGATATCCACATATATGGTTTACAAGATTTGATTCCCAAATTAAAAAAATGTACATTTTGAAGTGCACTTGATTCTCCAAACTTGAAATGTCCGGAATTATTTGAACCTCTCTCAAAAGATTTCTAATATGTTGTTGTTGTGTCTCTAATTGATCAACGGGGCTCTTAAAAAATGAAATATCTTTTGCATGTCTCTTATTCACCTTTACTTGTGCATACCACTCTTTGACGTCAGCCTCTTTGATAGTTGATGCCCATTTAGCTAGATCATTCTTAAGTTTGTTAAATTATATCCTTTGAGCCTAAAAAGTCGTGAAAAGACTACTTGTATAGTTGTTGTTGCTCAGACATCTTCATAGTGCAATGACTGGTAATTGACTAACAATTTGAAGAATGGTAACACAATAGAATGAATGTCTATAGGATAATTGAACACAAGGGACAACAATTGGATGATCTTGATGGATTTCAAACGCATCTACTAGATTTGGTAAAAATCGTGGATAGATATTCATCATAAATGGTTTAATTCACATACTTGCGGTGTTAGATGTACAGCATCGGGAGTCATCCTCCATGAGACTTGGTTGTGTCAAGTTCGGAACTTATGTTGTATTAAGCTCAGATCCTCTCCATAAGACTTGTTGTGTCAAGTACATAACTTATTTTATATTAAGATCACTTACTTATTGTGTTAAGTTAAAGAGCTTGTGTTGTATCAAGCTAGGGCCTTGAACAAGTCCTATTCGAGAGAGATGTTTGTACTAGGATCTTGTGGTTAAGATCATGACCTTATGTTAAGGTCTGAGACTTGTGTTGTATCAAGTACGGAACTTTTGTTGTATTAAATTCACATGACTTGTGTTATATTAAGTCTCAAGGATATACTATGTGATGTGTGGATAGTCATGGCAACAGGTGCTATAATTCTCCTTTAGGGATTAGTTGTCTCGTATATTCCATATAGTATTTATATCCTTTATTCCCTTTGCTTACCTATGGAAAAAAAACTATATTTTGGTCACCTTTTGCTAACTAGAGAGCCATGTTCTTCGTGCGTCACTTGACTTCATGCCATGCCAATATATGATATTTTCTTTTTCCAATGAGTCCAATTCAGGCTTAATGCCCTTAGTTATTTTTCCATTTTTGTAATAATCCGGAAGATCATTGATTTTCTTCTCGAACTGAAAAAGCGTCTTTTCTAAATAAACAAAGGCCTTTTGTACCCAAGCCTTTTTCAATGATTTAATTATGCTCATGTTCAGTTGGAAAGACTCTATTTCATGATGAGGCAAATTCGTACTGTATGGCTCCCAATTTTCTTGAACTAGTCATCTAAAATCCGCATAGAGCATCCGGTGGGGATTAAATTTGAACATAGCATGCAGTTTTGGGGAGGGAGAGGCAATTTCCAAAAGGATAGGCATATGGTTGAAATGACCAAGTTTAAAATAGATGAGATGTAAGCATTTAGGGTGAGGAGGATATCCTCACTGAGGAGAAAGTGATCAAGGCGCTTGGATATCAAATCCCCACCTGAGCGCTTGTTTAACCAAATAGGCTCTGAGAGATCATTTTCTATTTGAACCAAGTGAAGACTATCTACTTGGAGGGAAAAGTAGTCGGTCAAGGAATATTTCTTAATGCTTAGGCCCCATGATTCACATGCATATAAAGTGAGAACTAGGTCACCTCCAAGGAGAAGGCGAGGATGGGAAAGAATATTAATTCAAAATAACCCATCCCATAAGTCTTTACGGTCATGAGATGGGGCATAGAGATTCAACAAATCAACTAAAATGTTTAGTGCTTTGGAAAAAAAGTTGCATAAATAAAACATGATGTACATACCAATGACTGCAAGATAAGAGAGTCTAGTCATCCGAGGGGTAATCCACCTGAGTTGCCTAATGCGTCGATCGTGATGAAATTCCAATATGGGAACCACTTTTTAAAATATTGTTGGTTGCATCTAAGGAGCACATGGTTTCTTGAATGAATAATATTGAAGGGCGATGTAAATTTACCAACTGTTTTATAGACCTTTGCTTGGAGGGTGTCCCAGTCCCTCCAATATTGTGTGAGAGCACATTCATTTTTTAACCCAAGGGAGGGATGCTCTACTAATGGCCTTTTGAATTGTTGATTATCTTCATGCATATATTTATTTTTCAAATGTTGTTTTAACATGGTCTAAGTGCAATTTTATTCCTCAAAATGGAGGATCGCCACAACCAGTTGTGTCGAGGATAACCCGCATGATTGACTTCCAGTCTCCTTGGTTTGTGGTTGGGTGGCATATTACCTTGAGTAAGTATAATATGCATGAGATCCATGGGGAGTGTCTTTTGTGGAGAGGGGAGAAATACTATCTTTAGAAATCGATGAGAGGACTTTGAGGCCTTAGCAGAATCTATTATGTTGTATGTGTTGGTGAAAAATATTAAACTATTAATAAACTATCCAACGATTTAAATTGTCAACCTGAGGAGAGCGTAAACTTGTGAGGTACATGCAAAATATATGGAGGGTCAGAGTAACACTAACTTAATCTAGCCCCAGGAGTTGGCTCAATCGGTCGAGTACTCGTAGTTAGGCCTCCCAGCATTTGAGGTCACGGGATCCATTCTCATCGACTCTCTTGGGGTTAGGCACGAAGTTTGTCACGGGTGTGAGGCCCCTTCGGGTGGGTCCGCCAAAAATTATTTCGTGGATGTAGCGGTCGACTAAGCCGATTAGTGAACCACATGGAGAAAAAAAAAGCCCGAGGAGTTAGCTCAATCGGTCGAGTACTCGTAGTTAGGCCTCCCAGCATGTGAGGTCACGGGATCCATTCTCATCGACTCTCTTGGGGTTAGGCACGAAGTTTGCCGCGGGTGTGAGGCCCCTTCAGGTGGGTCCGCCAAAAATTATTTCGTGGATGTAGCGGTCGGCTAAGCCGATTAGTGAACCACATGGAAAAAAAAAACACTAACTTAATCTAATATTCGAAAATAAAACACTTGCGACTTAAATGGAATTTAAGTATAGGAAAGTGTGAAATTGTGTGAAAGGAAACTAGTCTATTGTTTAGTAACGAAACACACAACTCAAATTGAACCTAGTTTACGAAAGTAAGAAATTGTATGAAAATAAATCTAATATAGGAAAGCATGAAATTGTGTAAAATAAATTTAACTAAGAAAACATAAAATTGCATGAATTAAACTAATCCAAAACAATCAACATTTGACATGTGATCTCACATAAAATCAACACTACTAATTCATAATAAATAAATCAAAATCAATATGGAGAAATGAAAATACTTGTATTAAACCATCAATCCATTACATAGCAACCCAATTCAACTTCATGACTAATTC
>LPNX010503263.1:384315-396264 GCA_001517045.1 Pseudotsuga menziesii | reverse complement strand
AACTTAAATTGCTCCACATAAACTTTCAAATGCTCATCTTTGCTAATATGCACCTGTGGGTCAAGTGCCTCATCTAGGCAGACCAGGTTTTATACCTCAATAATGGGGGCCTTCTTCCCTCTTGACTTATTCTTTTGGGTAGTGTCCCCTGCCCTTCCTTGCCTGCGATCGGTACTGTGTGCAGCAACATTCTTTTTATGCTCTAGTACCATATTTGTATACCATATGCCACCTTCCATAGCTCTCGCTGCCCACAGGTTGAACCTTGTCAAAGGATCCACCCTACAACAAGGACAGCAAAAGCAATAGGTAAGGCAAGGGATGCCTAAATAAAATGGTGGAAGCGATAACAGAAGCATGCAGAGATAGCATAACACTGCTGGCCGAAAGAAAGAAATAAAAAGATTTGTACCAGAGGTTTGCTGAGATTTGTATCAGACTTCTGCTGGTCCTCTGATTCTTCCTCCTCCGTTTCTTGGGTGCTTGGAAATGGTGAGAGCGACCCCATAGACATTTGAAAATGGTAAATGAGAACAGGGGTTTGAATGATAAGAGCCGACATTCAATACGAACAATGTATATGCCACCACGATAGCACAAATCACATCAAAGTGCTTTGTATTCTTTTTTCCAATTGACCATTTTCAAGCGCCGTCGCTTAAGCGACGGGTAGATGAAAAAAGGCGCAAATGAAAAAAGGGGTTTCTTTTATTTCAATTGTTGACCAATTTGAAGAGCCGTCGCTTAAGCGACACTTATGAGGAAATCCGTCGCTTAAGCGATGCTTATTGGTACTTATGAGCCTAGCCGTCGCTTAAGCGACGCTGATGACCACAATTTCAAAAAAAAAAATTATCTTTGTGATTTTTGGTACAGTTAAAAGAAAAAATCCACGCGCCGTCGGAAGTAACCATCGGATTTTGAATCGAAATGTAGTAGTGGCCGACTAGAGGCCATTTTTCCAGAGATATGACAGACCACAAGATTCTCAGAGTCGGGTACTATTGACCCACGCTGTTCAAGGATGTTCATGCCCATGTTAGAAAGTGTGATATCTGACAGAGGTGTGGGGGAAGACAAGCCAAAGCAGTAGGACCATTGAAATCGGTTATGATAACGGAACCATTTGAGCAGTGGGGAATTGATATCATTGGAGAAATAAAACCAAATTCTTCCTTGCAGCACAAACATATTTTAATGGCAACTGACTACTTCACTAGATGGGTCGAGGCCATTCCGCTACGTAAGGTCAATGAAGATGCGGTCATGGATTTCTTGCAGGATCATATTATGACCAGGTTTGGGGTTCCAATTTCCCT
This sequence comes from Pseudotsuga menziesii, assembly GCA_001517045.1. Taxonomy (NCBI): domain Eukaryota; kingdom Viridiplantae; phylum Streptophyta; class Pinopsida; order Pinales; family Pinaceae; genus Pseudotsuga; species Pseudotsuga menziesii. The sequence continues at coordinate 394,945 of LPNX010503263.1, read as the reverse complement.
GGTTTTCGATAATGCCACTTATTTTTCTTCCATTAGATTAACTGCATTTGTTCATGAAAAAAGAATTAAGTTGCATTATTCTGCCAACTACTACCCATAAGGAAATGGTTTGGCAAAATCTATGAACAAGAATTTGATTAGGATCTTAAAAAAAACTGTCATAGAAAACCAGAGAAGTTGGAATTTAGCGCTACCAAACTCTCTTTGGGCTGATAGGGTCACACCCAAGAATTCCTTAGGTGTGTCACCATATAGCCTTGTTTATGGAAAAGAAGCTATACTTCCTCCTAACATTATGCTACCATCTTCCATAATATCCCAAGAGTCTAGAGGCACAGACAACGAAATCCTGCAACTTAGAATTTATAATCTTTTGAAGCCTAGAAGAGTCTAGATCCAGAGCCAAAGAACGTTTTAAGCAACAACCGGAAGTAGTGAAAAGGTGGTTTGATAAGCACAAAACCAGAACAAGGGAATTTGAAGTGGGAGATTTGGTTCTTAAGTGGGATCACCCGCATGATGAAAAGGGAAAGCACACGAAGTTTCAACAGTTATGGGTGGGTCCTTTTCAGACTACAGCAAAACTTGGCCCCTCAACTTACAAATTGCAAGATTTACAGGGGTGGGAAGAGAACTTACCAGTTAATGGTTTAGTTCTCAAACCTTAATTTCCTGATTTTTGTTTGTTTGTTGTTTGTACATAAATAAATTGATTTGTTGTTTTACTTTGATTTATTTCTTTCCTGTTTTGTTCAGTTTAGTTTTTGTTTGGTTTCAATAAAAAGAAGCAAACTTTTGGTTGCGTGGAGGACATCAGAGTTCTGGATAAACTAAATCCTTGATTATAAGACTGTGTATTATTGTTTATCTGATAGGATTTCTTCTAGTTCAGCAGTTTTCTTAAATGGATATAAACACATTGAAGTCTTGCTTAATCCCTATAAAATAACTCAATATTAAAAGGTCCAAAATGCTATTTCGAGGCTCCATCCATTTTACATTTAAAAAATGTCCTAAGGTGTGACAGCAAAAAACCCATGGAAAGGAAGCAAGGTAAGTAGTATATTATATATAAATGATCCCATGGAAAGAATTGAAAGCCAAAAGGCTAATAAGAGTCAAAACTCCTAAGAAAGCAATGTGTATCAAACAAAGTACTAAATCTTATAAGTACAAAATTGCCAAAAGTTCTTCTTTGTCCATGAGCTGAAAATTAAATACATCTCTCACACAAAAGGACACTATGGATAGAAGAGCCTGAATAAATAATAAAAAAAATTTAAAAAAATCAGGAAGAAAGGCATGAGGAGGACTAAAAGGAACAAAAAGTTCACAAGCACACAAAAGTGCAAAATGGCATGGGAATGAGGACCAAATGAATATTTCTATTTGCCATGTGTTACAATCCTGTGGTGTCTAAGCTAGAAGCTACTCGAAGACTGAGGTAAAATGAAACTCATCTACTTGGCCTCAAAAGAGTTATCTTGACTTTGAAGTCTTAGTTTCCATTTCCTAAATAGGACTATCATCAATGATTAAGAGTACATATATTTGCCATTGTGGGAATTCGGACACCTAGGAGAATTCAACATGTTTGTTTTATTGCTAAATAGTCTGTTACTGAAGGAAGAAATTATCCAGAGATCTGGGTTCACCAGGTAGTCACCATTTGTTGCAGCTGCAACGTTCTCCCAAATTTCTTAAAATTGTGGACCCTCCTTTAATTTTTGTCTTGCTTAGATTTATTGAAATTGCTTGACTCTACTGCGAGTTTGATCTTTTGAGAATGATTGCTGAATGAATATCTTTGTCTGCTGACGCTACTATGTTTAACTTGGTTTTGACTTACGGGTGATTTCCTTTGGTCATTGTTGGAAGGTTTTTGAATTATGAGTCGGGGCCGTAGTCACCTATGCAGCGTCCCTTGTGGAAGCCAAAAAACGAATGTTTCAATGCATAGCCCCTACCCTGGCCGATCCCATGGGCGGAAGCCGTGTCTATTTGATTCCCACCATTGTGGTTCCTCAACAGACTAACCGTTCATTTCTATAATAGTTTCGACCTCCGATGTATTGATTCCTGTTGTAATGATTTGTTTCGCCGATGTTTTGTTTTGCTCCGGAGCACCTAAACCATGGGTTACCCGCCATTGCAGCGTTTTAGTAACCTAGCTGACAGACGTTATGTGTTCCAATTCGCCGATGAATTTTTAATCTGCCGGAGGTTTAGTTTTCCCACCGATGGTGTTTTTCTCGCCCTAGGCGATGGATTTCTTGGTTTTTTATCAGGTTTGAGGTTTCCACATTAAAAGTGCAGTCCCATGTTTTTTCTATTGATGCTCATTTTTATTGGTGGTATGATTTACGTTCATTGAAAAGTGGTGTGGATAAATGATGTTTTTTTTGTGTTGATCGCAAAGAGACATGGGAGATTTTCTCAGATCCAGTTGATGATTACTGCCGCAAAGAATTCATAGCTGGAGGACAACTCAAAAGTAAGTTGGCTGAAGAAAGAAGCAGCTAAAGCATAAAGAAGCAGAGATGTTGTTTAAGGAAAAGAAGATAGCGGAATTCTGAGATCAACAGGATATCGAAAGGACCAGCGGATTACTGAGCGTAATCATTAAGAACAGTGTCTCAAGCTTGGGAAGTTCGTCAGTTATCAAGCCGGTGCCTTTTTACAAAGTGCTTGTAAATCTTAATCTTAATTTGAAATATAACGTTTGTATGAATCATGAGCACTCATAAAAGACAAAATTGTAAGACTAAAACGTTTGGGGGAGCTCAAAGGTCACAGGGTGGGGGCAACCCAAAGGTTTTGTTTTTCTTGTATAAATATAGGAAAGTTCAAGAGAACCAGGACTTTTTCCAAGTTAGACTTGTGAGAACACATTGTAAGAGGAACTATTTCGCTTTGCAATAGATAAATTACAATTTTACCTGTTGGAGAAAGCTTTGGTAGAATGTTCAAATGATGTGCAATGGATGTTGTTGAAGGGGAACTATTTCATTTTTAGCTTTTATTCATTAACTATGAGATCGTTCTAACTTGTTGAACCTATGTTATTGTATGAATGTTCTCTAGTTTATTTTATGATAATTTCCACTATGAGTAATGAATTTTTTCACAAACAATGAGCTATCTTGTTGTTCATTTATCTATTCATGTTTATGTGTTTTGAAATAAGAACAGTTACCTGTGATTTCTCTTAATACATGAATAGTAATACATTACTAATTAAATGATAATCTCGCTCCCTAGGGACAGCTTAATTAGTTAGTTAGTTTTATTTTTGGTTGTGTGTGATTTAGATGCGAGAGAGTTTAAGACGAAAGGTAAGAACCTGCGCATCACATTGTGACTACTCCTTGTACTCTTGATCAATCTGCATTTTTACATAGGCACTTGCATATCACACTTAAAGCTAAAAAATACAAAAATATACACGGTGGACCGGGCCGCAACTGGTAAAACCTTTTATTTTTGTTACCTGACCTACGGTAGCCAAACCGTAAACCGGACGGATTCCCCATACCAAACAGTCACAGGCTAGTTGGGAACGTTGACTGGGGAGAATCCCTTGTTGTTGTTGCCTACGATTTTCCAAGCCTCAACAGGGTTAAAATTTTGAATTAATTAAATTATGCCTAGGGAATTTTGATTATTCAATACTATAGAGGCATGTATTAGTTTAATTTCTGAATTATGGTTATTTGTATGTAATTATTTAATTAGTATGAAAAATAATTACATGTGGGAACGAGTTGTTAAGACAAGAGGGCACATTAGGCAAGCCAACTTGCCTAGGATGAAAAAATAGCAACTGTATAAAAAAATGGAAAAAGAAATATGTCATAAAAAAGATGGAAACTGTCAAAAGAAGGGAAAACCAATGCAGTTTTAAAATAAGGAAAGTACAGGAAAATCAATCGGTCACAAAGCAGGAACTTTTTGTCAAGGAGGGCATTGTTTCCAACTTGGTGAAAGGATACAAGCAAGGAAAAATCATCGGTCATAGAGAAGGCAAATTTTGCTCAAGGAGGGTGCAAATTTCCACTTTGGATTGAGTGATGCAAGCAGGGAAACATCATCTAAAGGATTAACTTGCTAATTTCCTCAAGGAAGGCGCATTCATGGCTTAGGGTTAGGGTTTGCAAGTGCGTAACTTGCCCAACAGGTGGCTAACTTTCTCAACAAGTCAATCAGTCTATAAAATAATGCTTCGAACTCCTTTGAACAATTTTTTATCATTAATATTTTGATGTTGAGTGAAGAATAGCTTCTTTTCTGGGTGGCATGCCTCAGCTACCTTGAGTGATGCGCCCCAAGCCTTCCTTGTCTCTTCTCTTATCTCTGATATTCTTCAGTGCAACCAAAGAGAGTCAAGGAGCGGTCATTGAATACCAATATCAAGATTATATATCATCCATTCAGCCTTGAAATTTGAGCTCTGGTGAAGGAGACTTCACTTATGCTTTCAAGATTGTGAGATTAGTACCGAGTGTTGGGTTCAAGACTCAAATCTTCAGTTTTGGGCACCATTGTGGGACATCAACTCCTCCAAACTATTTTTGAGCTTATAATAGTATTCTCATATTTATTATCTCTTTTATACAGCAATGTTTCTGCTCCATGGGGTCATAATGCCAAAAAAATTGTAAGAGAGGCATTCCAATGCTCATTTCATGAGCCTTTTGTAAGTTTTATGCACTGGCAGTGATACTATGGCCATAATAATGTTATCTAAGTTTTATGATTCTTATTAGTGTCTGATAAACCTATGTTAATATTTATTTTCATATCATATAGATTACGAAGTCGAATTACTTATTTATTTGCTTACCTATGCTCATTAGCTAGTTAAAATTGACTAGTTTTATTGTTTATAATGCCATGAACGATATGTAAGATCAAATTGCATTATGTAAGTTGATGTAGGTTATGAAATCACCCAAAAACCCAAAACAATTCACAGAATCAGAATTCGTTCAGTCCGTACATTTTTTGAGTGGCCTCCTCTACGTAGGCAATCTCCAGGCCAAATTCCTAGTTTATTCCTAAACACCCTCAAACTATTCCAAACTGTTCCAGAACTATTATAAACATATTTAAATGATATTTTATTCCTAAACCATGACTTATAACTCACCTAGGACTTCCATAATTATTTGTTTCTTGGATTTGACTGTGCAATCTTAGTTTGCATTGGTTGGGACACCCAGAAGCCTCAGAGTAGAATTCATCCTGGATGATGCTCGAAACCTAAAAGGGACCAACATCCAAGTTCTTAGGTATTTAAAATTTCAGTCTTTAAACCTTTCCTTTGGTTTCTCCCATTAATCCCATGTCACTCTCATTTTATGCCATTACTGCCTGTGTTTTTCCTTATTGAAGAAAGTGCTTGATCTCATTGTAAACTTTTATTTTACTTTTGATAATATCAGAAGTAAGATTTAATGTTTCATATATGATTTAGATCAGGGATATTACAATGATATCAGAACACTTTCTTCCACTCATGTGGAAAGTAATCTCTCAGTGAAGAAATATTGCAAATCACTAAATCAAGTTGCAGCTATGAGGCTCCTACCAGTGATCGAAGAAGACCTTAAGCAGTATGAAGAACAAGACTATGAAGAGACCTCATACAGTACCTCAGGTAGATTCAGTAGGGATTATTTTGATGACTTCTTACTTCTATTTTATGATGAAGTCATATGGCATAAATCTACAAGTGTTGTTGGTAAAATGTTCGATGGAAAGAACTCTAAGGAATCCTTCCAGTATTTCATGGAATACTATGCTTTAAAAAAAAGTGACAAGGGAGAGCTTGTCTTTCCAAGATTACTCCTACCTTGAGATGAATAATTTGTTCAAGAACCCACACTGCAAGACAGCATGGAAAGGATTGCACATATGGTGAATTAAGTGTGCAAAAAAAGTGGAGACTAGATGGTTTCCACTCTGAGCCAAAAGAGATAAAGGAGGAGAGAAACCTAAGGAATTGCGCAATTCATCACAAGAATATTTCTGAATATATGAATAGCCTAAAGCAGATCCTACACTTAGTTCTGTGGAAGATTAAACACAAACGTATAAATAAAAATTATGATTTATGCATTAATCACTCTATATTGCAGCTCCTTGAGATACCTTCTAGTCCATACAATGAAAGTGATTTAGACAACGGCCCAATCCACAACTGAACATCTACTTTTGTCAGAGCATAAGGCACTCAAAAATGAATTTCAAAAAGTTGGAAATCCAATCCTTAATGATGAGGATTATGGAAATGAATTATAGGGAGAGATTCATGAGGTGGAGTGTAAGTCACTGTAAGGTGACTGCATGGGAGAAGAAAGTTAAGATGAATGCACTTATGTCTTCTTTGTGGGTTATTTCCATATCACTTCTAAGGATGTCGGTCCATGTGAGGGAGGCAAGACATATTTTGGATCATATCCAAAACAATATTATAAATCAGATTTGCAGTCACCTCTTGAGACTCATAATTAAAAAGAAGACAAGTCCACCCCACTTGGGTGTGAACCAAAGAATTTGGTGGAAGAGCATGCCACCATAGTGTCCCTACATGAATAAGATACTGCATGGGAGAAGAAAGTGAAGATGAATGCACTTCCATATTCTTTGTGGGTGATTTCCATATCACTTCTAAGGATGTTGGTCCATGTGAGGGAGGTTAGACATCTTTTGGATCATATCCAAAAGAAGATTATAAATCAGATTTACAGTCACCTCTTGAGCCTCATAATGAAAAAGAATACAAGGCCACCCCACTTGGGTGTGAACCGGAGAATTTTGTGGAAGAGCAGGCCACCATAGTGTCCCTACATGAAGAGGATAATTTCAATCACAAGTATGATAAGAGTTCTTTTTTTTGTAGCATCCATGTCTACTTATAGCCACATGATCCATTGGAGGATGAAAAGACTTTACTTGCATATGAGGGCTGCAAAATGAAGGACAATTGTGAGGGAGATGAATTCACTTCTAGTTTATTTGTTGGTGATCAAAAAATAATTGCAAAGGAGGATGATGTTGTCAATGGTGATGAGGCATATTTTGGATCAGATCCAAAAGAAGAACATAGATTAGATCTGAAATCATCATTTGAACTTCCTAATGAAGTGGAAGAAAATCCCCCATCAGTTGGGTGTGAACTAGAGAATTTGAAGGAAGAAATCATGAAAAGGGATGTACAAAATTCAGCTATTTGTATTTATGTATGTCATAGTGAGCATACAAATCCCACTATCATCATTTTGGAGAGCTATGAACCATCTAGTCTTGTAGGTGGGAAACCAGAAACAAATATTCATGAAGAGAAGTGCAAGTCACTGCAAGGTGATTGCAGTAAAGAAGAAGGGAATGTTTTTCCTCAAGAACTCGACACATTTTTTTGGCCTTTGAATATGGATGAAAATAAGACTCAAGAGGTCTTACACCTTCTCCATGACACATATGCTTCAATGTCACATCAGTGTTGGATAGCTACTTCATTGGAAGATATATCTTCTCTTGAAGCCGAGGAGAAGATTTGAAAGGCATTGTCTACAATCCAAGGTGACTTCTTCAATTTTGTTTTGATAGAGATGATTTGTTTGAGTTTGTTGACGTGTTTCATGGAGCATACTTGAAGGATGCATTAGAGGAAATTTGGGGTCTAAAATGGGCCTTATAAAAAATTGTACCATGGATGAGCTGGATTGAGTTGAATTTTTAAACCAATAAAATTTCAATATCTTTAGTCAACCATTATGGTTGAGTTGGACACATAATGCTTATGTGTCATATTTTTATTTGACAATAGCTAACTCCATATCAACCTCACCTTGGTTAAGTTCTTGAAAAGATCACCTCGAAATAAGATAAATAAACTTTAACTAATAAATATAGAATATTTTATTCGATCACTACTTCCAACTCCTCTAAAACATAACCTTCACATTAATTAAAATTGTAGTGGAAGCATTTTGAAATACTAAAAACATTTATTAATCAATATTTTAAAAAGAAAACTAAATAATATTTAATTTTAAATAGACTTATCTTGAAATACTAAATAAAAGATATTTAGTATTTTTAATATTATTAAATAATATTTAAAAAATAAATATATTTAATTATTACATCCAAAAATAAATAAAACATTTAAATACTAACAAAATAAAAAATAAAAATTATTTTTAATGTTACTAAAATTATAATAAAATTTTATTTTACTTTTTTTCTCTCTTACCTACCTACCCATTAAACCACAATTTTTTTTATATTAATATAAAAACTAATATGAATATACATAGTTTATTGTTTTTTATTTTATGTGATGTAATATTTTTTATATGAATTAATATAAAATTTATTTTAAAAAAATAATAGTGATTTTTTATTTTTTAATACTATTATAATTATCTTTTTCATTATAAATAAATATATTTGAGTTTTACATTTATTATAATATATAAAAAGTAGTGGTCTATTCATTTAAAAAAAAAATAATATAAAATTCAAAAGTTCCCTATCATTTATTATGTGTGCACAAGAATCTAAATATTTCATTAATATTTTTAACCAATATCTCTTAACTCTACATTAACTCAATATAGTTGTCAACTACCATTGATGAGACGATTTAGGTTGACTTTCATTAGATTTTCATTAGATTTAATCTGAAATGGCATATTTGTAGTGTGATGTGGCTTTTTTTATTATTTTCCTTAGGAGGCCCATTTTAGACCCCAAATTTCCTCTAGTTCGGAAGAAGATATTTGCAAGCTCACACGAGATTTGATGGCCACCCAATATTCCTTAAAGAGCACGCAATGTGCACTCCAAGAGTCCAAGATGGATATAGAAAAATTCATGACAAGTTCCAAATATCGCACCTGCCCTCCTACACACCATTCAGTCATCCTCACAAGGATGATTGCATTCTTGATCATATAGGGAAATCTCATGAGATGGTGGATCATGAGATGCATTCGGTTTTGTATGTGCTTGAGGATTGTACAGAGAAGCTTGATGAGAACCAAGGACTTGATATTTCCCAGAGAAAACTTGAGTTGTTTTCTAGAGAGAGTATCTTCTCCATGGAAGAGTCGGATGAGATCACCTTAATTGGATCGTCCAGTGATGAAGAATATGCAGCCATAATTTTGGTGGATGAGAATGGCATAGATATGAGTTTGGCTCACCATTATTTACCCCACATATTTAATTCATCCACATCATTTGGGGGTGAAGATGGGGTGAAAGGATTTTCCTTTTTGGTGCCACATGAGGAGAAGAAGCCTCCCACATGTGTCCATGATGACTTGACGAATGCACCATTCCATTTCCAGCAGAAATAGAGGAATCCACTTGCATTATTTTATGCCTCCTTCATTCTTTTGCACCCATTGAGTGGACCCGGTGGCAAAGAGTTAAGCCATTAGAGTTTTGCACTAGTTATAATCTTGGGGGATCACAAGATTTCTCTAGATGAGGAAGACTAGTGGATGGAGAAGCAACATAGGCACATATTGCTTCCATTTTATGCCATTCATCCACATATGGATTGGGTGGAAGATTATATGTCACACATGGAATCTTCTTGCAGAAATATTTCTTCTCATGATCAGTGGAAGCCATCTAACCAAGAAAAATTCCAAGATAAGTTGTTGAGACATATATCTTGCACAAGGTGGCCTCTGTGGAGGAAATTCACACATTTGGATGGATGCTTGTACCCTTTGACCAATGGCAGAGAGTTGATCCATTGGATGTTTTCACCTGGGGAAGCACTTTGCTTTCTACTTGGTTTGGCTGGATGGAGTGTCCTACAACTCCCTTCCTAGACAAAAGGACACATGATTAATATGTTTTCCCCAGAGGGTAAACATTTTGCTTACATCATTGGAGGTTCCTTATACACATCAGAAACAATTTGTGAGGAGTGACATGAGCATGTATGGCTTCTATATAATGCTCTCAGTATACATGGAGGGACATGGGATAAGCACTTGTGTCTTCATAGCAATAGTGATGTGAGTTCCAGTGCAAGCTTACACATGGATTTTCATAACTTGGAGAGGCTCAATATGATTTTTCCCCACATTGATGAGTTCCATGCTTGGTGGGAGAGTCTCAAAGATGTTCCGTTTGGCATGCAGACTGGTCAATTTCCAGTTTGGTGGTATGATTTTCACTTCCTAATTTTCATCCTCTATGATGATGAATCTTTATTGTTGTTACTGATGTTTTGTAACAAACTTAAATAATAACAACAAACAAACAATATATATAATATATATATATATATATATATGAAATATTAATGTTAATACATATTGATATTCATAATTAATAATTAATAAATAGTTATTAGTAAACTATTCTAAAATGACGCATCCTTTCATGGATGGTATCCAAAGTGCCTTTCCAATTTATATATATATATGGCACTCACATTGTAAAATATCATCAATTCATCTTTAATATTTATTTAATATTTCCAATATGGAATTATTTTCCATTGGTTGATTAATTGTGGGTTAAAATGTGAATCATGTGGGTTTAGAAGTCTTTATTTGCTTCAAGTGGTATCAAAGCGAGGTTACTATTCAAGCTT
>LPNX010503263.1:310054-362815 GCA_001517045.1 Pseudotsuga menziesii | reverse complement strand
GAAATTTATATGTGTATTATAGTTAAATATTCAGATTAGAAAGAATAGGATATGCATAATAACTTTATCAATCAGTAATTAATAAAATCTTTTATTTTACAAATAAAAATAGGATATGTACAATACTTTCACTAATCAAATTATTAATAATATTCATTATTTTACAAACAAATATTTATTTATATTAAGTTAAAAGTATTTCTTATTTTACAAACAAATATTTATTTATGATCAATTAAGAGTATTACTTATTTTACAAACAAATATTTAGTTATGATAAATAATGAGCGTTTCTTACTTTACAAACAAAGATATCATATATACTAATTTAAGTTGCTGTAATCTTAAGACTAAATTATTATAATATAACTTTGAAAACAAACCATAATTAAGTTAGTCATTGAAAAACGTACAAAAATATTTTAACCACTATATCTTTAGTGTTTCTTTTCCTGCATTTTTTCAACTTCTCCTTAATTCACTTTCAAGTGAGAGATTCTCCTTCATCCTGCATTTTTCCAACTTCTTCTTAATTCAATTTCAAGTCAGAGATTCTCCTTTCATACTTGAATAGTCCATTGATACTTACTTCACTTTTAAGTGAGAGATTCTCCTTCAACATTCATACTTGAATCTTCCATTGTTGTTTATTTCTCCTTTGGCTTTTTCAATTAAAAGATTCTCCAATAGCAATCATAATGAGACTAAAATAGTCCATTTATGTTGCATGATCAAATGGATACATAATATGGATTTTGATTGAATATATTTTATTGGTATAGGAAAAATGTCATGTGAAGTACATATATTGTTGGAAGCTTAAAATATCCATATGTAAACATAAACGTTGGGATGATCAAATAACAATTTGAAATTATATATTTATCAATATTGTAGTTTTAGTTAAAAGCATCATATGCAAATTGTATATACTTTCTAACAGCTATATATCTTGGAATTTTACATAAAGAAAATTGTAATATTCAAGTAATTAAAATGAAATTTTCAAAAATTCATATTTTTAAAATTTAAGTAAAGATGTAAATAATTAATCTAAATAATAACTCATCATTATTATAATGAGCATGCTCATCAACATGCTCAATAATAGATAAGATATAAAAATTAATATTGATTTATTTTGGTTTATTGTTGTTGAAGATGGTTAACGTCCCTCAAACAGACCTATTAAGGAAGAAAGCAAGGTAAACAATATTAATATTAATAAAAAACACTTATACAACAAACAAGGTAATCAATATGCTCAATAATAAATAAGATAAAAACTAATACTGATTTATTTTGGTTTATTAATAGAAATACTTATACAACAAACAAAGTAATGACTTAATTAGATGAACCAATTATTTATTTTAATAATAAAACATAAATAAACAATTAAAAAAATTAAAATTTCATCCAATTTTGTCTTACATTTTTCAAGCTTTTTTTATTTTAATATTAAATTTGTTTTTTATAAAAATATTTAAAATTTTTCAGTTTAATATTAAATTTATTCTTTTATAAAAATATTAAATAAAAACTTGTTAATTACACAATGAAAATCATTCTATAATTTTGAAAATGAAGAATAATCATTTTTACAACCTAACAATATTTAACTCTTAAAAATATAAATGAAGAATAATCATTTTTTTCAACCTAACAATATTTAACTTTTAAAATTTACAAAGTCAAAAAAAATATGACTTCCATTAAGAAAAAAGTAATTTTGAGTTTTAAAGTAATGTAATATATATGTTATTGGTTATGAATGTGATACTTGGTAAGTAGTATTGGTAGTCAACTCTTTATTTAAATATTTTAATTTAGTTTTCTACCATATAAATTGGTACTTTTATTATACTTAATTTTAATGTTAATGTGTACAAAGTGAACATTATGTTAATTCTAAAACTATTTTAATTTAGTTTTCTATCATATATCATATCATATAGGTTGTTATACCTATCATAATTAATCTCAATGTTGATTTATACATGTAGACATTACATCAATTTTAAAACTTTTAAACCTTTTCATAGAAGACTTGTTAGATATTAATTGGAATAATATGCAAAAGATATTTTTAAGTTGTTTCTAAGAAAATTATTAAACTATTATAACATAATTATTGAAAAAAAGTTGACATTAAAATATTTTCTTTTTAAAATATCATACGTAGTTGAAATGCTATCCACATGCTATCTATATATATATAACCAACAATACAAATATTAGTATTTAAAAATTAAAATATTTGCAAAAGCACAAAAACAAAAAGAAATATACACAAAAATATGTTTAAATCCTTGATGTTTGTATCATTTCCTTGATTTGAACATATACCGAGATAAATTAATGGTGATAATAACCATAAATCTTTTCACGACAAAAGTAGTAAGCATTACATTAGTTATTATAAAATGATATTTAGAAAGCTTATATGTTATTAATTAGAATAATATGTTATTAATTAGAATAATAGGTAAGAAAACATTATTAGATTGTTTTTAAGAAAATAATTGTTATGAAATTATTATTATTAAAATAAAATAAAAAATTATAATTAAAATGCTCTTAATATATTGAAAAAAAATATGATTAAACAACAATGATATATAAAAATTAAAAATTTTGCAAAACAAAAAAAATCATTGATATATAAAAATTTAAAATTTTGCAAAACTAAAAAACCACATAAAATATGTTTAAATCCTTCATGTTTTTACCATTTCCTTGCACTAAACTAAACCAAACCTGCAATCATTTCCTTGCACTAAACCAAACCAAACCCATATTATTTTAATGAATTATATATAATATATATTATAAAAGAAATTATATTTTAATTAAAAATAGACATAGACCCATTTTCAAGTTCAAAATCCTTGCATGGTTGTTACAACCTTGAACAACTTCATTTGAAGCTTCTCAAGCTATAATGTACTTGCTTTAATATTCGAGTTGATATAACCACTGGTTTCCTTTTACTAATTGAAATAACACTTCTTTTTATTAATTTAAATATATAAAATATATGTATTAGTGGAACTTGTATTATCCACATCATCTACCTAATCAACATTAACAACCTATGCATATGAAACTTCTTGCTTCTATTTCCTTGATAGGAAATAAAATAGTTATGAATACCTAGTAGGTAAGTGAAGACCATATTGAATATTGCTTTTATTTCCTTGATAGCAAATAAAATAATCATGAGTACCTAGTAGGTAAGTGAAGACCATGTTGACTACTAACTATTCCATGTAACTACTCTCCCTAGATTTTCCATGTAACTACTTACATTTCATAATGCACACGTGTAATATCTAGTTTTCTACACACCATTGCATACATAAGGTTCCAACTCACTAACATATGCCATTTTTGTCATCTCCTATTCCTTAGGTTTTCTTTGAAAAATCATGCTAGCTGGTAAATATGCTCTCATTTGAGATGGATTGCAAACCCCTTTACATTTATCCATCTTAAAAGGCTAAAGTTCTTCCACATACTTTCTTTGGTTGATATACAACTTCTATTTGGAAATTATCTCTTTTCACTTCCATTCCCAAATAATAATGCAACTCACCTAATTTGGCTATGTCTTTTCACTTCAATTCCCAAACAATAGTGCAACTCACCTTATTTGGCAGTGTCTTGTCTTTTCACTTCAATTTCCAAACAATAGTTTCCCTAATAAGTTGCTTATAATATCATGAACATGTAAGAGCAAAATAATGAATTTATTATTTTTTTTCTTGAAGTAAACACAATGGTCTACTTCAATTCTTACTTCTTACAACCCCTTGTTCCAAACCATATTTTTCAAACCATTGGTACCATTTCCTTGGAGACTACTTCAAGCCATACAATGATCTTTTCAACTTGAATACTAATGTCCCCCTCCTCTATTCTAGTTGCTTCATTAGGATTTCTTTGTTGAGTCCATTGTGAAGAAATGATGTCTTCATATCCATTTGCTCCACTTCCAACAACTACTAATTCCAAATCCAAGAGGTAATAGAGGCCATCTTAGCCATTGGGGAAAAGATCTCCTTGTAATCCACACCCTCTACCATTGGGGAGAAGGTCTCCTTGTAATCCACACCCTCTACACGAGAGTATATCTTTACTACCAAACAAGCCTTATATTACTAATAGAACCCTTTATATTATAGTTCTTATTGAACACCCATTTGTATCCAACCACCATCCTTCCTTCATGCATCTCTTACAAATGGAAAATATGGTTCTATTTTAAGTCCTTGATTTCTTCCTCCATGGTTTTCTTCGAGTGAGGATTTTAGGGCCCTACCTTACATACCTACTTTCTAAAGCTACCTAAAATTTAGTCAATTAATATATGCAATCGTCTTTGTTGAATAATGTCCATTAGATAATAGTGGATAGTTATTTAATGTAAAAATATCATCTTTATTAAAGAAGGCCCACTAGGTAGTTGGTACTTATTAATAATGAAACTACAAGTAGTTAGAGTTTTGCAAATGAGAATCTATTTAAAGAGTAAGGAGGCTATGGAAAGTTTTGTCGAGTATTGTTGTATTTGGTACTTCTCTTAATGAAGGGGAGCACCTGAGTGGGACTGATGGTTAAGAACATGTGTTATCTCCATGGAGGTCACAAGTTCAAAACTTGTGGGGGGTAGGGTTGCTCATTGGCAAGTTGTGACAAGGCTCAAAGGGTAGGTGACTACTGGGATAGAGGCTCACCTCGATGGGATTTGAGACGTCTCAGCCCCTATTGAGTCACAAGTTACTTGTATATCTAGCTTGCGGGATATTGGATATACCCATGGGAGGTTGTTGTTCCCATGGTTAAAGAAAAAGAGAATTTAAAAGTTTTTAGGAAGAGATGGTAGAACACCAATGCTTCAAAATTTGCTATAATTGTGATGAACAGTATTTTAAAGGGAACAAATGAATAGAACATAAATGATTTCAAATAGATGTATTTGCATAAGACCACTTAGAAGACATCCCAATGGAAGGAACTTTGAAACCAAACTTGGAAGATGACATCCCTCCCACAAACTATGAAACCTATAAAGTTGATTGGTTACATCAAGCATCACAAAGTGATTGTGTTGATTGATAATCATCAACACCCATAATCTTATACATAAGATCATGACCAAAGAAACCCGTTCTTATGTCAATCCCATACCTAATTTTCAAATTATGATAGTCAATGGTGGTATGATGAAATGCGGTGGCCAAATTGAAAATGTGAAACTTCAAATCGCCAACTTATATCATCTCAAATATCATATGTTTGATATTGAATGGGTGGTTTTGATTTAGTTCTTGGCTCATAATGCTTACTCACTTTGGGACTTGTCACCATGGATTTCAAGGATTTATACATGAGCTTCACTAAGGAAGGGCATAAACATGCCCTTAATGGGCTTAGATGTAGTCCCTTGAAATTATCACCTCTCATCATATGGAGAAGTTAGTGAAGAAAGGACTATCATACATTATTGTACATTTCAATGCCATACATGTAGGGGACACCTCGACCATAGGTTCAATTCAAACTTATTTACAATTGGTCCTCTTTAAACATCAACAGGTATTTGAAACATCCCAGGGTTCACCACCTTCACATTGGGACAATGACCATGGTATCCCCTTGATTCCATGTAGTCAACCATTCCAACGTGTGTCCTTGTAGGCACCCTTTTGGATAGAAGATTTAAATAGAAAATATCGTTGCATCGAGAGGAGCGTTCTACAACGAAGTTAAAAAAATTTACACCTCAAGAAAATGGATCCCTCTCGATGCTTGATAGATATGGGTTTAAGATGGATCTATGCTGGTTTAGGAATTGTTGGAGACTAGAGTCACATGTCCCTGTACCAACATTTACTCTTCACTTGTGGTCATGGTATTAAAGAAGGAACGCTAATGTCTACTAATGAATCTTTTTCAATTAACCATAAAAACCAAATTTATACCTAAGATAACTTTTCACACACATGAATGTCATAATGAGTTTTTGTGATTGCCTTATGGCCTTTGCAATACTCCATCCATCTTTGAAAGCTTTACAAACAATAGTTTTCAACATTTCCTACCCAAGAATAGAGTCCCCATATTTCTCTACACATTCCATATGAATAGAAAGTACAAGTTACACAAGTGATGTAACTGACTATAATTGACTCTGTGTTGTAATAAGGCCCACGAAGGAAATTGGGCTAAGAGACATAAGACCTTCCAATTGAAGAGAGTTTTGTAGGTTTTTTGAATTTTTTTGTTGTGATTTGGTAGAAACAAAGAAGTCCCAAAGCCCACCTAGTTGAGTCTCTATCCTAGGAAAGCCTTGTCCCAATAAGTCAATGCGCAACCCTACCCCACAGATTTTGATTAAAGCTGTGCATTTTCATAAACGGGTTTAGGGCTGGCTTCAGGATATCACATGGACAATTGGTAGTCTTCTCTGGGATATCAGGGACTGTTCAATTCCAGGAGAAAGAACGATAATGTTTAGTCTTCTAGGCCATCAAAAGAAACGTAACTGGACACGCCCCTCCATCCAGACTGTAAATCACATGCAACGTATTTGTAATTCCCTAAATTGCAATTTGCAATCATCTATGACTCTTCAAAACATACTTTTCAGCATGAAATGTATGATTCCTGTTTTTCATCAAACTCTGACGTTTCGTTTAGGATTTGTTAATAAAGAATTTCCCATGCAGTTGCTTCGCCAAGTTTTTAGGTAAACTGTTTCCCATCTCAACACAAATTCCCAGAGTTCAATCCAAGCTTCCTGCTCTACCTGCTAACTCACCCACTGCATTGGAGTGGAGTAGGTATAGCAAGAAATGCATGGGTGGGCGAACGAAGTCCACAGGAAAATTCTGGTGAGTGGGGGGGTAGGTAGGTCAATGGAGTGTGGTATAAGGTAGGTAGAGAAAGGCTGGCAGCCGTGTGAGATTTCACACGTAACATGTAACAACTTCAAATGTCATTTCTCCGAAATGTATTGAAATGACAGCACGAACAAATATAGAAACGGTAGGGTACAGTTGTAATTATTTTTTGGAAGCGAATGATTTTGACTTTCATGTTGATTTTCTGTCCAAATTTTGTGAATTTAACCTATTAAAATTTGTAATTTTTTTGGTTTATTGAGTAATTTTAAGAATAGAAATGAAATCATTTAATAAAAAAATCTCATATCTACATTCTGTAACATTTAGCAGTGTGTTTGTGGGTTTTGAAAATTCTGTGAAGATTTATGGCCAGAAACTAATAAAAACCAGCAGGAAATAGGAGGAAATAGTCAGCTATTTAGGCAACTAGTTTTTTTTCAAAGGTTAAAGCTGCTGAATAGAGCTGAACATGTGTGGATTTAGATTTTTTTTAAAGTCAAAATTAGAATTTAGATTTAGATTATTGTTAGAATTGCCGTTTTAATTTGTTGAAATTGCATAATCTAGTTTTAAGCTGTTGAAATGACATAATCAAAATGCTCAGCTATAATTAAGGAAAGCTAAATCCATTTCTACATCAAAATTGCGATTATAACAATAAAAATCTTTAAAAAAATAATACAACACATTCCTAAAAAAAATACTATAAAAATAAGAATCATCTAACAATTTTTTTTTTCCCTTGTAAATATACAGGAAGGCGAGGTGAGCACGTTCATGCTCATGCCTAGGCGAGCGTATAAAGAGGCTAGAGCCTAGACTTCATAGAACTAAGTATACATATACCGAAACTCTGAAAGTGATAGGTTGTTGAACTAAGTGACATGTTTTGACATATTGAACTAATATAAATCAAGAAATAATAAATATGGCAAGCGGTTAGGAACTATATAATTTCCTAATTTACGGTTCAAATTCTAAAAAATTAAGCATTCTTTGAAAAAAAATCTTGTGATTAGAAATATTAAAGCGACCGGTTCTCGTTGGTTAGGAGCATTAAAGTGACAGGTTTTTGTTTCAAAACCTTATCTGTATGGTTTCATGTCATGTTCTCTGCATAATAACGAAGTGATAGGTGTTTTACAGAGTCTTGTACATGTGTAAAGTTCCTAAAATATGTCATTACAAGTGTTAATAGGATGTCAGAAAAATTACTTTAAAATCAATGGTTTTTAACCCTCAAGTTCTCATTTTAAAGTTTCCAAGTTGGAGAAATAAAAAAGTTTTATGGATCCAAGAACTGTATAAATGTTGATGGATCCAAGAACATTCCAAATTCAATAATCTATATGCACTGTACTGCGCGGTTCATAGAACGGCAAAGGATCTGGTAAGTTGATTCAGTCAATCATCCAGTAAGAAAATGCATGGTATGCTGAATTCGACGTAGCTATCCCTAGCAATGCCTGTTTATGTTTCATTTAATGTTGATAAGTAGGTAGCCCTCTACCCATGGAAATGCAATGAAAGCCGAGGGTGATATTAATGAAAGGGAATTAAAATACACGAAGCTGGTTCATGTCATAAGGCGGTGGACTAGCCACGGATGTCAAGGTCTGCATAATAAATTCTCTACTGGTATGTATGTGTCCCAACTTAAATTTGGCACTAGAATTTCGCTTGAAACAGTTATTGTCTCTAAAGACAGCCATCAGACTTGACACCCTCCCCGAGGCCAGTGAGGGGTAGATCCACGGTGATCACTAACCAGCATGGGCAGCTTGAGATCGAAAGGTTGGCTGCCCAGCGGCGGTCACATTAAAGCTTGAGTAGCAGGCTAGTTAATTTTCCAGTAGATCTATCAGCATGGGAGTTGCTATAAGGTTCCTATATAATCATAGGATGAATAGGCATGGTTTCACATGGGTTCACATAGTGGGTTGCCCATAATTTTTTATGGCCTAAGTTTTCATTTTTTTTTTACCTTTTTATTATTTATTTATTTTTTATATAATACCATAAAAATTTTAGATTAATTCTTGAAAAAGCATATGATATTGTTAAAATTGCATAATCTTGGTGTCCTTGGGGTATTAGAGAATGCTGAATCCATTTATACATTCAAAAACATGAAAAAAAATTCACCTGATTCCCAGTAGTCTAACAAGTAGACTACTCCCTAATATAAAAAATTCACCCGATTCCCATTAGTCTAACAAGTAGACTACTCCCTAATATCGATGCCCCCAGCTATTGTCTACACCTATAACATTGGCAACTATTAGGTGTGTCACAACTACAAGCACTCCTAACAATTCCATTGTCAACTTTTAAGCGTGTCACAAGCATTCCTAACAATTCCACTGATGGGATGGCGCACAACTATCTCTACCCCTCTCCTATTCCATCATGCTTAATTTACATTCACACTTCCTTTTCTCAATCATTCCCTTTTTTAACTACTCACCCTCCCACCCCACTATATAGGCATCATATTCACTTAATTTGTGGTCGGTGAACGTTGATTCGCAATGCCTAGTCACCAAATTATAAACTAGAAACTAATTCTCTCATTTTTTTTAACTTTTTCATTCACCTTGTTGTTTCAAGTTGTTCTTCTAGACTCTGTTTTCCACATAAATTAAGCGATTATTCTTTTGAAATGTTTGTTTTCTCTTGCTTGAAAAATGAAAAAACGAGAAAGAATAATGTCACCATTTACATTTGTCGAGAGCAATGAAAATGTCTATGGTGTACATGGCCAAAAAGAAAGATTAATCAACCTCGACTCCCAAGCCAAAAGTACCACAAAGCCTAAGAAACGGTCTATGCCCTATACCCGCATTCGCAAGTAGCCGCTCCGATTTTGGAATGAGTAGCGATTCTTCTTTGAATTGAAATATTTGTATTCTCTTGTTTAAAAAATGAGAAAATGAGAAAGAAAAATGTCACCATTTACATTTGTCCAAAGCAATGAAATTGTTCATGGTGTACATGGACAAAAAGAAAGATTCAACCTCAACTCCCAAGCCAACAGTACCAAAAATCCCAACAGTCCATGATCTACACCTGCATTCGTAAGTAGTGGCTTCGATCTTGGAACGAGTAGCGATTTTTCTAGTGGAATATATACAATAGTTTACAAACCATCTTATGCATTTATAAGGGATATCACATGGATGGTGACCAGATTTCTAGGAAAGTGTCTTAGCTCTAGCTGACTAGCCGCTATTTGGGGCCTTGATAATGCAAAGATAAACCGCCATCAACACCTCATCAATACATAGTAAGGTATGTGTCATGCTCTATGAAAATATCATTATCCACGATATTAACACAAATATTTGATAATATGTTGGATCCAAATCCATCAATTTTTAGTGAAAACCATAGAGTAGTTCATTTAACTCTTCACCGAAAAATGAGTATGACTCGCCATCTTAGAATATGAACATCCTAATCCATCCCAATACTTGACTGATGCCTAGTTCCATTCGACTCCTTGGTCAGATCTCAATCGCATAAACTCAATTGACCCCACAGCTTAGTCGATCCATCCACTCAATCGACCCTACAAATTCATCGATCCATTGACTCAGTCAACCCTGCGGATTAGTCGATGCATTAACTAAGTGATTGAATCAATCCAACCATGCAATCTTCTGCAAAATTCATCCATCATACATGCAATGCAACATTTGATGACTCCAACATATGTCAAATGACATTATGAATAGTTAAAAGGCATCAGAAAGACACCATCAATGTGGTAATGATGTCCCTTAATATTCTTCTACTTGACATATGGGAAGAAGAAGGTTGTTCTCCTCATTCAAAATGTAACTACTTCTTTGTTATTGAAAAAAAATGGGTAGACACCCAAGCGTCCCTTAGATTTGTATATATTCATGTAACCCGAATATGAGAGGGTTCCTCATTCTTGATTGCACTAAGATGAGTCCCATAAGAGAAGGCTCAATTAGTTCCTCACGGTTCCTTCATTTGACCTCCATTCATGTAAATGAGTCTTTCGACTCAGTAGGGCCTTGATATAAGGTTGGATACAGACTTAAGAGACCAACAACCCACATACGCCTATTCAATAAAACTAGATTTTTCACCCTTGAGGTTTCTCAATTATCAATTATTGGTTTGTATTTTCATGTGATTAATTTTGTCTATTGCTTTCAGTTATTTCTGTTTGGTTTTATCGATTGCTTTTAGCGGTTTCTGTTTGGTTTTGTCTATTTCTTTTTTGTGCTTTCTGTTTGGTTTTGTCTATTTATTTCAATCATTTTCATGTAATTATTGTTTGCTTCCACCATAAAAAAAGATTGACTCATTCACTCAACTCCATTTTCCTCTTGTCAACTCCCTGGGCGACATAGATCATTGGTATCAGAGCACTCTATTTTGTTCTAGCTCTACTTGACACTACTTGCATAGTCAACAAACCTATGCCTATTAAAATGCACTCTAAGGCTCAACTATTTAACCTTCCTCTACCTTTTACTTATGAGTATTTATCTAGTAGAAACCCTAGACCAAAGATGGTAGGTGAAACATAGGACAAAATTCCTCACATTGAAATTGAACAACTCATAGAGAAAACACACACTTGACAACGAACTAAAAAGTATGAGCATTTCAATGAGATTCTTGCTTGACTCACCAATTCATTTGGCCCAACCTCGGTTAGAAACCCAACGAAAACTTCCTTTGACAAGGTTAAATCCCCTTTAACGTACAAATGAACTTGGACATACTGAATTTGGAAGGAAAGATTGATGCATAATCTATAGATAAATGGATACAACAATTGGATTCCTATTTCTCTGTGAAACAACTTTCTGAGGCTGAGAAAGTCATCATTGCATCTTTGAAGATGTCGACTTTTGTACATTGCTAGTGGAAAAATCTTTCGACAAAGCAGGAAGAAGAAGGTAACTCCATCAACATATGGACACAATTTGTTGAACATGTTAGGAAGGAATTTTATCCACCCAAGTACATAGAATAGTAATACAAGAAATGATGGTAGTTAAGACAATGGAAAAATTAGAGTATACAAAGTTATACTGATGAATTCTACTGACAAATGGTTCGACTTGGTGTTAGGGAGGAATAAAAGTTACTTGTTCTAATGTATATCAATGGTTTAAATCCTTATATCCAACAAGAGATGCAATTTCTCACTATTGACACTCTCACATACACATTTTGTTATGCTATCAAGCTTGAGGTGAAATTAAAGGCAAAAGGACGGTTCTCAACCAAACCGACATGTCGACCTTTCGACAAGAAACCTTGCTCAACTGCTAACTTTGAAAAGTCAAAATGGTCTACTCATACTATACATAAGCAATATCATGGTAAGAATCCTTCTAGAAAAAACAAGGGAAAACCCAACAAACAACCCCTTGCATGGAAATGGTGTGATTACCACAATTTAGCTTAGCATGGTGTTGGATCAAATAGATAAACACATATAAGTGACAGCATATTTTCCAAGAGAGCGATGGTGTCACTATACCAAAGTTATACCAAAGAAACCCCTTCTTACTAAAGTAACCCACAATATTTAAGAAAAAGGTACACTCAAAAATCACCATCCACAACCCACTCAATCACAATATTTAAGAAAACACTATACACAAAAATCACTATCCACAACCCACTTAATATATAACTTACAACTTGTCAATGCTATCTCATTTTTTTCACACAGAAAAGGACAACTTTAAATTTATAAAATTGTGTCTAAATAAAACACTTGTTTACATATGGAGGGAAAATACTCGTCAGATATAATCCAGCACATATCATCAGCTGGTTCTTAAAGAGCTGAGAAAAATACTCTTTTCCAAAATCATCTAGAAAATACTGTCTTTTATGAGCGCCAATACCAACATTACTATAACATAGTGTTCATAACTTAGACTATTAAAAACTAATAGCCAAGGATGAAAAAAGAAAGTCAGTAAAGACTCAAGAAGCCTGTATCCATAGGGACACACTCTGATAATTCCTCCCATAAAATATTTCCATCCCCAAGACTAATGACCTGCTTGGAGAGGTCATCAGCTAGTGAATTATATTCCCTGTAAATGTGGTGAAAATGCAGGTTGTTAAAAAGACCAAAAATTCCATTTACACGACTCAGCTAATGTGAGAGCTCAATAGATTGAATAGTATGAAACTCCAAAGCCCAATCCACAATGGCCTTTGAATCCCCCATCACATGCAGCCCAAGTATAAGTCTACTTCTGGAAAAATAAAGTAAACCCCACAGAGCCAAGAGTTCAGCTCTAGTATTTGTACCACACACAACATTCATACGAAGGTGAAATGAATGATTCAAATCCATCCTAAGAACCATGCCTACCCCACAGTAACCCTCCTTCTTCGCACCATCAAAGTAACCAATAATGGCATCATTCAAACCAGGAAGAGCATAGATGTTCATGAACTTATCCTTTTTGAATAAATCTACAGGATGCACAAATTAGGAACAAACTGTAAGTAGAACACAATTGTGTGCCGTTGGTTCCTTCTAGAAGATGCAGGAGTTCTTGGCATGCCAAACCGCCCACATTAGAATCATCGAGACAACCATAGGTAACTATGATTATGATGACTAATTCTTTAAGTTGTCCACAATGCAAGCTTTATCCCATTTCCACAAACTATTTGTGCTACTACAAAATAATTTCCCAATCTTCTGGAAAAACACACAGTTACCAAACAAGTGTTCGACCGTCTCCAGTGCTGCAAGACAGAGTACACATCTCCTAGGCCCAGAGAAACCACAAATTTGCAAAGAATCCCAAGTTAAAATTTTATGCCTATGACAAATCCAAATGAAACATTTAATCTTGTTTGGGATCTTAACCTTCCATAAGAAAAAATACCACCACACTGGCTCAAACACCCATCGTTGTTTAATTAGGGCTAGATAAACTAATTTCGCTGTAACAACTCCTGAATGTTTGTTAATAGCCTAGACCATCTGATCACAATCCTCCAATAGTATAATACCAACTTCATAGAGATAATTAGTATATGAATCCCATTCCAAAGCCAAGACACCGTTTAAACCCAGTTTCTTCAATGAAACCCAACTTGGTTTCGAATTTTCACGCACAACATATGTCTTGGAGTATACAAGGAAGGGCTAACATAAGACTATGCCAAATAGCCGATGACAAAGAAGACTAAAAAATAGCTTCCCGAAGCCAAAAATACAATGGTAATCTACGCATGTACTTTGATTTAATGATGTGCCCCCAAAACCCAGTTTCCATAAGACCTCTGCACATACTCTTTGTGCACAAAGATAGATTGAAACAACTGAGCTTCTTAATCCCCCAGCCGCCCGAAGATTTTGGCTTCAAAAGTGACTCCCAACCCAACAAATGGAACTTATGTATATCAAGTGTACCTTCCCATAAGAAACAAAACATCAAACGACGAAGAGCCAAAATGAACCACGCTGGAACACAGAACAATGAAAACCAAAAAACATGAATGGATTGGAGAACCGACATGACCAAACTAATTCTTCCCCCGAGAGATAACCACCTTGGCTTCCACTGATTCATACGACACTAAAATTTCTTGAGCAACCAAGACCAGTCCTCCCGCTTGTAATTGTTCGGCTTTAGACCAAAACTAAGATAAGTAAACCCTTCATCAAGATCCCTCGAAATATAAGGATAGTGGAGAGCAATCGCATCAATGATCCCTTAGTCAATACCAACATGATTAAAACACAACTTATGGGCACTGATAGACATTCCCAACACCCCACAAAATAGATCAATCGATGCTTTAATGTGAAACCATTTAGTGGCATTACCATCACCGAAAATCAATACATCATCCACAAAAAGTGGATGAGTCAAATAAATGGAACCAACCACTTTGATACCCTTGATCAAATTAGTAGCCTTCTCATGGATAAGTAGCCTACTGAGACCTTCAATGATCAATATAAAAAGGTACGGCGACATCGGACAACCTTGATGAATACCACAGGAACCTTTAAAAAAAGTAGTAGGAGATTCGTTGATTAACACAACAAAACTAGCAGAAGTCACATAGGACATAATCCACTTCGTAAGTTCAAAGGAAAGGCCCACCTGTAATAAAATAAGTCGAAGGAAAGACCAGACCACCTTATCGTACACTTTCTCCAAATACAATTTTAGAATAAGGGCAGATAATTTCTACGTCTTAACCGAATGTAAAGCCTCCTGTATAATCCCCACAGCATCCAGGATCCGACGATTCGGGATAAAACCAAATTGTTCAACCAAAATGAACTTATGAAGGACTGGTTTTAATCATTCAAAAATAATATTAGTGATAAGCTTGTACAAGAGGTTGCATAAAGAAATCGACCTGTAGTATCCAAAGGATACTGGTCTATCCAACTTCGTAACAAGGGAAACATATGTGGTGTTTAAATTGTTAGGAATAAGCCCCGAACATCTGGAATCCTCAATAGCCCACACCAGTTTCAACCCCAATAGATCAAAGAAATGGAGGTAGAATTATACCACCCACTCGATAGGCCCCGGACTCTTGTCCTTGGAAAATCCCTTCAATGTATTCTCAACCTCAGTTAAATTTATAGGACTCCCAATAGCATCACATTCAACACGGTTAAAAAATGTAGGAAAAATCCTAATGATAGACAGTTGATCACAGATATTGGAGGACTGTGGATATTTATATAGTGTAGAGAAACTTTTTAGCCATCGATTTGATAGATCTCTGATCATGGACAAGTGAGTCCTGATCATCCTTAGCTTCCCAAATCAAGTTTGTGAGCCTTCTCCTATTAGCATAGTTATGAAAATATCTGCTATTATCATCTCCTGCCTTCAACCAAGTGGCCCGACTTTTTTTCCTGAGAGTTTCCTCCTTATGTGAGAGAATCCGTTGCTTCTACAACAAATTCTCCTAGAGTACTACAGTACATTCCTCAGAGAAAAAAACTTGAATCCACCATGTCTTCAAGGGACTGAATAGTATGTTCTACCTCACTTAAAGATTTGTCATCTTTAAGTTTCATCTCCTTTTCCCAATCAATAACCAATGGACGAAGATTGTTTAATTTATAAATCAATAAATGCATTGGTCCCAGATGTGGAGGAGCTTCTACACTTAAAATACCACACTGATCCACAACCAAAGTGTTAAAATCAGTTTCTGAGAGCCATGTCAAATTGAATTTAAAAGGATAAGGAATTAAATCATGATCAAAATCCAGTTGGAGGATAATTGCTTTATGGTCCGAGAAACCTATGGAGTACTTCTAGGACCGATATTTTCCCATCTGATCACATAGTGATTCTGCCATAAAATATCGGTCAAGACGCTTTGCAATTCCAGCCAGACCACATCTTCCATTTGACCAGGTAGGCATCAAGACCACCGGGACGATATCCAAAAGCATAACATCCCCGAAGAGTGAAACAAAATAGTCATCCAAAGTATCATGTGTTTTCCCAACACCCTATGCCTCATTAGGATACCAAGTAAAGTTAAGGTCTCCTGCAAGAATAAGATGTGGTAAAGAAAGAAGACCAACCGCCTTAACATTGTCCCAAAATCCCTTCCTGTTAGAATACGACCCATAAACATTAAGTAAATGAATAAAGTGTTTAAAACCCTTCAATTTTCCAGAAAGGAGGATACCTGCACAAGTATTATATGCCTTCAGGTCAGCCACGAGAGGATTCCACTTTACTTGGTCTTTGGATGAGGTCTTGGAAACTGAAGGGATATCTCTATAACTTCTCCTAGGTTGTTGATATATTTTATCTAAATTTCTACATTCTCCTCCACTAGTATGACCATGTTTAAAATTATGAGTTTGTTAATGAAATTTTATCATGTATAGGAGCTATACTAGACTTCAGTTGCTCCAATGGTATTGGATCTCATGTTGTGAGCTCTTGGCTCTACTAAATGTCAAGTCTACTATTCTT
Organism: Pseudotsuga menziesii; assembly: GCA_001517045.1. Lineage (NCBI taxonomy): Eukaryota > Viridiplantae > Streptophyta > Pinopsida > Pinales > Pinaceae > Pseudotsuga > Pseudotsuga menziesii. Next base: position 345,906 of record LPNX010503263.1, on the reverse strand, counting down.
AGTGTCATTTTTACCTATGTTAGAAAAAGTAGAACATTCCTCAACTTGACTGTGCTCTCTTAGTGATGGAATTTTTTTCTTCACCCCTCTTGAAAACACTACTATTTCATGAGGTTTCTCCTTTTGTTGTTCACATTTTCTAGGTTTCTCTTGTTTGAAGATGGCATTTAGACTCTAAGTACTCATGTTTTCATCTAAACCATATTGTGTATTTATTGACTCCAACAAGCTATCCATATCCAATGAACACACTATTTTTGGCTTTCTCATCCTTTTTATGTTTTGTTTTCCTCATGCATATAAGCCTCACAACCAAAGACTTAGATCAAGTGAGAAATGTATGGCTTTCTCCAACTCCAAGCTTCCTCTAGTGTTTTGTCACCTAATGTTGAACAAGGTGAGGAATTGTCCAAGTAACAAGTTATTGTAATTGCTTCAATATGAAAACATCTTCTTAATTTTTCGAAAGGTATCATGCACCTTGACTTCTCCAATATATTTTTATTCATCCTCTTTACCACTTCATTTTTCTATGGATAATATCATTTCGTTTTCTACCTTAAAATTCCATTTATTTGATAATGCATCAAACTCTTTTGACCAATACTCCCCACCACTATCACTTGTTTTGGATTTCACCTTTCCACTAGTATGTCTCTCCACCATAGCAATATAATTCTTGAAGGAGTTTAAAATATCACCTTTCTTCTTTAGAAATACAACCCATGCCTTCCTACTAAAATCGTTTATAAAAGTGACACAGTATTTAACACTACCAATAGAGGCTACATTCATAGGTCCCCATATGTCTTAATGCACTTAAGTATAATGTCTCTCTGTCTCTATGAGAGCTTGAAGAATTTAACCCTTACATGTTTATCCAACACACATGATTGATAAAACTCAAAGGATTCATAATTAAATCTCATACCTTTAACCATTCCTTTGGAGTGCATGCCTTGTAAACTTTAGTAAGTCAAGTGGCCCATCCTCTCAAAGCATGCATCCTTTCGCTCCTTTAGATACTTCCTTGGTTTAACTCTTTTCAATTATTACAGCATTATTATTAACCTCAACACGAGTAGTAGCATCCAATCTATAAAGAGTACCAACCTTAATGCCCTTAGCCAATATCAACACACCTCTCATAGGCTTGCATATATTCCTTGTGAAAATCACATCAATGTTTATATCAACGAAATGACTTATTGAAAGCAAATTTCTCTTTAGCCCAAGTACATGCCTCACACTAGGCAATTCCCTGAATCTTCTATCTCTATATCTTATTGGAATGAATCATCTATCTACTACATTATAGGATTTATCATCTCCAAAAAAAATCATGACTGTATCGACGTCTTCATAGGAATCAAACCACTTCCTATGAGGAGTCACAAGGAATGATTGTCTAGAGTTCATAATCCATGCTTTATTGTAAGCTTTCCCAAATAAACAAGAGCTAGAAAAAAGTACATGCCCATTTTTCCTCATCCTCCTTATTAATAGAGACCACCATAGTGGCATCCTCTTTCTTATTTCTTTTGTAGAGAGAGCAATCTTTCGCTAGATGCCTTTTATGTTTCATTTTCGAACAACACTTCAAGTTTTCGCTTCCTACTAGTTGATCTACCTTTGTACTTGAATCTACCACAAAATCTATGGTATTTCCTTTGTTTATAGCAACCTATTGTAAATAATGCCTCTAAATCTAAAGATATTTGTAATAGTTTCCTTGTTTCCTCATTCAATAATTATCCTACAATGGTTTCAATCTTGGGATTATCCCAACAAGATCCATTGATAACTATTACCAAATTCTTCCATGAATGTGGCATAATAATGATGAGAGTAATACATTGATCCTTTGAACTTCATTGATATGCAATGGAAGGTAATTGTCTCATCAACATATTAAACTCATGTAGATGCTCAACAAAGTTTTCTCATTCCTTCACTTTTAGTGATAAAACCTTTCTTCTTAATGGCATATTATTGATCAATGACTTGAAAATATACAACATTTAATTTTTCCCACATCTCTCTTTTTCCATTTGGAGGTCAAAGACATTAAGAATCATAAAATTCACAAACCAAAGAGGAATGGTAGATCATGCTCTTATCCATCTCTTGCATTTCTATCTTCCAAAGAAAGAAAATGTAACGATTAAACCTAGACAACTCCAATACCATGGAAAACTTTGTTAAAAGAGAAGATGTAACTATTAAACCTGGGCAACTCCAATACCATGAAAAACTTTGCTAAAAATGAAAATATAACTATTAAACCTTGACAACTTCAATACCATGAAAAACTTTGTTAAAAGAGAAGATGTAACTAGTGGACAACTCCAATACCATGAAAAACTTTGTTAAAAAAGAAGATGTAACTATTAAACCTAAACAACTCCAATAACATGAAACACTTTGTTAACAGAGAAAATGTAACTATTAAACCTGGACAACTTCAATACCATGAAAAAAATTGTTAAAAGAGATGATGTAACTCCTCAACAACTCTAAGGAAGGTTTGGCGGAGGTTTTGGTGAGCCCTGAAAGAACAGGAGCTATTGAGCGCGATGGCGCAGGTCTCAGTGTTGGGCGGGGAGGGGGTTGCTATCTCCCCCTTGTGCAACCATGGATGGAGTGACGGCTCGGGGAAACTCGGCCACTGGGAATGGAGGAGACAATGGGGATCCTGATGACGTGAAGGGAGGAGCACAGGGGGGGAGAAGATCGAGCCAGGGAGGATGTCTCCCAAGGGTCCAGAAGATCCCTGTTGTTCATATTTGATCGGAGACAATACATGGGAAAGTTGAGATTTGGAAAGAAAAGGCCCTTATCGGGAAATTTGTGGGACTATGGCCGAAAGAGAGAGATCTGATCTGGTAGACCGAGGGAACCTGGAATCCCAAGGGCCACTATGACCTCCATCTGAGGGAAAAGGGTTTTTTTACCATTATCTTCTTCAATTAGGAAGATAGGGACATAATTATGGAGGGGGGCCCCTATTACTTCTTTTATGCAGGGCTTTATCTATGACCCTGGAAGGAACCTTTTAACCCAGAAGCGAAGGATCTGACGATTGCTCCAGTGTGGATCCAACTAGTAGGCCTCCCTGGAGAATATTGGGATCTAGAAATCCTAAAAGACATTGGCAACTCGATAGGATAATTTGTGAAGATTGTCGAACAGACCAGGCAGCAGAGGTATACAACCTATGCGCGGATTTGTGTCTACATGGACTTGTCAAAGGATCTCCCAGAGGCAGTGAGCTTGAATTGGGAAGAGGAGGAGTGGATTCAGCAGATCGACTACGAACAAATCCCTTTCTATTGTAGAATCTGCCATGAATATGGACATTTTGGAAGAAAATTTCTGAAAGTGAGCCAGGGGAAGCCGACCTCAGCTCAAGAAGGGGAAGAGAAGCAAGCCAACAATGGCTTTACACAGGTTAAGAGTAGGAAACGGGGAAAGAAAAACGGAGGGAAAAAATCGCAAAAGGAAATGGTTGAGAAAGCCCCAAAAAGATCGAATCCCTTCCAAATCTTGGGGGAAGAGGGTGAAGGAGAAATCAGTCAGAATAAGGAAAAGGAGGAAGAAACAAGGTTGATCACGGACGGATCTATAGAGAACAACCAGTGGAGGCAATGGAAGAAGATGATGTGGAAGACATGGAACTAGGAGCGCTGTATTTGGATGTGATCGAAAAGGAATGCGAAAAGGTGGGAAAAGGATATGTCTCTTGGGAGCAAGTGGAAATCCTCCAGAAAGTCATCATCAGATCCAAAGTTTCCCAAGATCTGGGGATCAGCGCAGAGCCGCCGAAGGGGAGCAAGAAGAAATGTCTAGAGGAGGATCTAAAGAGAGGACGAAAGATGAACAAGAAGAGGATCACGACAGTTGGAGTCAAGATGATCGAATCAGGCCAGTACCCAATGATAAGGGAGGCCTTCTCTAAAGTAAGTAAGGTTACACAATGAAGATAATCTCATGGAATATTAGGGGGTGTAACCACCCGAGAAAGATTAAAACCATAAGTAGGAAGAATGGGTAGGAAAAACCAGACGTACTATTTTTACAGGAAACTAAATGTAGTTATGAAACCCTGTTGAGAATGGGAAATTTTTTTGGAAAGGCAACAATGTAATGACAATAGATGCGGTAGGCATGGGGGGTGGAATGGTGATTCTATGGCACCCATGGATGATAGAACTATTGGAGTGGCGTGCTACCCACTTCTCCTTAATGGTAGTCTTCAAATTCTTAGGATTTGGGATCACAGGGACCCTGGTCAACACATATGGACCTAGTGCTTTTCTACATAAACAAGCCTTTATCCACAATTTGAGATGGCTGAGGGTTCTGGCCCAGGAGGGGAATTGGATTGTTGGAGGGGATTTCAACCTGATTACCTCTCTCAGGGAAAAAAAGGGGGGGAGGAGGGCACTAGACAAGTATCAAGAGGAATTTAGGGATATTTTGGCCCTCGGCCCTCCGGCAGATCTGGAGACAGGGGATGGGTGGTTCACATGGAATAATAGGAGGGGAGGGGAACAATTGGTTTCCTCCTGGCTAGAAAGATTCCTGGTGTCAGAAAATATTGTCAGGGGGGCTGGGGAGATAAGGACGAGTGTTCTCCTAGCAGCAAGTTCGGATCATTGGCCAGTCAGTCTTGAATGGGACTAGTCAAATGCCATCCTAAGTAAGCCCTTCATATTTGAACAATTTTGGCTGGAGCACAAGGACTTTAAAGGCCTGGTGGAGAAATGGTGGCAGGAACTGGACAACCGAGGGGGGACTAGAATGTACAACTTTCAGCAGAAACTCAAAGAATTGAAAGCTAAGATTTGCACATGGAACAAAGAGGGCTTTGGCAATATCTTTGAGGACAAAAAAAGGCTTATCCAGGACATTGACCTAATCCAACAAAAGGGTATGGTGTCAGGAAGGGACATGGAAATGAAAGAGAAGGAGAAATATCTCCTCATACAACTAGATGCCAAAGAGAGACAGGAAGAGATATTCTGGAAGCAGAAATCCATAGTGAAATGGCTTCAGGAGGGAGAAAGGAACACCAAGTTTTTCCACAATTTTGTGGTCCATAACAGATTAAGCACGACAATCCACAAAATCAAGAAGTTAGATGGGTCCCAGGTGGAGACTAGAGGGGAGGAACTAACGAGCTGCTTCAAGGGAATCATGACTGAGGACAACAATGGCAGGGATTAGGACATTGCTCGGATCACTAATCTCATCCCCAGGAAGGTGACCAGGGAGAACAACGAGATGTTTAATAATCCCATATCCATGCAGGAGGTAGAGGAAGTAGAGAGCCAGATGACCCAGCGGAAGGAACCTAGCCCGGATGGATTCACAACCAACTTCTTCCACTACTTTTGGGATATGATCAAGGAGGAAGTCTGGGCAATCGTTGAGGAATCAAGAAGTAAATGAGGGGTTCTAAAATCCTTCAATGCTACTTTCCTTTCTTTGATATTGAAGGGGGAGGGAATAGAATCCCCAAACAAATTTAGACCCATAGCCCTCTGTAATGTGATTTACAAAATCATATCCAATGTGATAGCAAATCGACTAAAACCCCCCCTCCCAGGACTGATCAACCCCGAACAATCTCGTTTTGTGGAGGGCAGACAGATCATGGATGGTATTATAGAATTCCATGAGACCCTACATTCTTTGAAATGGACTAGACAGCTTGGGATGCTCATCAAGCTTGATATAGCCAAGGCCTATGACAAAATCAGCTGGAAATATTTGGAGAAAATGTTGAGGGAGCATGGGTTCAACTCGGAATGGGTGGAATGGGTCATGGCTCTGGTCACCACTCCCTTCTTCTCAATATTGTTGAATGGATCCCCGAAGAAGCTCTTTGCACTAACTCGGGGGATAAGGCAGGGAGACCCGCTTTCCCCTTTCCTCTTTGTCCTAATGGCAGAAGGCCTGAGAAAAATCATCCAAACTCAGGCGGATTGAGGAGGAATACGAGGCCTCTTGCTCCACGAGGGGATGGAAAAACGGACTCACCAGCAATTCATGGATGACACGATGCTTATGGGGTACCCTTCAGTCCAAGAAGCACGTGCTTTCAAAAGGAGCTTAACGCTCTTTGCTAAGGTGTCGGGGCTTGCAGTCAATGCTATGAAATCTCAGGTATTTTTTTTCTAAATACTGCACCCATGACTCAAAGAAATATAATTAGAATCTTGGGCTTCTCTAGAGGATCCTTCCCCTCCAAGTATTTGGGTGTTCCTTTGGGTAAAGGGACCATCAAAACCGCCTCCTAGCAGGATCTCATTGACAGGATCAATGAGAGGTTATTAAGCTGGGTTCTCAAGCCCCTAAACTTGCCTAGTCGAGTGGTCTTGGTAAAGTCGGTCCTCCAGGCCAAGCCGGTGTACCTTTTCTCCATTGTCTCAGCCCCCAAGGCCATCATCAAGGAGATTAGGAGTATTCAGCAAAACTTCCTTTGGCCAGGCAGAGAAGCTAAGGCCAAATTCTCTCTGGTTAGCTGGAAGAAAATATGTGCACCGAAAAGAAAAGGTGGTCTGGGTCTTCATGATCTCAAAGTTATGGGGGAAGTTCAAGGGGCCAACATATGGTGGGGATGGTGTAAATATACGCAGGAACCATGGGCCAATATCTGGCATAGGAAGTATGCGAGGGATCGTCCAAAAACCCAGCTAATAAGATTCAATGAGGAACCCCCAGGATCTCATATCTGGTCGAAGGCTCTAGTGGGACGAAAGATAGTCTAGGAGCATAGTTTCTGGTAAGTCAAAGTGGGGAATGAGGCCAAGTTTTGGGATGATTCGTGGAACCAACTCCCCAAATTAGCGAATGACCCATGATGGCAGCACATTCAAGCCAGGGGGATGGTGGAAGGAAAGACAAAGGTTCATCACTACCAGGAAGAGGGAATCCTAGGGATCCAGAGACGTTGGGATTTCCCGAACATAAGTGATGAGAGGATCTCAAAGGAAGACCTCTGTGCATTCAAGAATGAACTTCAGGAGCGGTGCGTTCTGCACAAAGATGAGGAAGACACCCTGCGGTGGGGATACATGCAAAAGGCTCCTTAAGCATAAATGAATCCTACACTATTAGGATAAGAGGGCAGGAGGTGGAGGATCATATATGGTCATCCAATCCCTGGCCAAAGGTGGCCACCTTTTGTTGGTCAGTAGTCCAACATAGAATATTGACAAGGGAAAATATGAGACGAAGAGGAATCCTAGGCCCGTCTCAATGTGCTCTTTGCAAATGCCTTGAGGAAATCATGAACCACCTGCTTGATTCTTGCTCTTTCTCCTCGGATCTCTAGGATAGGGGGGCTCAGGATTTTAGAAAGAGAAATAGGTGCAGGGGGGATCCGGGCCAAACACTGAGGGAATGGCATCCTAAATATTTCAAAACTCGCATATTGCGAACGATGTGGCAAGCCTTTCTGGGACAGGTTCTGTGGGTGGTATGGAAGGAAAGAAATGACCGAATATTCCGGGATAAGAAACATACTTCAGAGGAAGTGTGGAAGACCCTCACCTCGAACCTCGTTGAGACAATTCGTAGCATGGAATGGAATGAGGATGATAAGGAGCTCAATGGCCAAGAAAAGATAATTGCGGAGGGATGGGGGTTAACCAAAGGGAATCTTGATGGCCTGCGACAAAGGGAAAAATTATGCAGTGTTTCCATCCCTACTTCTTGGTCCCCCCCCACCGCGTCTGGTTTACAAGCTAAATTTTGATGGGGCGGCGAAAGGTAACCCCAGAGCAGCTGGATACAGAGGAGTCTATAGAAACTCGATGAGGTAAATTCTTCAAGTTTTCTACGGGTCAATTGGTTTTGATACAAACAACTCCGCGGAGCTCAAAGGCATGCTCCAGGGTCTCATTCTATTGCTCAGGGAAGGGTGGCTCCCAGCAATGGTGGAGGGGAATTCAAATATCCTCATACAGATGGTGAAGCAGCTTGCCAACGGGAAGACAATTGAGAAGGTTTCGTCCAGCTGGCGCCTGGCTAGTCGGTTGGAAATCCTTCGTAGCCTAGTCATGGCACATCCAGCAATCTCCTTCCACCAAGTCAGAAGGGAAGCAAACCAGGTCGCTGACATGCTGGAAAACGTTGGCGTAGGGGAGAATGGGGCCCGTAGGATGGGACTACTGGAGGACTTAGGTGTGACTCAGTGGATACCAAGATGCCGACAGCTGGCCCAGCAGGACGTCAGCATGAATGGACATATGGGGGAAGACGTGAGGAATAATCAAGGTTGCAACAAGGGGGCGGAGGGAGCCTTCCACATATCTCGATCAACTCCACATGTAATCATGAAGGTAATGCTCATTATATTCTGTGCCAGTCCTCTCACCATTAATCCTGGGTACAGTTCTCGGCTGGGAAGGGAAGGAGGGACATATTTTCTGAGAGAAAGGGATTCGGACATGACGATAGGTATGATGCCTCAACTCGTGCTGAGTACGGGGAGGGGTGACTACTGGATCAGGGAGATTGACGATAGGTACAAAACCATTAAGGTGAAGAATGCCCCTCCTCCTATTAATATTGATTTGGTTGCATGGCTCACCATCCACTTCCGGTGGAGGGAATATGCTGGTTTGGTGGTTATCAGGTGTAAGGAGCATTTGTGGGAAGGTCAGAGTAGTTCTGTGACGAGCTTGCGAACAGAGAGTGAGATGGCTCCTCCCCGGGGTGGTTATAGGAGGCCTAGTGCAAGAGAAGCCTCGGATTTGAGTCGTGACAAAGGGAAGGGGGTGGCCAAGAGAGGCATGGGCAATGCAACCCGAGCAGCTCCAAGCACAGGCGGCCACATAATTCTTCAAAGATCACATCCCCCTAATGGCTCACAAAGTCACAGAGAGAATGGAAAAGAAATTATGGGAGCAAGTTAAATTGATGTCGATGGAGGAAGTTTGAATGGAGGTCAAGGACTGGGTTGTGGACCCAGGTTCTACAGTAGGAAGGGCTTGAGCCCATGACCACCTGATAATGTTGTCTTGGGTCATTATGAACCTGGTTACGCATGCTGCTCTTAACCTGGAGGCTAAGAAGGAAGAGGTTGCGGCTAAGACTGAAGGGGACGAGGAGCCTGTCAAAGCGTAGAAGGAGCACCATGCGGAGCGCCGGGTGATGGACACGAATCTCAATGACCACAATGAGGATTTTCGTCTGATGCACCGTAAAGTGGATCAAATTGCGTCGTGCCTAGGAATCGTCCTCTACCATCTGGGGATGGAGCAACACCGGGAGGGCGGCCCTAGCCGACGATCTAGAGGTCGGGGCATGGAGCAGTCCGGTGGCGATCCTTAGCAGCGCGGGGATGGGTCGGTGTTGAATGCGAGCTTCACCAACGTCGACCATCTTCCTTGATTTTGCTTCAGGTTATGTTAATGCCCTGTCTGCATGTTAGCAAGTCTCTGTCAATAGAAATAGGTGTTGTTAGCTAGTTTACTTTTAAAGATAGTGGTGCTAGTTATGGGATTGAACTCTGTCATGGCGGGGATCTCCCTCTTTTGGGGAAGGAAGTAGCTTTTGTGGATGACTGTAATAGCTTTTGAGCTGGGTTTTTTTATGTGGCCTATGTTTTGAACGTCCATGTACTTGTGAATTTAGTAGTAATATAATCTTTTATTTACAAAAAAAAACTCCTCAACAACCCCAATAAGATGAAAAAATTTGTTAATTAATCTTAAAGATAAAAAAATATAGAGTAATTAAAACTCCAATACCATGAAAGACTTTGTTGATCAGTCAAAAGACAAAGAAATGTAGAGTAAGTGAAACTCCAATACCATGAAATGTATGAAATGTAGAGTAAGTGAAACTCCAAGACCATGAAAAACTTTGTTGACTAGTCTAAAGACCTAAAAACAAGGAAATGCAGAGTAATTGAAACCATAGTTGAATATTATTGTAATAAATAGAATTAAATAACTTTTATTCTTTTCCTCCTTTAAATTGTGTTTATTTTATTAATACAATAATAATAATAAAAACAAAAACACTTACATATTTATTCACCGCACATGTCGATGCACTAAATTACAATTTGCAGTCATCTCTAATTCTCCTGCTTATTAGTTATAAAGTGTCTGAGTCTTGTTGTTATCACTCTGACTTTCATGCAAGTGTTTCAAACTCTGACGTTTGGTTAAGAGAGGGTTGTTTGTCTATGTTCAATTTTCTGTCAACAACTTCTGTTCTGTTCATACCGACAACGTGCCCTGTGATTTTCAGCTGCTGTAACTATAATTTAACTTCTGATATTTTGGATTTATTCATAAACAAATATAGTAAAGTTGAACTATGTTTTGTAAAACTTAAGAACATCCAAATCTATACGGAATTTAGTACATAATAATTCCTATAATATACCTCAAAGACCAATTCCCAGTTCAATCCAATCATCCTTCTCCTTGGAATGGAGAAGGTACAACAAGATATGCACACGGTTGGTGATTGAAATCCACAGGAAAAGTCTTGTGAGCGTCGTGTTAGGTAGAGCAGGGAGGTCAACACAAGGGTAGGTACATAAGGCAGGAAGGGATGTATTATTTCACACGTAACATGCACTGTTCAAATTTGCGAACAAACATTGCATTACTTATTAGAAAAAAATTACGTGATTATCATTTTTAAGTATTTTGTCTCATTTCTGGATCGTGCAAATTTATAAGCTTATACATAATGACTGAAGACTGTGAAAACTATTTATGCACAAATTTTCAGTAATTTTATTATTAAAATTAGTTATGTTAAAAAACGGGTGTTCAATATGCATCTTGGAGTAGTTTATTTATTTAGTTTGTTGCAGGAATGTAGATGGTTGGAGTTGATCCAATGGTTGAGATTCATGTAGTAGCAACAATAAAGGCATTGGTGTAAAACCGAGTAGGGTTGCTCATAGGCCTGTTGTGACAAGGCTCGAAGGATACGCGACCCCTAGGATAGAGATGAGCCTCGATGTGCTTCGGAAAGTCTGGGCCCACAAGTTATTGGTATATCTAACTTGCAGGCTATTAGATATACTATTGAAAAGTTGCTGCTCCCATAGTTAAAAAACAATAAATACATTAATGTAGAGTGCATATTGAATAACAACAATTATATATTGAAAAAACAATAAAAACAAATAAAAGACACTTAAATCACCTCACATCCATCATCAAATTCTAATATAAAAAGAAGTGTTCAAATAACAATTTATATGGTTCAAATGACAATTTCATCTAAATAATTCAAAACATAACATTTATTCTAAAATCATAAATTATGATTATTAAAATTACATAACTGCTCAAATTACAAATACAAGAGTGAATTTTGATTAGATTTATAAATTACAAATACAAGAGTGAATTTTGATTAGATTTATAGGATGGAATATGATTTGATGCCCGTTATCCCATGCCTAAAGATACACCTTATAGAGACATCTTGACAACTTAGTTAGAGGGTAGAGCTAGACCTAGTGAAACTCGTACCACTAAATTAATGGGTCAACTTTGAAGTACGTTAATCACTCATAATATTTAAATTTATAACTGAAAGGATGAGCACTTATAGTTTAAAATATTTGCATTCTTAATTAAAAAAGAAATTTAAATATCACAACACACTTATACTATAAAGTATTTGCATTCTTAATTAAAAAAGAAATTTAAATATCATAACACGGTAAAACTAATATAATTAGTTTATTTGAAATAATTTTCTATATTTTTTAATTTATTTGAAATGACTTAAAGTGGTAAAACTAATATAATTAGTTTATTTGAAATAATTTTCTATATTTTTTAATTTATTTGAAATGACTTAAAAGCCAAATCCATGTTTGCTTTAAATTAAATGTATTAAACAACTTACTTTTTTAATTTATTTAAAATAATATAAAGCTAATTCTATATTTTCTTTAAATTCAATGTATTAAATAGCTATTTTTTAGAATGAGATCCTTTTATAACCCCTACTTCAATGAAAATTTAATGGAAAATAATGATCATTAACCATAACATTATCATGTGTAAACATTTGCAATACAAATGAAAATTTCTACAAAGTTAATATTTTTTTTTATTGAGTTCCAACCTTGATAACATGTCACATCTTGAAATGTTTGTCGTGTAACAAACATAAATGGGTGTTCAATATGCATCTTGCAGGAGTGTATTTATTACTTTTATTGCAAGGATATAGATCGTTGGATTTGATCAAATGATGAATCAATGGTTGAGATCCTTGCAGTGGCAACAATAACTGCAGTGATGTAGGGTTTATATTGAACGACAACAAATATGTGTTGAAAAAACAATAAGAGTAAAGGTAGAAAGGGCATCTAATATGGGGCACTCAAATCGCCTTATATCTATCATATTCTAGTATAAGAAAATGTGTTCAAATAACAATTTATATTATTCAAATGACGATATTGACTATCTAAATAGTTCAAAACATAATATTTAGTCTAAAATCATGAGTTATGATTGCTAAAATTGTAAAACTGCTCAAATCACATTTACTAAAACGAATTTTGATCATATTTATAAGTTGGAATATGATTTGATGGTCGTTATCCCATGCCTAAAGATAAAAATGGTACACCACATATAGACATCTTGGCAACTTCGATAATATATAATATGAATAGGCGAGTGTAAGGGGGAAGAGCCTAGACCTAGTGTCGTACCACTAAATTAATGGGTCAACTTTGGATTACGTTAAACACATAATATTTATAAAAAAATTATAAGTAAAAGGATGATCAATTATAATTTAAAGCATTTGCATTCTTTATAAAAAAAAGGATTTAAATAGCACAACATGATAAAACTAGTAGAATTCGTAATAGAGATTAACAATTTTTTATTTACGATGTTTTATTCAAATACTCATTAGTCTTGAATAAGTTTTTTTGTTATTTCAATTCTTGTTATTATGTTTCCCACTAGGGACATTTATCGATGGGCGTAATGGGGTGTATTAAATGGTGATTATGTTTCCCACTAGGGGCATATATCGATGGGGCCTAATGGGGTGTATTAAATGGTGGTTAGTGGACATATATCGATGGGGCCTAATGGGGTGTATTAAATGATGGCTAGTGGATATATATATTGATGGGGCTTGATGGGGTGTATTAAATGGTGGCTATGGTATGGATTTTTGTATTTTTTTTTGGGGCATTTAATTAGTGTTAGACATGATGATGTATGCATTGTTTTCTCCACTCCAGTGCACGGTGACGAAGTTGTGTCACTGTCTTGGGTGCAGTGGGATGATTGTGATAAATGTTGTTTTCCTATATTTATTGTCGCCCCACGTGTTGGGCGATGTGCATTGTTAATGCAGTCTTTTTGAGAAACGAGTCTCGAAGAGGGCGATGAGAGTTTTATTATGTTTGTTCTAGGAATTTTGGAGTTGTATTGTTGGTTTTCTTGTACTTTTGGTTATGGATTTGTGGCCCTATTACTTTCATTCTATCTGGAATTGTTTTGTATTGTGGTTGTTTTGTGTTTTCGCAGATGCTCATGTGCCATGGATTTCCAGGTTTGCTTTGGAGGGTCGGTGGTGCAAAAAATGGGGTAGTGGTTTTGTGGTTAGGTGATATTGTGCCGTGGATTGGAAGTTTCTTTTGTCGGGGAGTTCTTTGGACACCTATTGTTGATTCTTCAATGCTCGTGGTTGTGATCTTATGGTGTTGGTGTTCAGACTGGGGCGTGCAAAAAATGAGGTGTTGGTTTTTTTGCTGAGTGTTGGTATGCTATGCCTTCAATGTGTCGATGTCGAGCATGCGATAGAGAGGTTTGCAACAATTTCTAGTTTTCGTGTGCTTCTTGCACTATTTCTTGGCTAGGTATACAAATTTCTTCATAGTACTTTAAAACAAATTATATTTTGTGTTTTCTCTATTCGACAATTTCTTCACCTGTGTTTAATTTTTTTTCGATTTCATGCTTGCATCTATGAATTTTGGAAGCAAGTTGTGTTGGATAAATTGTGTTCTGGCATTGTTGTGGACTTGTGCCAGGATATGTGCTTTCTAGTTCAAATTTGTGCCTATCTTGTTTTATTGTTTGAACGTAGGGTTGAATTTGATGTCTTTGGGGTTTCCGTGGCATATGCCATGTAGGTGGTTGGGTTCTGGAAGATAGTTTGCTTGTTTCCTATAGGAACATTTTTTTCCTTTGGTGGATAATGTTCCCACCATGGGTTGTTTTTGGGTTTATGGTTACGGGGCTGCATGAATTCCCCTCAAAGTGAGTTATCTAATGTGATGTTTTTGTTTGATTTGTGATTTGTTGTTCTATACACATAGAAAATATCAATTAGAAAAATTGCTTTTGGTTCTGAACTAGAGTTTTCTTGTTTCGTAGAGAAAATTATTTTTCTTTAATGGATAGTCTTCCCACCATCAATGATATTAGGGTTTATGGTTACAGGGCCAAATTATTTGTACATATTTGCTGGTGGTCGCACAAATTTCCCTCAAGCGAGTATTTTTCCTTATATTCAACATCAAACCATTTCCATTTAAGCTCTATAATTTTCATTTCTTTTATAGTCATCGCCAGTTTTTTCGGTCTTGTCCATTATCCCAAATTTTTTTCCTTGAGTGATCATGTGCTGTAGATCTATTTCCAGTTGTCCAGCCTTTAAAAGGAACAAAAACTAAGACATATCTTGGAGATATTCCCTCTAAAAATGTACTTCCTCATTTTATTGATAAACAATATCCTCTGTTTGAAAAATATACTAAAGTCTCAAAGTAGTGCATTTGTGAAACTATTGCCCACTTGGATTGTTTGAAACTTTGAACCATGTGAAATGAAATCATGTCTTCTATAATTTTTCAAAAGTCCTTGGGATTCGAACAATAGACTTGTTAACATCATTATATGTTGCAATATTTCTATCTTACATCCTGCCCAACTGTGTTTTTGGAGTGGCTTCTATGTTCTATAAAGCTTCTCTTAGTTTGTTTTTCCTAGTTTTCCTATTCGTTGTATTTCTGTATATAACAAAAGAAGTGAGCTAATAATTGAAAAAATTCAAATCCTTGTGTTCTAGATTTCTTCGTTCTTTAGATTCTTTTAAAATGACATATCCAATTTTTGAACTAGAGATATGGTACCACTAGATTCTCAACCTGCAAGTGAATATGGGACCCAATATTAGACAGATCTAACACGTGATATTTGACTATAAAAACACTACAAATAATAAAAAATAAGGAATAGTTGTCTAAGGTTGGGACCTTGTTTTTGCTATAAATTCATTTAAAAACAAAATACTGGAATAATGTACAAAACAGAATGGAAAATGGCAAGGTCTAACTGAATTTAGGATAATTTCCACCTTACAAAAGTTGACCCACAATGTTACTCTAGTTCTTGAGTTTTGACATATATAGAAATCCGTGTTTGTCTCATCTCTATTCCTAGACTTGAGTTTTGACATATATAGAAATCTCTGTGATT
This sequence comes from Pseudotsuga menziesii, assembly GCA_001517045.1. Classification (NCBI taxonomy): domain Eukaryota; kingdom Viridiplantae; phylum Streptophyta; class Pinopsida; order Pinales; family Pinaceae; genus Pseudotsuga; species Pseudotsuga menziesii. The sequence goes on along the minus strand of LPNX010503263.1, from coordinate 330,394 downwards.
TGTTGTGCTCTACGCATAGAAAATATCAACTAGAACAATTGATTTTGGTTATGAACTAGATTTTTCTTGTTTCGTAGAGCAAATTATTTTTCTTTAATGGATAGTGTTCCTGCCATCAATGGTATTAAGTAGGGTTTATTGTTACGGGTCCAGACCCTTTGTCCATATTTGCTAGTGGTCACACAAATTTTCCTCAAGCAGGTTTTCTGCCTCATATTTAACATCAAACCATTTCCATTTCAGCTCTGTAATTTTCATTTCTTTTACAGTCATCACCAGTTCCTTGGCTTCTGTCCATTATCCCAATTTTTTTTCCATGAGTGGTCGTGATGTATATCTTTTTCCTATTGTCCAAACTTCGAAAGGAACAAAAACTAGGACATATATTGGTGATATACCCTCTAAAAAAGTAATTCCTCTTTTTATTGATCAATAACACCCTCTATTTGAAAACTATACTAAAGTCTCAAACTAGTTCATTTGTGAAACTATTGTCCCCTTGGATTGTTTGAAACTTTGAGCCATGTGAAATGAAATCATGTTTTTTTTCATTTTTCAAAACTCCTAGGGATCCAAACAATAGACTTGTTAACATCATTATGTGTTGCAATATTTCACTTTAGCAACACATTTTCCTGGACATAGGAACCTTGTCAACACAAAAGTGGTTGCAAATTAGTTGGATTTAAAAATAGTTAGGGTCATCATACATGTCCAAGTCAACTAACCGTTAAGCATATGTCTTCACTCTACTATGTTTTATTGATAATATTGTAATTTTAATACATGGCACATTTGTTTTTGCGGCATTTGCAGTTTTAGTTAATATCTTACATTCTAACATTGATCTTTGTTATACAAAATTTACATTTTCACTTAAGCTCTTGCTTTCTATGATATAGCCTAATAGTTCCCTTTGGGAATCACTTTTTACATTTTATCACTTGCTAATTTCTAATGCTTTGTTAGCACTTGTGTCTTGCTAGCTCTTGGTTTCTACAACAATATAGCAATTTGAACCATGCACATTTGTATTTAAGTTTATTATATTCTTATTGCTAAGAAGTCCATATGATGAAAACTATTGTTTACAATTTTGCAAATACTTTTATTGTTGCCATTTTCTCTCATTGATTTGACTATAATTTGCACACAATGTGCAAGAACATGTTCTTGTAAGAACACCTACAATGCCAATTACTTTGACATCAATTGTTCTTTTGATCATGCTTGCCATCCCGCTGCCTCTAAGGATGAGCAATTATCCTTCATTAATCCTTGAAAAAGAAAAATGAGCAAATTAGAAGAAGGAATTTTTGCACAAAGCAAAATAGAAGACATATTCTGGCCATGTCAAAGAACATATATTAACTCATACTGATTGTGTTTCTTTTAGTGATCCTATTTATGTTGTTATTATGGAAATTTATTAAATGATAATCAACTTAGGACTTAAGCTATGGCAACATAGAAAACTTAACATGGTATCAGAGCTATCTCGAAAAGAGCATCTTTCATGAGGTAAATCTCTCTCTCTCTCTCTCTCTCTCTCTTTCTTCTTCTCCTGACAAGAAAATTAGGGTTTTCTAATTAAGTGGAATTTTTTAGTGCAAGTGACATAGGGAAGTGTGCCCCTCCTAGGCACATATTTTGACACCAAGATTGAATTTTTTCAGTGCGAATATTCTCTAGAAAGTCGGGCCCTGGTTTGGATTGGAACTAAAAAACTAGAAAACCAAAAAAACTAGAAACATAATGAAAAATTGCAGTCCAGGATCTTGCAAGTCCAGTTTCAAGGGTTAGAATTTGGATTCTTCAGAAATTGACTATACCAACATACTCGCCTCAGTCAAGCACATATTTTGGTGAGTACAATTTTCATTTTTGAGAAATTTTCAATTTTTGTCATTTTCTGATCTTGGGGACAAGATGTCTCCAAGCACTAAGCTTGATGACAAGTTGAAAGGCATATAAAACCTCCATGCTTGGAAATACAGAATATGACTCATTCTAGAAGAGAATGATCTTACAAAGTTTATCAAGGAAGTTGTGTAGGAGCCCGAAGAAGATGAAGAAAAGGAAAAGTACAATAAATAAATGATTAGAGCCAAGATGATCATAACAGATTCTATTAAGGATCACTTGATTCCTCAAGTATCCTCTAAGGATACACTTAAGGAGATGTTTGATTCCCTATCAAGAATGTATGAAGAAGAACCTCCCAATAAGTTAGCAAAGGAAGAAGATGAGAGTATATTTTGTTCTCTGCTCTCTTCGTGTATGTGACGCCTAGAAGTGACACATGGATGATTAGTAGTGGTACTTCAAAGCACATGATAGGTCAAAATACAACTCTCTCCAATTTTGAAGAAAGGGACTCTCCTCAGAAAGTTTCACTAGGATATGACTATCAATATCCCATCAAGGGAAGAGGGGAAACCACATACAAGGTTATTCAACAACCTTGATGAAGATGAAGGATGTACTATATGTGCCTGGCTTGAAGAAGAACTTACTTTCTATTTCAACCCTAGATAAGAAAGAATTTCAAGTTTCCTTTATAGAAGGTGAAGTTCTTATGTGTCCTATAGGAAAATATATAGAATATGCATCTATCATTGGGACATAAGAAGGTCGCCTGCATAAACTAAAAGGTCACTCAGAGGAAACCTTGAGTCATGATACTACAAGTCCATGTGAACTATGGCATAGAATGCTTTCTCACATAAACTACAAAGCCCTACCACATGTGAGCAAGGTAGTCACAGGTCTACTAGACCTAAAGATTGATCATGAAGGAATATGTAAATTATGTAACCTTTGATGAAGAGACAACTCAGAAGTCAAGAAAGTGCCAACTTGAAGAAGTTGTAGCTCCCAGAGTCGCAAAAACGATGAAGGAATTTGCACCTTCTCATGATGATGATATTCCGAAAGAACATGATATGTTGGAGCCCCAAGAACCTCCCCACATAAATATTTCCCACAAGATAAATCCATCTTTGGTTTGTGAGATTATTCAAGAAGTCGAAAGGTATGGTGCTCTAGAAGGCTACACAAGGTTGAGCAAGAATCCAAATCCATTTCCTAGTTATGTGGTTTTGATGTTTGATCTTGTAGATAAAGAAGCTATTTTTTTTGAAGAAGTAGTTCATAAGAGAGAATGGGTAGAATCCATGATGGAAGAATACCAATGCATAATGAAGAATGATGTGTGGGAAATAGTTCCCAAACCAGAAGGTAAGAGTGTGGTATATTCCAAATGGATCTACAAGATAAAACATGTAACTGATGGAATTATTGAGAAGTACAAATCCAGATTTGTGGCCCGTGGATTCTCTCAACTGGAAGGAATCGATTATGAAGAGACATTTGCTCCTATATCAACGTACATTTATATCAGAACCATCATGCCACTTGCTCCCAAGATGACATGGAAGTTACACCATATGGATGCGAAAACAACCTTCCTAAATGGTGTTATTGAAGAAGAAGTGTACATAGACCAACCACAAGGTTTTTAAATAAAAAACAGAAGAACACATGTATGCAAATTGTTGATCACAATTTTGTCATTATTCTTGGCTGTTAATTTTCTCTTTTGGCATCACTTTTGTCACCTTTTGTATACTTCTTGTCATTCAGCTTATCAATTGACCCCAGGTACGAAAGTATTTGAATTTTATGCAAGTATTGGTTGATTTTTGTTATTACATGATTTTATTAAGCAATTATGTGATATTTGTAAATGTGCCTGATACATAGACTTGTTTTGCATACTATGGTTTCTAAACGAGCCTCCATGTGGACACACATTCGTGCCAAACACACATAGTCACATCCAGCTTGTCATGCATCCCTCCGATCAACCCACACCTTGTTACTTGGAATATTCTCAAGCGTTTAAAGCACCGAACGGTTTTTGTTGATTTGTTAGCCATGCATCCTGCTAGTACGAGAGTCTTTTCTCTAGAAGACTCAGGATCCTGTCCTCTCGACTCAACACCATGCTCTATGGCTACGTCAACGGACATCCTTACACCCACAACCCATGCGAGGATAACCGATGCGCAAAGGATTAGGAAGACGGTTATGCGTTGTCACAAATTGTTACACGGTTGTTTGTTAGCAGTTAATGTTGTATATTTGTGGAGTGGTCGACCATTGAAAGGGTCGACCTGCTCATCCATCTAAAATTATATAAATTCGTCTCCAGAAGAGAGTTGAGTTAGTTCGCCATCATTAGCAAAGAATTCTGTAAACTCTATTCTGAATTTAATACGAGTTCTATCTTCAGCTGTGAATTTATGTCTTTGTTTTCATGAGTGGTGGATTGATATAAGTGCAACCCCTAATTGTTGAGAAGGCCCCCTCAACAACCAAACATCTCCATTTGTATTTATGTTATCCCTTTTTGCAGGTAAGTAATTTGTATTTCCAGTTTCTGTAGGTAGTTTAATTCTCCCGTAAATTGATGTTGTTTATCTCCTCATATTCTATAATGTGTGTTTACTGTGGTTAATACAATTTAAATTGTGCTGTTAACATAGTTTCCATTTCTAGAATTAAAAGTGACCGGTTACACATAGTCATTTACAGTCTTCTTTTCAGCTTGTTTCCTGGTTTTATATTTGCAATCGAATAGAGTTTAATTAGTTTAATGTTTTAGGCTTAGTTTGTAGTTAGATTCAGCTTTGTCAATTCCTGTTTAGCTATAGATTAACTTCAGTTATCTTTTCATTTGTCTCATTAAGAAATAGGAAATAATCTCTCTTCTTAACTATAGATTAGCACAAGTTATTCTTCTATTGTTTCAATTGTTAGATAAGTTTAGTTACTATTTTTTCTACATTACAATCTCATATGCATAAATTAGCTGATGTTAGGATCATCTAGGTTATCTATTTCGTAATTCACACTTTTTTTCTCCATCCATACTGCCATTTGGACTTTCTATCTATACTGCCATTTAGACCTTCATTCAAACTTTAATATTCCCGTTTTGTTTTATGATTGTTTCAAATTTAGTTTTCCTGGTTTTTTAAAATGTATCACCTTCTGTAATTGAACAGTAGTTATATATGTATAATTAGGACCTTACTTCAAACCACATAAAGTATCCATTAAGTTCCATAGTTACTCTTATATTTCATTTCTTTTATCTTAGTTTGTTCTTGAATTGTGTTTCTTCTGTCTCGGATTTCTTCATTCATTTCTGCTGTAGAATTTGTCAATTGCATCCCTGGTTTAGTCTACTTCATCCTTATTTAGATTGAATTTAGAATTAATTTTGCTAATTCTATTGTTTAAAAGGCACATTAGTTCTTTATAATTTGATCATCATTTCTAGAATAATATTTATCCTCCTTACTTCATGGTTATTGAAGATGTTCATAGAATAGGGTTGGTTTTTCTAAGATGTCTTTATTAGGTTTTCCACTTGATTTTAAATTATAAATTATTTTCAAGTAAATATATTTATTAAGTTTTGTACTTGCTTCTAAATTATATTTTATTCCCTTACATTTGTTTCATACGAGAGTAGTATACCTCCAACTTCAAAGTAATCGTTAAAATAGTCTTGTTTCTTGTTGTTGATAACATTTGTTTATGGGTAGAACATAAATCATAATGTTTACTATTACTTGTAATTGGACACTCCTTAGTTTACATCTATTTGTAGAAGTTAAATTAGACTTAATTCCATTCTGTTTCTTTGTTTCTTTTGAAAGCCATTTTGATACACCTCCTTCTCCAGTTCCAGTCACAATGAATGCATATCCTTAGAATCCTCAAGGAGAATGGAACTAGATAATTTAGTTTAATTATTGTACATTTGTCAATCACATGTATAGTTTAGTTATTGNTATATATATATATATATATATATATATATATATATATATATCTTGTAGTTATTATTTATAGAGTAGATTAGTATAGATTGATACTGCTCTAATCTAGTGGTCTTTTCCCAGTCTAATTTCCTTAGTAGTTGGATTTTTGGAGTTTGACTTGGTTTTTCATTTTGAAATATCTTTTGATCTTTTCTTTTTTAAAATATTTCTACGACACCTTAGGCACCCTTCTACCTTAGCATATATTTTGTGTCAACTCTAAGTTTACAAACCTCGGTCGATAACTAAATATTTGGTGAATTAATTAAGACAATAAAACAACCAACATTTTTGGCGTCGTTGTCGGGGAGTTGTTCTGTAAGGTAGAATAAGTAGAATTTGCTTATGAAGTTTAGAAATAGGTTGGTGGCAAGGGAGTGGTAAGATGAGATGTTAGAACCTACGCATCTATTATAACAGGAGCCCCCAAATCTAGCAGTGACAGTAGTATTGTAGGTTTTCATTTAGTTTAGCTTTTCATGAACATACCTATAGATTCGAAAGGTAGAGACGTTAGAACTAGTTCTTAGAACTTTTTAAAAATTCCTACTAACCTTTACGGGGGGCGTAATACTCCAACCACTAACTCGACATAAAGGTATCGGAAGACACACGTAGGAATTAGTTCTTCTTGGAAACCTAAAAGAGTGGCCATAAAAGGTAGGGAAACCCTGGCAGGAAGTAGTTCTAAAGACCCCATTCCTGAAGAAGTTTCTGAGGGCTAGCCATTGGAAGCCCTCAACTCTCCACTGGTGCAAAAACCTAATGATACAACTTTTTCACTAGTAGGGGATCAAAACTTCACCAATTTCATTGATCTTGCTTAGGTAAAAGCTCTCTTTGGCAGCTCAATAAACACAGTTGTTTCACAGATTGAGACATCCACAATAGGACCTACCTTCCCTATAGAACCTAATAAAGATATGGCCGACAAATTCTCTTATCAGAGGAAGATATCCCCTGAAGAAGAATGTTGGGATGCCTCATTATCACCTCGGAAGGAACCTCCTAGGTACACTCTTTTCAAAAACCAAACCTACATGGAGAGATGGGGAGAAGCTGAAGATCATGACAAGGTTAGAAATGATGGAGAAGAAGGAGAAAATCGAACTGAGGCTACCTTCAGGTTTCCTATCCTAGACATTGCACATGATGTAAATATGAAGAACATCCCTCCTTCCTCATTACCTACTTTCTATGGAAAAAGTAATGAAGACCTGGACACACTTTTGTTCGAGTTTGATATTCTTTGTAGAAGCTATAAATATCTACAAGATGCTCACAAATTGAAACTTTTCCCTACTACACTAAAAGATTCTACTTTAAGATGGTTCATGGGATTAGGAGAGTATAGTATCAGAACTTGGGAAGATTTGAAAACCATATTCTTGTGGAAATATCAAGAGTATTGCAAACCTAGAGACTCTGGAAAAAATATTTTCAAGATAGAACAACTCAAAGACGAGAGCTTAGAGGATTATCTCGAAAGGTTTATCTATACGTTACACAAGTCTAAATATAATGACATTCGAGAAGATTTAGTACGAACACTCTTCCTTAAAGGGATCTCAGAAGACCTGGTAGAAAACCTTAATCTCATGGCATCTGGTGGTATCTCTCACAAACCTTTTGCACAAATTGGTGATATGTGTAGAAACTACTCTAGAATTAGGGGGGAATTCGGGAGCCCTACAATAGAAATCCAAAAGGGAACACCTCTAGTTCTGGAGGAGTCACAAGGATAGAAATAGGAAACCTATTGGAAAACTTCAAAACTGATATTTTAGGAGAAATGGGTTCCCAAATAGATGTGTTACAAGCTAAGAAGAGGCAAGAGGAAGAATGTTTTAAACAATGAGCATTTTCTGTCCAAAATGTAGGACTAAACACCACCAAAGGGAATTCCCCTTGAACAACATTTTCGTATGTCACATCTGTACGTATGATCATACGATAGAAAAATGCCCATCGCTGCCTGGGTTACAAGCCATATATAAAAGTGGGGACATTGGTGAAACATATAGGAGGCCTCCTTGGAAACCAAGAGACCAACCACCATATCAAAATTTGTCACCACAACCCCCACCCTATTATCATCCCTACGAACCACCTCAACAATGGAACACTTCAAGTTGGCAGAACTGGCCACCCCAGTATCCTCCTTCTCCTCATTTTACTCAGCATCGGTATTGGCCACAGGGGTGGAGGGCACAATCATACCCCCAGTCACCACCTGTCTTTGAACCTAATCATCCTTATCCTCAGCATCCAGCCAATACCCAGCAATTTTTTCCTGGGTTTGTGCGTCTAGTTCCCTTTATTGCATAACAACATCATCATTTCCAGAATACAAATCCTCCATGACCTACATTATTACCCGCACAATTGATACCTAACCCAAACAATAAGTCAACTTAAGCTCTGAACAACACTGAGTTGTAAACTCTTCCATCCTATGTTATTTTGACTGTACTCGTACACGAGATACAATTATGATCTGGAAGAGTGGTGAATGACAAACCCAAGTCACTAGTCGTCATTTGTGAGGAAAATGAATAAGAAGAAGACCCTAATGAGGTCATGAATGATGCTGTTTTGCAAGATGTAGATATCCCAAATATTCCAGCACATACCCATCCTCAGCAAGAACCAACTCAGGAACAAAGGATCCCTCCATTTCCTTAACGAATAGCAAAAGAAAAACCTGTAATTCGTCCCGAGTATGACATTTTAAATGAACTAAAAAATATATGTGTCAAAATTCCTCTATTACAGGCTATTAAGGATATACTAATTTACAACAAGGTAATAAAGGAACTGTGCATTAAATGCCTTGGTAAGAAACAAAAAGACCCCCTCACGACTCATGTTACAGGAGAGAGTCTGAGTGTATGAAAGACCAGTCTCGGGTTGCAAAATATACAAATCCGGGGAGCCTAGTGGTAACTGTTATTGTAAATAATTTTTCCATAGAAAATACACTTATCGATTTAGGATTTGCTATTAATATGATGACCACCGCAGTCTTAGAAGTTTTATAGTTGGGACAATTTCTCCGACCGATCCCTTCAATCCTAAAACTAGTAGACCGTACCACAATAAAACCTGCTGTAGTGTTGGATGATATTATTGTATCAGTGGATTCATGGGAATATCTCATTGAATTTATGGTCATAGAATCAAAGGATCCTTCTAAAGGACATCCCACTATCCTGGGAAGACCATGGTTAGCCACTACTAATGCCTTTATAGGATGCAGGGATGGGGAAATGACCATTTCGAATGGGTTGTCAACACATAGATTTGTTTTATACCCCCCAACACAACCAGTAACTAAAAACTTGTGGTGGATAGACTGTTCTTTTGGGGATGAGAAATTCAACGACCTTTCCCTTCCTAGTGATTACTCTTGGGCACTTCAGGAGCAGACTACTAAGAATGTGTTAAACCAATTTCTTTCCTCAACAACTTGTATAGATTTTCCTCAGTCTTTTGCTCAATTTGATCAAATTTTTGGAGATGAGTTTCAGGAAAATATGGCCCTCTCAAGACTTGTGGAGACACCATGTGTCTTTGCAATTGAATAGCATACATGATTCTATACCATACCTTGTGAAGTTGGTCCTGAAATTTTTTTACATATAAACGTAGGGTTAAGTGAAAACCAATAAGAGAAGTTGCTCAAGGTCCTTAAAAAACAAGTGGGAGCATTTGCATGGGAATAAATTGATATGAAGGGTATACACCCTGACACTTGTATTCACCATATTTACATGGATGCAAACATACCACCTGTAAGGTAGTCGCAGAGGAGGATGAATCCTGCTTTGAAGGACATGGTTAAAAAAGAGTTACAGAAACTCCTCAATGCCGGTTTCATCTACCCAATCTCAGACAGTAAATGGGTGTCTCCTCTAGTGGTAGTCCCAAAGAAATTCACATGGAAATGGATTATTTGTGTTGATTTCTGAGAGCTAAATAAGGCTACTCTTAAAGACTACTTTCCTTTGCCCTTTATTGATCAAGTGCTAGATACCTTGTTTAGCAAACAATACTTTTCCTTTCTCGACGGGTGCAGTGGATACAATCAGATTTTGATAGCACCTGAGGATTAGTATAATACTACTTTTACGTACCCTTGGGGGACATATTCCTATATAGTTTTTCCCTTTGTCCTATCTAACGCACCTACCACTTTTCAACGCGCAATCTTAGGAATTTTTGCTGATCTTATACATGATTGCATAGAGGTGTACATGGATGATTTTACGGCTTATGGTAATACTTTCCAAGAGGCTGTTGATAATATTGAGAGGGTCTTGATAATATTGAGAAGGTCCTGATCCGATGTCAAGAGACAAACCTAGCCCTTAGCCATGAAAAATGTAAAATATTATTAACAGAAGGTATAGTATTGGGGCATCATGTCTCTTCAAAAGGGATCAAGGTAGACCCTGCCAAAATAGAAGTAATTGTTGGTCTTCCCTCTCCAAAAACTCAAAAGGAGGTAAGGAGATTTCTTGGCCATGCAGGTTACTATCATCATTTTATTGAAAATTTTACTAAAATAGTTGCACTGATGTTTAAACTTCTTGCGAAATATGTAGAATTCCAATGGATTGAATCTTGTCAAAGTGCTTTTAAGGTCTTAAAGGCTAGGTTATCAGTGGAACCAATACTTAGGGGTCCTGATTGGTCCCTTCCCTTCCATATATCCACTGATGCTTCTGACTTGGCCATAGGAGGAGTCATATATCAAAAGGAAATCCAAGAATCTTATGCCATCTACTTCGTAAGAATTTGATTCCTGCCGAATTGAATTACATTGTTACTGAAAAAGAGTTTCTGGCAGTAGTCTACTCTATCAATAAATTTTGTCATTACATCACATGATATGAATTTTTTGTGCATACAGACCACTCTTCCATTAGATTTCTAATGAACAAACCAATTACCAATGGCAGGGTAACCCGTTCGCTTATTCTACTACAAGATTTTAACATCTCTGTCATTGATTGACCTAGTGGAGAGAATCAGGTAGCAGATTTCCTCTCTCGTATTCAACATGATGATGGTGCTAAACCCGTTGACGATACTTTCCCTGACATACATCTATTTTTCATGTATGTTAAAACTCCTTGGGTTGCACACATTGCTAATTATTTAGCAATTGGGAAGTTACCAAACTACTTGTCCCCACATGAGAAACGTCGCATTATAGTCCAAAGTTCTAACTACTCTTGGGTTGACAATGACCTCTTTCGTACTGGTCCAGATCTTATTATCAGACGATACATACGAGAGGATGAGATGACATAAATCCTCCATGCATGCCATGATGGGCCATGTGGATGACACTTCTCGGATAAGCGGACATCATACAAAGTGTTGTACTATAGATATTATTGGCCAAGCATATTTAAGGAAGCTGCCAAGTATGTTAAAGGATGTGACAGTTTCCAGAGAATGGGTAGACCTACATCATCTGATGATATGCCCTTACAACCTCAAATCATGATTGAACCTTTTGAGAAATGGGCTCTTGATTTTGTAGGGCCAATATCTCCCATGTCCCTAAAAAATAAGTATATTCTAGTTTGCACGGACTATGTCACCAAATGGGTAGAAGATAAAGCTTTGTTTCGAGCCACAGAGAAATATGTGGTAGAATTTATATATCAAGAGATGTTTACTCGGTTTGCTGTGCCTAGGGAAATTATCACGGACCAAGGTTCTCAATTCACCTCCAAATTGATGAAAGAACTTACCACGAAGTATGGCATCCAACATTGCAAGTCCTCACCCTACCACCCATAGGCTAATGGCCAGGTAGAATCAACCAACAAGGTATTGGAAGCTATCTTAACCAAAACTATTCATCTACATCATAAGGATTGGGCAGATAGACTCCCAGAGGCCTTGTGGGCCTATCGAATAACATGGAGGAACACTACTAGACATACACCTTATGAGATAGTATATGGGAAACAAGTCCTTTTACCTATTGAATTCCAAGTTAATAGTTTTCCTATGCCCGTACAGTTAGGCATGGATTTGGAAGAAGCACAAAAACAATGAGTTTCATAGATCAATGAGTTGGATGAGATTAGACAAGACACACTCCAAAAAACAATATGTTAATACAGAACCAAGGAAAAAAATGACATGATAAATTTATTAAGCAAAAGCAGTTTAATACTATGGATTGGGAATTACTATTCGACTCAAGGTATAAAAATTTCAAAGGAAAATTAACTACCCGTTGGATGGGTCCATATGAGTTAGTTATAGCCTTCGATAACGGGTCAGTAGAAATTAAGACAATTGATGGTTCACAAATTTCCTTTGTCGTAAACGGACACAGACTTAGACTTTATCATCAACTAGTATCTAAACAAGATTTTGTGCAAAACATCTTACAACATAAGGAGATGGAGTTGGTAGAAGAAGTCATTCCTCCTCCTCCTGATCCTTAAATTATTTTGGGTTGTCATTATTTGTATATATGTAGATATGTTTTTGTTCTTCGAATAAATCAAGAGTCATTCCATTCAAGCTTATTTCATTTATACAAGGGATTCATTCCTATGATCACCCTATGGAATTTTGTCAATTAAAACAGGAAGACTCTTTTCCTTCCCCTAATTTTGATAAATTTTATATATGCTTTTGTTGAGAATAAATTTGAATCATTTAACAAGTGGTTTTGAAGTTTTATTACAAGAACATTATCTCTATAAGTAGATCATGAAATATTATCTGAAAAGGAAAGTGCTCTGAAATACTCATAATGTATCTTATCTCCTTCTCTTTTTGATTATCGTCGAAAATTGAAATTTATAGTGAAAAGTTAAAGTGTTCTTTATATCATTCCCAACCATTTTCTTCTATGATCCTTCATGGTTTTATATATGGTATTTTGATTCAGACATGCACATTTCTGATTTATCATTAGAACAATTTCTTAAGACCTACTCTAATCATCGTTTTCTTCAAAATTATATCTTACACCTATGGACTACTAGTTCATCCTACACTCATTATCAAAACTTGTCTCTTAAGCATTTTTTAGCTAACTCAAGAGTAAGTGAAATTCCTGTTTGTGGGGAACATTACTGATCTTTTATGAAGAAGATAGACTGAGAGGTCAAGGAACAACTTTAAGTTCATGAGAGGAAATTTCAACTCAAAATGGGCCTCCTAAGGAAAATTAATAAAATAATAGTTAAAATAATAACATAATATTTATTAATTTTGTAGAAAGAAAAGAAAAAACTACTTTTTTCGTTCATATTTTCGACATATATTCCTGTGTTTTTACTCAAATTTCGATCGGGAGAGCTCGTTGGATGTGGAATTAAATTCTGCATCCAACGAGTACCCTTTCGACATACTTTTGACGGGCCTCACTACCCCAAAAACAAAAAATACCTGAAAAAACATACATCATCATCATGTTTTTTCAGGTATTTCTTGTTTTTGGGGTAGCGAGGCCCATCAAAAGTATGTCGAGTGGGTAATCGTTGGATGCAAAATTTAATTCCACATCCAATGAGCTCTCCCGATCAAAATTTGAATAAAAACACAGGGACATATGTCGAAAATACGAACAAAAAAGTAGTTTTTTTATGATACCTATCCCCAAATTTATATTAAAAAATTGTTTAAGAGGTGCTCCCTTTTTGAATTTTAAATCATTTTGATTGGCTAATACACGATGACGGGGAATTTGTATTATTTTTGGAAGGCCCATTTTAAATTGAAATTTCCTCTAATTGATTATCTTTTGACATAATCTATAATTTAGGCCATTATGAAAAAATTACTTATAAGGTTCACTCTAAAAATTTGAATTCTGTGTTTAACAGGATTAACACGCTCTGGTACCAATCGAATTCCACATAGTAAAATCATTATACAAAGCAAACCCGTTGGGGTACTGAACAGGCTCGCTGGCAGCGGGTCCATGCTAAGTAACATCTTAAACAAGGAAGCTCGGTAACTGCAAGTAAACCTGTCGGGGTACTGAACAGGCTCGCTGACAGCGGGGCTATGCTTACATGGTACCAAGATATACCTGTCGGGGTACTGAACAGGCCTTCTGGAAGCAGGGAAATGTCGAGTAAAAGAGATCTGGTTAATGCATCACTATGCACATGGTTCGTAAAAAAAAAGAGAAAAAAACACATGTTTAGGCCTATTATTTATAATGTCATTAAAGAATGGATGTAAGTTGGAATTGGACTAATCATGTAATTCAAATAATTCCTAGGATATGATTATCCTGGAAATGGGATCCATAACTATAGAAATATCACAAAGTCCAGGGTGAACTTAAAATATTCTTTGGATGACAAGAGATCCTTAAAATGAGGCATGGATGACTAGTTTTTCCTATGGCATTTTTCGCATCAATTATATTATCATTATTCGTATGGTCTTCCTAAGCACTGTTATTTTTGGTGAAAATACATATCTGAATCATCTCCATTTACTAGTTCGTATTTCTTTTTCTTACAAAAATAATAACATGTTAGAACTATTTGTTAAATTATTTGGAAATTAATCAGTTTTTCTTTGATGGCTTGAGGACACGCCATATTTTTGGTTTGGGGGAATATTAGACTATCTTTATTTTTTTATTTATCTCTGACAAATGATAGGTGCTTTTAGGATAATGCATGTAGCAGAATATTGTTCCAATCTTTGATGAATAAAGAATAGTGCAACTGAAGGTTCAATAAAGCTGATTTGCATAATCCTTTTGTGTGCTTGCAGCCTAGAAAAATTTACTGCATATTAGTAGCAGTCAAATCCAGCAAAGCGCATTTTTGCATAGAGGGTCCATATGAAGGATCATAGGAAGGGTCGAATGCCGGTCCGAATGGAATGTCGAATGGGACTGTAACATTATAACAGTATGATTAAATATGTCAAGGTGTTAATTTCTTTTTGTTTTAATTATGGGCAAAGAATTTAATTAATTGAACCATACCCATAATTATTAGGTCTCATCCATATGCTTATAAAAGCATTACGATTTATTAGGACTCACCTTGTCATCCAACGTATCGTTTAACTCTATATTGATATGATTTTAGGATCTTTGTGATTATCATTACCCTTACCCTCTTATCAAATCACACGTGGAAATCGTCGAGTGTTCTATCATTCCATTATTTAAGGTAATTATGGTTTTAAATGCATTCTATAAAATCCGTAATCAATAATTCATTCAACTTGTCCAAAGTTTACTTTGGACATGGTTGAATATATCAGAACTATCTGAATTCACCAACGCATGCATCTTTATGGTGGCACATGATTCAATATCTCTGCATGATAGTGTGATCGCCCGAACATGCTAAAATATTTTCTCACGATCATTCAACCATCCGGACGGATCACCTTTTAAACTAATTCCTGCGTGAATTTTGTTTCATTCTACCTGTCCTCATCTTTCTTGAGTCTCTAAAGCCGGGATTCTTGCAATATCTTGCACCTCTTGTATCCATTTTCATTCCTTGACTTTTGCTTAACAATGCCGATCAGTTATGAGCCTGGCAGTTACCAGGATTTGCTTCATCTCCCTGAGTTTAAAACATGCTGTGAGGTGTTTCTTCGCGTAGGTTGGGGTCTGTTCCTCCATCTTCTTGATGGCCATGACGACGAGATCTCACTGTTGTTCGTTAAAGGATTTGATGGAAAAACGGCTAAGGTTGTCCCTCTCATCTTTCCTGTGACTAAGGAGTCTATTTTGTTGGCCACAAAAATTCCTAGGGAAGGTTCCCGTTGGCACAAGCACCTCTTTCTCTCGTGGACCACTCATGAATTCACTCTCAAGGCCGAATACCAACACGTTGCAGGCACAAAAGGGTTCCATATGGAGTGGATTAAGCCCGAATATATTGAGCCCTTGATTGTCATCATTAAGTTGATCACCTATGAGGGTAAGTACACCATTTTTTAAAGCTTGTCACCTTAGATTATTGGCACATTTTGTTAATAATCAGGCCCTAAAATTCCCGTTTTATTTTCTGAAGAGCCTAGAGAAAATGTCAAGTCAGGTTAGGAAAAATACCATTAATCCCTCTGGTAGCCTATATCACCACTGTCTTATTAAAATTTTAATCAGTCACCAGTTGAAGGTAAAGGGGAAAACTTGGGATAACTTTGTGTTTGAAGTACTGAACCCCCATTTGGTCAAGAAACCGCTTACCAAAACCCCTGACTCTTGGAAGTGTCCTCGGTATACCCGTAACCATGAACCCAGTTAGACCCCTTCCACAGAAAATAAAATCCCCAAAATGGTGCATATTGATGAAGATATTCCAAAAGCGAGTCCTCCTGCCCATTCACCTACCTCTATAAACCTTATGGCCACTGAATTTCTACCATTTCCACAAGTTCGAACCAGGAACAAGAAGGCAAAGTCTGTTCAGATCATCGTTCAACCTACCCTTCAGTCCGATCATCCAAAAAGTATGGTCGAAGTGGATGAACCCATTTTTGACTCTCCCCTGTTTACATTGGCCAGTGTATCGGCCGAATCGCTCAAGGCTTCTGCTCTTGAGATCGCTTCTCCATCTCCTCAAGGAAAGGGTCCTGAAAAACAAATCCCCTTTGTTGACCTTAAGACACCATCCAGAGAATTGAGTTTGCCTCAAGATTCTAGATGCCTCCTAGAGCCATTTACTCCGAATCAGCAGACAATAGATCAATTGACTCAAGATTTAGCATAGTTGACAAGCCAAAATAAGAGATATGCCGAGATAATTGCTGATCTTCATCAAGAGAACAAGGAGCTGCGTCTACAAGTCAAGGCCGTTGAGGACCTTAACGAGGCCATAACTTCTTTGTGTGAATCTCGTCAAGAGAGGCACAAAGTTCTAAAGGCACAGGCCAGGAGGTTGAAATTCAAATCTCGCATTTCCTCTGATAAGTCGAAGGTAGCTGCTAACGTAGTTGAACCTTCTTCCTAACTTCCTTTTTGTTTTGCTCAGTGGGACCTGGAATCTCTCCGGTTTGGGGGAGTGTTGATCCCGATTTTTTCATTATTTGTAGTTTTTAATTTTCTCTTTTGGCATAACTTTTGTCACCTTTTGGTATACTTCTTATCATTAAACTTATCAATTGACCCCAGGTATGAAAGTATTTGAAATTTATGCAAGTCTTGGTTGATTCTCGTTATTACATGATTTTATTATGCAATTATGTGATATTTGTAAACGTTCCTGATACATAGACTTGTTTTGCATACTATGGTTTCTAAACGAGCCTCCATGTGGACACGCATTCGTGCCAAACACGCACAGTCACATCCAGCTTGTCATGTAGCCCCCCGATCAACCCGCGCCCTGTTAGTTGGAATATTCTCAAGCGCTTAAAGCACATAACGGTTTTATTTTATCTATTAGCCATGCATCATACTGGTACGAGAGTCTTTTCTCCAGAATAATTGGGATCCTGTCCTCTCAACTTGACACCATGATCTATGCCCACGTCAATGAATATCCTTACACCCGCAGCCCGCGCGAGGATAACCGATGCCCAAAGGATTAGGAAGACGGTTGTGCGCTGCCACAAATCATTACACGGTTGTTTGTTAGTAGATAATGTTGTATATTTGTGGAGCGGTTAAACACTGAAAGGGTCGACCTACTCATCCATGTAAAATTATATAAATTCGTATCCAGACGAGAGTCGAGTTAGTTCGTTGTCATTAACAAAGAAATTCTATAAACTTTGTTCTGAATTTAATACGAGTTTTATCTTTAGCTGTGAATTTATGTATTTGTTTTCATGAGTGGTGGATTGATCTAATTGCAACCCCTGATTGCTGAGAAGGGCCCCTCAACAACCATAGGTCTCCATTTGTATTTATGTTATCCCTTTTTGCGGATAAGTAATTTGTATTTCCAGTTTCTGTAGGTATTTTAATTCTCTTGTAAATTGATGTTCTTTATCTCCTCATCTTCTGTAACGTGTGTTTACTGTGGTTAATACAATTTACATTGTTACGTTAACATAGTTTCCATTTCTAGAATTAAAAGTGATCGGTTATGCATAGTCATTTCTGTTAGAATATAATCCGTTAGGGTTATATAATGTAAATAAATAAATAAATAAATAGTAGGAAGCCAAACAGGCTGAGCGGAAGGTGAAACTCAACCGCCATGTGATTTGTATAAATATAGGCATTTGCATTGAAATAAGAATCAATTGGGAGTTATTACCAACAAGTGGTATCAGAGCGCTGCCATAACTCCTGCCTGTTGCTAGTCTGCCCATTCCTGGCATTCTGCTTGCCAGTCCATTGCCAGATTGCTCCATCAGTCTGCTAGTCGAGTCGCATGCATTGTCTGCGTTACAATTCCTTCATGATTGAGTTTGTGTGCTGCGATTTTGTAGAAGAAACCCTAATTCGGAAGCATTTTTGTATGTGTATTATTTTGGGATCTCCTCCTTTTGCTGCGTGAGTTTGAGTATATCAGAGCTACGATTATCGTTTCATCATTTCCACCAGAGATTGGTGAATCTGGTCTGTAGTGTCTCCGAAATTCTCCATACAATTTTGCTGGCCGCCTCTTCATTCCCCATCGCCTCATTATATGTTGATACTGCTGCGTACGGTGGAGACTGATGTGTAAGTTGGAGACTGCATCCGAGTTGGTATATTGTAGCGATAATACTTTGAGACTCCAGCTCTCAACTGTATAGATCTCGTCCATGTTCCATGTATTGGTACTAAAATCATAAAAGCAAACTCCTAGTGTCACGACAGAATCATAATTGCCAGTCCCAGAATCATAACGCCCCCTCACTTCAATTCCAAAGACGTACAGTCTCTTTTCAAGCTGCTGAAACCCTTTAGTGGGATCTATTTTGGAGTAGTGGTTCCGTGAATGAACATATGATTGTAGAGGAGCGTGCTGGAAAAGGTGGGGCTCGACAGCTTGTTTCCCAGATGAAACGCCAGCGCCTGTTCCATGGTCCTGTGAACCAAAATTGTTGAGTATAGATAGCTTGCCAGGGCGAGCTCCCCATCCGCGTCACACTTTGCTTCACATCTCAATTGCTGCCATATCTCATCATTTTCCTCCATCGCAAAGCCGTTCTCAGACCCCATTTCCAGACTCCGCGACCAATTCGATAGTCCACCTGAGAGAGAGGCAGAAATATTGTACACCGACTGTTTCGATTTACTCCTCAATGTGAAGCTGCGTTTTGATTTGCATGAAGCTGTGCTAAAGTCACATTGAAGGCTGCGTTGGAGATGAGACTACAATGCAATACTGGAGCTGAGTATATGCGTTGTATGCTGGTGGTATTGCTGAAGACTGGTGTTTGAAGACTGCGTTGAAGACCCATGGACGCTGTAAACTCGAATGTGCACCATTTTGCTGTACGTTGTGAGTGTGAAGAGACTCTGGATTGAATCCACGTGAAAGTTGAAGAGCCTGTGTTGTGAGAGCTGCGACTTAGTTACTCTCATATTTTGTGAAGTCACGTTGTTGCAGAGGAGAGACTCGGTACTTTTAATGCTTTGTATTCTGCATTGAAATTATTCATTGGGAAATACATAAACCCTAATTTCTATGCATGGAGTTTAAGTGAAAAGTCTGCAAATTTTTTCATTTGCATTGTTTGAAAGAGGACTATGACTTATATATATGAGCTGCAAAGTCTGACTGGTGAGGAATGAACTGAAGAGACTGTGTGGGAATGCGAACTGAAGAAACAGCGTGAAGAGACTGCGTGGACTATGAGGAATGAACTGAAGGCTGCGTTGGAGATATTATGAGCCTGCGTGGGGAATAAATCTGTTGTATGAGCCCATGTGCTGAGTTTTCATGTGAATATTGTGTGAATATCAGACAGCTGCTATATAATTTGACCTAGTTTTATGCGGGAGCGTTATAAGCAAGTGAGACCAGCTTTATAATTTGAGGTATATATTGAGTTTATATGCTGCATATATTGAGTTTACATGCTGCATTGAAGAACTGCATAATTTTTATGTATTGCCTGTGACCATTGGAAGTGCACAAAAAACCCTAATTTGTGCCCTAATTCCTCTGGTGATTGATATCACTGAGTTGTGGAGCTGAGTATATTGAAATAATATATGTTGCGTGAGTTTTGGATTTATATTCCAATAATATATGCTACAGTTTTGGAGCTGAGTATATATTGAAAGTTGTTGTCCTTTTTGCTGGATTCACCATTTACATTGCTGCCTTTTGGAAGACCCTGTACTGAATTTCTTCTCCCTGTATTGCTGCAAATTGACGCTGCGATACTGTCATTGTATCACTTTAAAACCTGAAGTTGAGATTGTAAATCACCTTGGCAGAGACTGTAGACCTGCAAGGTTATTGGTTTTTTTTTCTATTTCTCTTTGTCATAACAAGTTTATTATTATAATTACACCAACGGTTAT
>LPNX010503263.1:290920-305280 GCA_001517045.1 Pseudotsuga menziesii | reverse complement strand
TATATATATATATATATATATATATATATATATATCTTTTAGTTATTGTTTATAGAGTAGAGTAGTATAGATTGATATTGCTCTAATCTAGTGGTCTTTTCCCAGTTTAATTTCCTTAGTAGTTGGATTTCTGGAGTTTGAATCGGTTTTTCATTTTGAAAGATCTTTTGATCTTCTCTTTGTTAAAATATTTCTACGACACCTTAGGTACCCTTCTACCTTAGCATATATTTTGTGTCAACCCTAAGTTTACAAACCTCGGTCAATAATTAAATATTTGGTGAATTAATTAAGAGAATAAAACAACCAACACAAATTGAATAAGGATTTGTATGGATTGAAGAAAGTTCCAAGAGCTTGGTATGGAATAATTGATAGTTTTCTGACGAGCTTGGGATTTACCAAAAGTAAGTCTTATCCTAACCTTTACTTCAAGGTTATGGATGATGAACCTGTCATATTGTTGTTGTACGGGGATGATTTATTCATGATAGGTAATGAGAAGCAAATATCGGAGTTTAAGAAAAAGCTCACTGTATATTTCGAGATCAAATACCTTGGCTTGATGCATTATTTTCTAGGTCTTGAAGTACGTCATAGTCTAGAAGGAATCTTCCTTAACCAAGGGAAGTGTGCAATGGAAATCCTAGAAAGGTTTGACATGTTGGAATGTAAATCCATGGACACACCCATGGATAAACACTTGATGTTATTGGATGATGCTTCGTCAAAATTAGTTGATGTGACAGTATACATACAGATCATTGGTTCATTGATTTATTTGATGAATACTCGACCAGGTATATGCTTTGCTGTGAACACCTTGAGTTTGTATGTAGTTGATCCCAGACGTGTTCACCTAGTAGATGCAAAGGATGTGATGAGGTACCTAAAAGGTACGGTAGACTATGGTCTCAATTATACTAGAGATCATGACTTTAGATTGTATGGTTATACGGATTCAGATTGGGAAGGAAGTGTATTAGATAGAAATAGCACTTCAGGAGGATGTTTTATTCTGGGGTCAACCATGATCTCATAGCTAAGTAGGAAGTAGTACAATTTTTCTCTCATCAATGCAGAAGCATAATATATTGCATCTTGTTCTTCTAGTTGTGAAGCCATATGGATTTGAAAATTGCCATCAGATCTATTCGATATGGAAATGGATGCTATCGTGATTCTATGTGCTAAACAAAGATGCATGAATATGACATAGAACCCTGTGTTCCATGATAAGACTAAGAACATAAAAATTCAGTATTTATACATTGATGACATAGTGTAAAAGGAAGCTATAAAGCTCCAATATGTGAGCACAGATGAGCAGGTTGCGGGTGTGTTGACTAAGGCTCTATCTCGTGTGAAGTTTGAATACTTCCGAGATAAGATTGGTGGCATCCTTAAAAAATTCCATCGAAAGGGGGAGTTGTATTATTGATACTAATATATCCTGATCACAATAGGTAGCTCAGTTGGGATTAATCATCCTTAGACTTGATCCTGTAATTATGAAAGGAAGGATCATCTTAAATGTTGATCATGTTAGAGTTGATCCCATAATTCCAAAAGGAAGGATCATCTAAATATGTTGATGGACTTGATCCCGTAATTCCAAAAGGAAAGATCGTCCAAGATGTAGATGATGGGATTGATCATCCTTAGAATTGATGTTGTAAGTCCGAAAGGAATGATCATCTTAAATGTTTATCTTCATGGACTTGATCCTGAAATTCTGAAAGGAAGGATCATCCAAGATTTTTGGACTAATCATCCTTAGACTTTATCCCATAATTCTGAAAGGAAGGATATTCTTAAATGTTGATGTGGATGGAATTAATCTCGTAATTCCGAAAGGAAGGATCCTCCAATATGTTCGACTAATCATCCTTAGACTTGATCCCATAATTTCGAAAGGAAGGATCGTCTTAAATGTTGATATGGATGGACTTGATCCCGTAATTCTGAAAGGAAGGATCGTCTTAAATGTTGATGTGGAAGGACCTGATCCTGTAATTTTGAAAGGAAGGATTTTCCAAGATGTTGGGACTAATCATCCTTAGACTTGATCCCATAATTTTGAAAGGAAGGATCGTCTAGGATGTTGGTAGTGGACTTGATCTCGTAATTCCGAAAGGAGGGATAGTCTAGGATGTTGGTAGTGGAATTGATCTTCTAATTCCAAAAGGAAGGATCGTTCATGATGTTAGTAGTGCAATTGATCCCTTAATTATGAAAGAAAGGATCATATAGGATGTTAGTAGTGGACTTGACCCCATAATTTTGAAAGGAAGCATCATTTAGGATGTTAGTAGTGGACTTGATCCCGTAATTCTAAAAGGAAGGATCATCCAGGATGTTAGTAGTGGAATTGATCTTGTAATTATGAAAGGAAGGATCATCCAGGATGTTAGTGATGGACTTGATCCCGTAATTCCAAAAGGAAGGATTGTCTAGAATCTCAACGATGGGCTTGATCTCATAATTTCGAAAGGAAGGATCATCATGTGTATGTATGTGTTAGTTGTGATCAGTATTGGTAGATCCGTTAAGACTTAATCCTGTAATTCCGAAAGGAAGGAATTTTTGATTAGCACAAATGTGTTGTCCATGATCCTGTAATTCTGAAAGGAAGGATCATGTTGGTTGTTATTATGCATTTCCTAGATGAAGTTGATCCAACCTTGAGCTGTTGATGATGATGTCACATGTTGTTGTTGTTATTCCAACTTTAGGTTTATGAGCTATCCTCGTGATGTCATTGTTGTTGTTATTCCAGGTTTATGCTGATGATCCTGCCTCGTACTGTCATTGTTTTTGTTATTCCAGCCTTATGCTGATGTGCCAACCTTGTGCTGTCGATAATAGTGATGCATAAGTTTTTATGCAAATGATGATTTGGTTCCATGCTGCATAGTAGATGTTCCAATAGGGGTGAATCTACGGACCTAGGTAACACTTTTTGGCAAGCGCATTTCGGCAAAAACAGAAAAACGCACCTCGGTCGAGAGCTTGTTAAGCCCTCGACCGAGGTCTTAATATCTCGACCGAGGTTTTATCAAGCCCTCAACCGAGGTATCTAAATACCTCGGTCGAGGTATTTAAATACCTCGACCGAGGTATTGCGGGCTTTACAAACCCTCGGTCGAGGTATTTGAGGTATTTAAATACCTCGACCGAGGTATTTAGATACCTCGGTCGAGGGCTTAAAAAAATAGACTTAGCCCACATTCAAACAAATGGAAAATTTCCTGTGCCTTGCAAAGGTGTAAACCCTGCCATTCCTAGCACATAACTAAGCGGAGTTGATACCGATAGATTCACCAATGAATCTTCTATCCATTGAGGTATCATACACGCATTTTGGCATTCATATGATATTTATTTTTTAATTACTTCTAAAACTTATACTTAGAAAACCACACTGCAACTTCGAAGCAGCTCAAAGAAAAATCTGCAGAGTTAAAAATACATAGCCAAAAAATTCTTAAAAATGCACACATCACATATCGACGTGTCCTCTTCAAAAGGGTATCTTTGGTTTTTCAATTTTTGAACAAATAGAAAAAATTTCTTTACGTGGACAAATATGTGTTTAAAACGATGCTGAAATCGAATGTGGTCACTTTCGAAAAATAATAAATAATTGTATAATGCGAGAAAAATTAACAAAAAAATATGCACATCACACTGCATTTTATGTAGATCATGCTCATATATATATATTTTTAAAATTATTAATGCAAGATTGAATTACTCTACATGGACACAAGCCACTTATTAGCTTCTTCAAATTTTTAAGGCCACACAGTTCATTAAATGCAAAAATTCACACATTAAATGACATCAGAATATTTTTAAAAAAATATCACTATGAAGCCAACATAATATTCTACAATTTGTTTTTTTACTGCAAGTCAAAATTCACATGGCATATATGTGTTTTGAGGGCTTCTATCTAGCACATGAGTAAAAAATCAGGTTTTCATCGCCAAATTTGGCCAAAAAGTGTTACCCATCTTCATGGAATCACCCATAGATTATGATGATCGTCAAAATCCATGTTGGAGATGATGCTCCATTTCCATGCTATAGATGATGCTCCAGTTCCATGCTGCAGATGATGATTCTTTAGCTCCATGCTGCTGATGATATTCTAGTTCAATGCTACAGATGATGACACCCCAGTTCCATCCTGAAGATGATGACACTTCAACCTTGTACTAAAGATGATGATGATGATGTTCCAACAGTTCTATGCTGATGCTCTAGCTCCATGTTGCAGACGATAATGCCCCAGTTCCATGTCGCAGATAATGATTCTCCAACTTTGTTTTGTAAATGATGATGTTGTTCAAAAATTTCGATGATCTATAGATATACCAGATAATGTTCCAAAAAGATGATGTTGATGATGCCTCCTCTCCCCTTCTGAGGATGTTGTGTCAAGCCACACCAGTTGTTGTTGCTGTCAGTAGAATACCCTTCTTGTTAAGGGGGAGTGTTGAAATAATGTAACTTAGAAGAATATTCTACTTGTACTTTACATTGTTATTATTCCTCCTTAGAGAGATCACACATATGTAAAAGGTCATGAGGCAAACCCTTCGTTGTAAGTCAGGTCAATAACACCCCGAAAATAATAATATAATCATTATTATGAAATTTCCTATCTAGGTCAGCTCTGTTAGTTAGATAGGTTGGCACAGTTAGGAAAAATATCAATTGGGAAGATGGTATCCAAAACCTAGGCCACTTTAGAAAATAACACTAAAAAGTAAGAAACAAAACATGTTACGGTAATTTACCCTTTGACAAAACTACGTCTAGTTTAACCCTCGAAAGGTCCCCAAAAATATACAATACCTGGTACGAAATATACTAGGAACCTCAATGGAGTAAGCCTAGTATTCAATCCTTAAATTCTCATATAGTCATTGAGGTGGGCCAACTCTGAATGTTTTAGAGAGTACAAAGTTCATTCAAGACCCTCGCACTATGGAAGTGGACCGTTGAAATATTGCGATAGAGGTGCAGCTGCTAGAACCTAGATCTCATTGAAATATCATGATAGCAATGGATCCTTCTCCTTGTTAGGTTGAAAAGTGTTATGTATGGGTTTGATTAGGGTTCCATCAATTTACCTGTCAAGGATAACACCAACAAGGAGTCCTAGCAAAAGCTCAGGTCTAAATTCATGAAATTCATATGGATGGAAGAAGAACGCGACATGATGAATGAATCAATAGTAGAAATCATTTCAATAATCGGACACTTTGATTTGATGGTGTAAAATGTGTTAAAGAAAACATTCAGGGAGTCTTTCCCACTTGTAGAACACCTTATGACGTAATTATCTAGAGGGTAGTGTTTATCTAATCATCTTCCATGTCAATCTTTGATGGCCTAATGTCTTGTGACATCCATGGCACGTCATTTCATAATGCTAGTGTAATTTCTTCTTCCACACCAATCTGTGCACTTCCTTTGGATATATTTTCTAGATGGTCTTTGTTTCTTCTCGACTTCACTATTTCTTCTCTCTACTTGTTCAACTTCTCTTTGAGACAATATATTGGATCAATTATAACATACTCCACAATAAATTTGTCACTTAATATTAAAATACTCCATGGATGTTCCAACATCATATATAATAACTAAATGTAACTATTGTTGGAAAATGTGACAACAATTGCCCAAGGTAGAAGTTGGGTTGTTAACATTGTCGCGAAAAATATATGATGTTTAATTCGACAGTTAATTGTCAACCTGGGGCTCGTAAGCTTTGAGGTACAAGCACTATATGTGCAGGGTCAAAGCCTGAACTACCATAATCTAGCCTAACTTAATCTAATGGCGACAACACACTCAAATAATAAAAAGATTAAGTAAAGTAAGACAACTCTTCACCTAAGGAAGAAACCCATCATGGAGTGACCATATATCATGGGTTAGGTCATTAATCTATATATTGAATATTTAAAGCTATTGCCAAACTTAAGATGCAAGATAACTAAAGTGAGGAAAGTAGTATAAACGAAAAATAAAAACCAATACTAAAAATGGAAAATTAGTGCAAAAATCTATGTTGCAAGAATTAAAACTAGGCTAAAAAGAATAAACAAAACAAAGGAAAAATGAACTAAATATAAATGATCTAAAGAAAACTATATGCTAAGTGTAACTATGTTCCAAATCCATTCCTCTCAACTCAAAGACAAAATCCATTCCTCTCAACTCAAGACAAAATGACAATACAAATCTTACAATTTACAAAAGATATAAAATTCACTACAACCTATAAAATTCATTAAATATTCACAAATCAAGAAATATAAAAATTTTATTAAATTGAAAACATTATCAAATTACCCCATATACATTTACAAAATACACACAAACAAAAATTGAGTATTCACAACTTTACCTAATTATACAACTCTGCTTAAATAAATTACAAATTTAAAAATATATATTACAAATTATAATTTAACCAAAACTTAATGGAATATAAAATCATATTTACAAATTACACAATAAACAAACCCAACTTTATTAAACAAAATAAATTAAATTACATCTTTAAATTCACAAATTACAAAATAATATTCTTTATTAAACAAAAATAGATTACAAACTTTAAAATTTACAAATTACAAAGTAAATAAATTTTATTAAATCAAATAAAGTTGATTGAATATACACATTTCCAAACCTGCATATTTAAAACTGTTCACGTTTGGATAACTTATTCATGTTTGAGTTCAATGCATGAGACTCTGTACATGAAAAACAAAGAACTTTATAATCACCGCAAGGAATTGGAACGAGTTATATATATGAAAACTATATACAGCTTAAAAAAAAAAGTATTGTCCTCTTCGTAATCAAACTATATACATAAAGGAACCACAAACTTTCTACTTCACTGTCAACAGATAGAACTGGAAGATACATTCAATGGTTTAATGACGGCAGTAATTGTTGGAATCTTACCAATCAAATAAATTCTCAGAATAATTTGGAGTTGTTGATAGATTCCATCAGAGGTGGAATTTGACGGGCATATGCCTGTTTTTGCACATTTTGTCAAATACAGGTAAAAATTGGCCAAAACCGTTTTGTTAAACGGTTGAAGTTGTTGCTAAAAAGTCATTTTGACAGTTTAATTTTTTATAAAAATGTCATTATGCCTCTCTCATGACTTCTGTTAACTACTAAATTGAATTAAATGTCATAGTAATCTAAGATTTGGTAAGAGTGCCTTGAATTAATTAAGTGCCTTGAATTAATTAAATGCTCTGGTAATCTGATATTTGGTAAATTGTCAAGCCTGAATCCAATTTAAATAAATAGTCAGAACTGCAGATGAACATAATATGTTCTTGCACAGTTTAACAATACTTATTATTTGTCACAAGACTGAATTTAATTAAATTTTAGTCTATATTAAAGTAATGTTAGATTGCCATTGTATCTGGATTTTAAAATATTTTTAGTATATTTTTTAATAAAGTTAATTTTACTATATATTTAAAATATCAAATTATATATATATATAATTTTGTATAAGTCTCAAGAGTTAGTTCAATTGGTTGAGCACCCATCGCTAGGCCTCTCGGTATAGAGGTCACGGGTTCAGTCCTCATTGACACTATTGGGGTTAGGCATGAAGTGTGCCGAAGGTGAGGCCCCTTTGGGTAGGCCCGCCTGATTTATTTCCGTGGACGTAGCCCGTCGGTCAAGCCGACGCGTGAACCACATTGAATATATATATATATAATTAATTTTGTATTTATTTAATTATTTTCAATACAAACATTAAAACATTGTAATGAAGCTTATGGCAATTCACTTCAACCTCTGCATTTAACAATAAAAATCCATAAAAATCCCATGGAAAAATAACTTAAAAATGAAACATTGTACTATAAGTTCTTCATTTTCCAGTAAAATGTCCCAAAAAAATAGCTTGTTGAGATGATAAGGTATCAAACATCATAATTTGGAACAGATTTTGGAAACTCCAAAACGTGGGAGTACATTAGTTGAAAAAGTAACAGTGCTCAATTTTTGAGGATTAGCCATTTTTATAAGCAGTCATTAATTTTTTTTTGTTATTTTTTTGGAGAGGCTGAACTTTCAAACAAGTTCTCAAACCCAAATTTTAATTGCAAGTAATGTGGATATTGATGGATGTATACTGGATAATGTTGGTGGGTGTCAATTATTGGTCTGTATTATTTTTTATAAATAATTTTGTTAAGTATATAATAAAAACTAATTTCTGATTACTTAAAGTCTGTAATAAAAATTTATTAATAAAAAGAATTCTATCCATATGATTGAAGAATAACTCTTTTAATAAAAAATTCTATAGCTAGAAAGATAAAAGCTCAAAACGTCAAAAATAAAATAGTTTGAAGGCTAAAGATAAAATGAAATTCCAACCCTGGATTCCATAGCTCTATAACTACTCCATTGATGCTAGTACGACCCATTACCTTCACTTGCTTCCTCCACGTGATCCGTTGTTTTAAAACTTGCGTGTGATTTGGAGTTGTAATATGTGTGTAACCTGCAAAAAGCCAAACAAATCGTTACATTGCATATCATTAACACCCAAAACAAATTATTGGATGACATCGAGTATAATAATGTTATGCCATAGTCCACTTAACATTCTATTACTTTTGTGCTTGAAATCCATAACAAATGGATAAATGAGTGGATTTTAATGCTTAAGATATTAAACAAGTGGAATAAGCAACAAAGTTGTTTAGTATCTGCCTCTTAGGAAGAGATTGAAAATATATAGCAATAGAATAATTTTGCTATAAAAATATATGATAAAACAAATATAATTACAATTTGAAAGAAATTAAAACAAAAATGAATTAAAAAATGTCCATTTAAATACGATATAAGTTATTGCAATGTAGCATAAAACAAGCATATTCAAGCTTCCTTACATACTTCTAGTAATATTCTTGACTTATGTTATAAAAATATGCAAGTTTCTTTATAGACTAGCATAAATAGGAAATGAGAAATAATAGCTTATAAGACTATAAATTAATATCATTGTTGTGAGAATAGTTTATTTATATTTTATTATAAATCTATAGTGAGATCTTGTTCTAATTAGCTAATAAAAAATGTTTCTCTAATTTTTGAAATAATTATTTAAAAAATAATAGTTTTAAAATCAATAATGTTTTCTCTAATTTTCTAAAAATTAATATTTATAAAATCTTAAAAATTAATATTTGTAAAAGTTTTATAAAATGTAATAAACATGTAGTGTTTCTTCATGAAGTAATATATGTTATTTTATGTTTTATTTATGAGTTGAGTTAATGTAAATATTATTTTAATAATTTATTTATTTTTTAATTCAAAAATATTTTAATAACATTGTTAGATTTTATAGAATGAGGGTGTTGAGGTTTTCTTGTCACCTAATTTTATTTCTTAAAATAGCTTAACAAACAATAAAAATTACAGATTTTGTGGGTTAAATTCACCCGATTTAACCAAAAAATAGCTTGAAAATAAAAAAATCCCCTAATTAGAATCCCCCAATTAGACAACTCCATAAACATGTTGTGTTTCTTCATGAAATAAGATATGTTATTTTATGTTTTATTTACGAGTTGAATTAATGTAAATACTATTTTAATTCAATCTTAAAAATTAAAATATAATAAAAATTTAAACAAGCATGTATATTCAGTAATCACCACCAGCATGCCATTACATTATAATTACATGTGTAAAAAAACACTCCAATTACAATCAAAATACTCATTGAAAATGAGGAACTGGTAACTTCACGGAGAACGAGATGTTAATTTCGTTAAATATCATACAATGTAAGTGAAATGCAACGTGGAAATCATCTCCACTGTTATACATTTACATCCCGTCATTTAGTGACTTGTAAGTTACTCCCCTCTCTCTAGTCCATGTTAATTTTACGAACACCTACCCCAAATTATCTTCCTCCAAATTTGTCATCATCTTGGCTCTCTTTGTGGCCATTTGGCTGAGAAAGAAATTCCAAATGTATCTTCTAAAATATTTGTCAGGCAGAGGTGGACGATTAAAATTATTAAGATATGTTAAATTTGGAACTTCTTAACCTCTCCGAAGAAGAGCATGGGCCAGAGCCTGCAGCTCTCCATTATCTTCACCTTCATTTTCCTCCAGGCTTCTGAATCTTTGGAGGACCTCCATTAATGGCGACGAACTATCACTGGGAGACACGGAAAAATCGCAGTCCATGTAAGTAGCGAAACCGTAGGAGTTCTCCTCCTTCACTCGAGAGAGGAGATCATTGTAGGGCTGGGGGATTGGCTGACATGGCAGGGAGAGGTGTGCAGGGAACTGTAAATGCTGACTGTACGATGATGAAGAGATGTCAGGATGATTTGCGAAGATCGAAGCTGATCCAGATGACACGCGACTCGCCAGCTGCGCCTGCACGAATGCCAGTTCTGCCTGCAAACTCGCAACCTGTAATAAATTTATTACACATAGCTTGAGACCAGAGGCTAGAGCTACCTGCAGAAGCGATTTCTGCAAATTTAAAAGAACATTAAAGAATGGATCTGCAGACAATATTGATATATACACAGTTTATATTCAAGAAGCTGTGAACATTTAATATACCTGCTGCTGCAGGGCGAAAATGTGCGCAACACAGCCATAAACTAGATCTTGAAGTCGAGCCTGTGCCTCGTACGATATGGTGACAACAGCCTCGCAGCGGTCGAGCATGGGGAGATGGAGTAAAAGCTTGGATACATTTCTCGCCCCAAAGATCTTATGAACTGCGGTGAAATGCACAGCGCCTTCATCAGAGCAGAAGTATGGAGCGAACACGCAGTCGAGTATGTTGTCCATGGCGTCGATGCATTCATTATTCCGAAGATCATACAGCGAGCTTTTGACCAATGGAAGAAGAGGAACGAGGATAATTTGACACCAAGATGATGTCATAGTTGCCACTTGTCATCTGATGACATCATGTGGACACATGTCAACTCAAATCCAGATACCAAATCCCAATGTTGACATCAGCTTCTATCCACCAATCAGTTGTTCACAAAATAGTTTTTTTAACAAAATTAAAAAAAATATTTTACAAATCCCTAAGTTATACTTTACAAAACATATTTCAATTTTTTAAACCTGCATCAAAATAGACCAAAGTCAACCAAAGTCAAAATCAATTGATTACAATATACCTGCTGAGGCAGGTATAATAATTTAAATTGTCTTGATTAAAAATCAACCTCATTTAGGAGTTTTGGTTTGAGTGGCATAAAAATGTATAAAATTTTTTTAAAATTTTTTTATGAATTTTTTTTAAAATTTAAACAAATTCTTAAAAAAATTATTAATATGTGTAATTTTTAAGAATAATAATATTATTTTTAGTATTTTAATAATTTATTCAAAATTCTCTAGATGTGGGTGATACCACAACATCTAGAATTTAGAGCTTCGTTGATGAGGCCCATAACTGTGCCCTGTTGTCACCACTATGATGTCACACTTTTGTCTTCAATGCGATGGCCACCTTCCTCATCGATGGCTGCGCTTCTTAACTCCCCCAAGATACGTGTCATCCTTGGAGCTAGATGGTGGTACGACTACGTTAGCTCACTGACGGCCAATATTAATGTGCATATGGAAATGCACCGCTGCGCTAAGGATATAGGTAGCTCGACATTCATCCTCTCCTTTGCCACTCTGCTTCTCGACGCTCTACCACTTCCCTGGTGCTGCATCTTGCAGTCATCCTACTTCTTGCCTCACTGCCCACTGTCTGCACCATGTCACATAGGAAACGTGGAAGGCCCAAACGAGGACATGCAGGTCAGGGCGCCCCCAGCTAGCGAGCCATCAACTTCAATGCTCAAGCTAGATCGAAAGGCTACGACCTGGAGATTTCTACCCCACTTCCTCTCATGTTTGACGATTGGGAAGACGAATTAACCGAATCTCTCTCGGAAACCAACCGCACTACTGAGTGCAGGAGGAATTGCTGGGTGGTGAAGAATTTGTTGGTCCTCCTCCTTCGTTCCACCACCCTTCAACTCATGGCCCCTGTCCTCGATGCCATTCTTGCTGCCTCTATCCTTTCAGCTGCCTCTGGCATTCCAAATCCTTCTATTCCTCTCGTTCCCTCCGTTATCCCAACCCCCTCGGCCATCCCAGCTGCCATCCCTCACGCTAACCCACCTGCTGTACCCATGGATAATGAACTCCCGCCACCTCCATCGCATCGAAGAATGGCCAGCACTACAGCTGACAAAACTAATACCTTGGTGACCTTCAGGAAGTCTCGGTCAAGCACACCCCCTCCAACAACGATGATGCTTTGAGTAGTAGCGACGAATCCAGTGGTGAAGATGATTCAAACAGTGAGGATGAAGACCAGAACAATAAGGACGATCCTCCAAGAAAGTAACTGAGCTCTGACTTTGGGACACCCATCATTGAGGAGCCCTATACAAAATTATAGGCTAGGTTTTTATGTTTCAGGATTTCTCATTTTTTTGAGATATTTTGGGAATTTGGATACCCAAGTTTATTACCATTATTCTCTTTCATAAGCACTTTTCTAAACTCTATAAGCTACATCTTTTCAGGATCCGTTTTCCCTTCCATAGGGAGGATCTTTCAGACAACTATGGTCTGATTTCCCTTCTTCGACAGATTGGTTTTTTCTTTTTGTTTTTTCCTATCTACAGGACAGATTCTCAATTTTGTACTATTAACTGTATCACTATTTTATTTCAATAGATTAGCTTCTGAATTCATGAAAAAAAAATCAAAATTTTAAAACAATGCCAAAGGTTTGATATCAAATCATGGTTTTAATTTGCATGTGTAGGTAGTACAGGACTAGCCAGAACCAAAATACAAAGATAAATAGGTTTGTCAATAGAGTATCCAGTGAAATATCATCAAACCCAGTGCGGAATTCAGTACCTTAATGAGTGTTGGATTGAGTAGTGAAAATACAAATGTAAATTCTAGCATTTGTGCAATATTGGATAATGTTTCAAAGCATAGAAATTGCTAGCTCAAGGATTAATTGATCATCATCAAAATCGTACTTAATACATCAAAAGTAATGATTTAGACATCTTTTAGATTTATCAGTTGTATCCAATAAAATAATGTAAAAGACAATCATCTTAAAGATAGATGTACTAAATTGTGGGTAAATGAGCTCTAAAATTAATAAAACAAAGTTAAAAAAAAACATAATTTTTTGAGCCCATCAAACATAACCATAATAGTTTACATAATGATAATCATTCTCATAATAAGGTATTTGTTATAACTATAAAAGTTATGATTACAATAATATATATTTGCAAGTCTCGAGAGGAAAAGAGTGGACGGTTGAAATCATGTTGTGGGTGATTTTAAATCTCTATTATTGAGCATAAAAATATTGGTATCTTGCCTTGTGAATGTTTCCTTGACATATTGTTAGAGTTTTACCACAAAAATATATTGTGTCTTGTTTGAATGATAATGTATTATTCAATTATTTTCTGTTAGAATATTAGATTGTGGGCTCACAGTTCCTAACAAGTGGTATCATAGAAAGGTTGAGATAGTTTAAAGCTTGGCATTTCGTCGCTGTGCAAAAATAGGAGCGTCACTACTGTTGTGAAACTATGAGGCATTTGCATGCCCTCAAGAAGTCATTTTCAAATAAAGGTATGTGCATGCTATTCTGCATGAGAGAAAGATGAGTAGGTGTTTATTGTATCCACCAATGTGTGTGTGAGAAAGAGAGAAGGCTTACGTGCATGGTGGATCTAGGGGTTATGTCATTGCCAATAGGTGGGTTGAAGTGTTAAGAGGTTGCACTATAATAAGAAATAAATCCCATGACATTTTTCATGTCATAGAAAACAATATTCTCCAGCCGGTGAGGTGAATTATGTGTAAGTCTCTCCAAGTTGTGGTTGCTTGCATAGGAGAAAGAGCATGAGACCAAATTGAGTAAGGAGGAAGCTTCTGGATAAACCCTGACACGAGGAAATCCACATGACTACATGTAGAGGAAATACGCACAGTCTAGTCATGTAGAGAATCCATATATGTTCGGTGGGAACATAGTAGCTTAAGATGGACTAAGGACGGAGAAATGACATAAAGGGAGATTCAAAATTCAACTTTGTCATAGAGTTTGACGTTTCTTCCAAATGGAGAATTTTTTAAGTGCAAAGTTTGACGTGGATAAATTCCAGTGTTCCACCAAGTTTCTGGGACACGGGAGCGTGGGAGCGGGGAAATGCACATTGGGGATGTGTAGAGACACC
>LPNX010503263.1:263066-281432 GCA_001517045.1 Pseudotsuga menziesii | reverse complement strand
GTATGAAAAAGGACTAGCTCTGAGAAGACTCATCTAGTATGAAAAAGGACTAGCTCTGAGTAGCTGCCACATCTGGTATGAAAAAGGACTAGCTCTGTGATTCCTCATCTGGTATGAAAAAGGACCGTCTCTATGATGCCTCATCTAGTATGAAAAAGGACTAGCTCTGAGATGATACATCTAGTATGAAAAAGGATTGGCTTTGTAGAGGTTCCTATGACGAGAAGAATCAAGAGATAGCACCTGTGATGATGCCTAGTGATGATCCAGATCGAGTGATGATGATCCAGATCCAGTGATGATGATCTAGCAGAAATGATCCAGA
Organism: Pseudotsuga menziesii; assembly: GCA_001517045.1. Classification (NCBI taxonomy): domain Eukaryota; kingdom Viridiplantae; phylum Streptophyta; class Pinopsida; order Pinales; family Pinaceae; genus Pseudotsuga; species Pseudotsuga menziesii. Next base: position 281,107 of record LPNX010503263.1, on the reverse strand, counting down.
TCTAGTGATGATGATCCAGCAGAAATGATCTAGATCGAGTGATGATATAGATCTAGTGATGATGCCCAGTGATGATCCAGATCAAGTGATGATCTAGATCCAGTGATGATCCAGACCGAGTGATGATCTAGATCCGATGATGAATATGACTTGAAGATGAAGAAGACTTGAATATGACGAGGACTCGTTGATGATCCAGAAGATACATAGAAGAAGACTTGTGCTGAAAATTGTGTCAAAAGAATACCTTCCTACTTAAGAGGGAGTGTTGATGTATATGTAACTTCAGAATGTATTTCACTTGTATTTCTTATATATTGTAACCCAATGTTTATTCCGGGATTATTGGCAAGAAACACCCTTCGGAGCATTTTTTAACACAAATAATTTCAAGATTGATAATCTTTCGAACAATATTTGTTATTTTTGTCTGGATCAACACTCATCATGGATATCCTAGGAGTTCCCTAATAATATTTGATTCTTAAGGCACTCCCAATAGAAGCTTACTTGACTGATCGATTCACTGCGATTAGCATCAGTTATGGCAAAATTCGACTCTCATGATCTTAATTCCTCATTTCTGTCGATCATCTGGAGAACTATAATTATGGAAGATTAGTAGCTCCTATTTTTCCACTTATCACTCATGCATGATTAAAATCAAATGAATTTATAAATTATTAATTCAAACTAGTTACTACATGGTGTGATAATTGTTACTGTTTGGTTCATATAGGAAATCTGGTGAAGCTTCATCACTTCTGAATTATTTATCTTATCTTGTTTGTCATAAGTTTTAAAGTGGATTTAATATGATCTTCATGAACCCTACTATACTATATGCTTATCCTTATTTCAAATCTGTATTTCTAAAATGAGTTAGTATCAAAGCTTGTCATGAAGGTCTAAAGTCACTTTTTAGGTTTTGACATTGGTCCAGTTACATTATAAATTATTTCCTGATCATTTTTTTTATAATGACCTTAATCCTAAGTTATTGATTATATCCTTAGGTGATCACATTATTATGATTTTATTTGATGAATGAAGGATTGGGGTTTTGAAAACCATTTGATCATGTGTTAAAAACGATTAATTAGTCTACATCATCATGACATTATGAAATAACAATCAACGTTGAAGTCATGGTGAAGCTAGGGTTTTGGTATTCGTGTCGCTTGAAGGTTGCCATCTGTCAATCTTTCATCATACAAATATCACTCTTAATAACTCACTTGCTTGACTCCCTTGCAGCTCATCATGTTTTGGTAAGTTATTTTTGAAATCTCTTTTATCTGCCAATTCGCGTTATGATGAACTTACAGGGATATTTGCAGGGTTTTGATGGAATAGGGCATTTCAGAGTATTGATGGTAATGCTTAGACTGTCGATAAATCGACTATATCTTTTAATCTGTTTTTTGAAAAATCCTAGAGGTTTGTTTTCTGTTGCCATGGCTTCGGTGTCCAGGTTCGAGCTTATAGGTGATGAGTATTTGCATGTGGCCCCTGAGTGTCGAGAGGTAATGTTAAGGTTTGGGTGGCTGGGATTCTTACAAAAGTTTTCTGGATTCAATATAGCAGTATCCAAGGCATTTGCAGAGTCATTCGATGGGGTTGATGTACATGTTGGAGATTTCAAGCTTAGCTTGACTGAGGAATTTATTTCTCAAGCTATTGGGTTGCCACAAACCAGCTAGCGGTGGTACAAAGGCAAACATATTAAAAATGATGATTGGAAAGGGTTTCTTACCCTAGCTCATCACCAAACCAAGTTTAAATCCGGATTCCCATCTAGACTATTAATGAAGAAATGGCGGGCTTTATTGGAGCTAATCATCAGGTATGTTACTTGTGAAGGTAGGCTGTCTCAAACACAATTTTATCACCTTCGGTTGTTGATGATATTCAGAGGATACCCAGTGAATATGCCTTATTTCTTTTTGAATAGTTTGCACAAAATGGCATCCACCTATCAGACTAATATTGGGGATAAAGACAGGAGTCTATTCCATCATGGGTTAATCAAAATCATTATGTCCTATCGATTGGAAGAACTAGGTGAAACTTGGGATTCTTTCCTCGTGCGAAATGGGTTCGTTGTTAATGAGGAATGGCCTAAACAGAGACCTAGGGTTCGACTTAGATGCATAAACAATGAATAAGTTGATCTTGAACTTGAGGAATCTGGATTTCAGGAGAATTTTGGTGATGAAATGTCCCAACCTAGACAAACCCTGAGTTCTGGTGACGTATAGATCAAGGTGGAAACCAATTCTGAGGCCACTGCTAACAACTCTCAAGTTCAAATGAGGAAACTGACAAACCCTGTACTCTGTCAAAACACAAACCCTCCTCACTCATAGACTGACATAGGACAGACTGAGGTTGAAGATCAGACCAGCTGAGCGATGAGCAATCAAGCTATATGTAAGACCACACGCAGCATGATAGCCGCTTTTCTTTCCATGAGAAATTTAAGTGTTGGGGATATCTTGGTTGTTGAGGTAAGTGACTCTTCAGAAATTCACCTAGATCCAGTTCCCATAGGCCCATCTGTTCTAGATCTAAAGTACGTGTTTGCCTCTGCACATGAAGTTGTTGACAGTCAGCAAGTGAACCATAAATACGATCAAGAAATCGATCAAAATCCTTACCGAGCTGAGGAAGCCCGAAAGGATACAAACAATGAATTGAGAGAGGAAATTGATCAGAACACTCATGCCTGAGCCATTTCATCCCCACAAACCGATTTAAAAGAAGCTCAAGTTATCCAAACAATTGCCATGGAGGAAATCGCACGTTTAAAATTTGAATTGATATCTTGGGTTGGGAAATGGAATGTCTTGAGAGGAAAGAAATTGAAATACAAAGAACAAATGAAAAGGCTTATGTTCAAGAATAAAATGTTGAAGAAGCAGAATAGGATTAGCAGGATTAGAGCTGTCAGGTTTAGAGACAAATTGAATGAAGCAAGGAGAAGTGTACCCATTCGGTTGTCTGTAGAATCTGCCTTCAAAATGTGACTTTTTGTTTCTACAGTGAATTCTAAATTTTGTCTTTTGAATCTTCAATTGTGCATATAGGGGATTTTGAATAGGCCTTCACAGGTTAGTGATATTTTGGTTTTGTTTGTCTTTGGCTTTTAGTACATGGTTTAATTATTAAATAGAGATATTTGCAGAATTAAAAATTCTATAGAAATCTCGTTCATGTTTATATGATCATCATTGTATCCTGCTAAACATATTTCTGTTGGACATTCACAAGTGTTAATGAAGCTGTTGAGATAAAGATGGATGCTGGCCTACATTTGTGCTCTTTTGAATATGTGTGGTTACTCAATGAAGGATGTTTCAGGATTGCAACTGATTGATGCTCTGTGATTGCTACACTTATGTTTCTAAGCCTTTATTATCCTGGATTATCCAATATGGTGTTATCACGATTTGGAGAGTATAACGCTGGATTTTCTCCAGTAATTTAATCTTCTTGGCGTATTTTTCTCTCGAGATGGTTTTATAATAGCATGTCTATGATTTTGGTCGTGGTTGGACCATATTTGGATAAAATCCATATATTTCCCAAGGAATAGGAATTTTAGTTAATTAGTTGTAGTTTTTAGTTTCCTTTATAAGCGGCCTCTAAAAAAAAGTAAAGGGTTCGAGTCCTAAAACTTGTGGAGAAAAAATACATTACAGTGCTTTAATATTATTCTGTTATGCTTGTGTTCCTTTAGAACTAGTTCTGAGGACTACTGGATTTTACAGAGATTCTGAAGACATTAGCTATGTCTATCAGTCATTTCATGCTTTCTTAATGTTGTTTCTCCTATGTTGAATTTCCCTTTCGTATATATGTATCGTTATAGTATATGTGAAAGCACTCTTTAATGGATTATGAATGAAGGACATAGTGTTGAAATGTGAATGATTCGTTGTCATATGGAAAAGTAAATGAGTTTCTTCATGATTTTTTTCAGTTGATTATGAGATTGTGTTATATGAAGTACTAACTGTGTGAGCTGACTTTGTTTCATCTCTATGTTAGTACCTGAGTTTACTTGTCATGCTTCAATACTGTGTTATATCTATTTTGATTACAAGTTTTATTTCATGTTCAAATTAACTTATGATAATATGTTGTTTTATTGTAAGTTGATTTAGATCTATTTCTGCTGATTGTGGGCTTTTCTAACATTGTAGGATTATAGATAATTTTTTATAATAAAACCTGTTATCAGAGTATTAATTCAAGCTCCCAGTTTGGGATAGTTAACTTGCATCTAGGTCATTACAGAAGAGGATTAGGAGCTACTATTATTTTTCTATCCTTAGCTTAAGGTATTTGTTAGTACTAGTTAGTCATTTAGATTAAATCTTTTGATTTGTACAAAGGTTTGATTAAGTAAAATTTACCACCTACACCTCAAGAGACTCTCTACCTTGAGAGCACATTTTACAGGCAGCAGGGCCTTTATCCTGTGAGAGACAGCCACTCCAAACACACACAAGATTGCAGTAAGTCATGTGTGTGGGCTATTTTTCAGTTGTTGGCCATAGGTTATTATATTCGACCAACAAATGGTGCTAGAAGGAGGGCCTGAGCTTAAAGCTTAATGGCTGATAGATCGCATAATGCTCCTACCGGTAATCAACCTACTTCCTCCCTCACAATTTTTGGAACATTGTCTACCCCGGTCTCTACATCATGACCTGAAACTGTAAATACTCCATTTTTAGATACCATTAGGACCATTATTGAGAGAGACCCAAATGTATCACTAGTTTCCCCAGAACAGATAAGTCAAGCTTTAGAGGAATCATTTAGAATCTTAACTAGAGTCTATTCTTGCCAAATAGGGATCCCTCCAATTAATTTTCGATTACTGAGCAGAACTCATTTACAAAGCTTGGCAGTGACTGAAATAGTTGTTGATCAGATCGGAGAAGAGCCTCTTGAACCATTTATAGGGACTCTTGATTATCACCTTAGTGATTTGTTGAGAGGAGTGGCTGGTCATAACACTTCTCGACGATTTTTATCTACAGGTGGATCTGATCTACCTCCTTCACCTCCTGAATCACCACCAGATAGTCCCCATGGCCATAACAACGAGTCTTCGTCAGACTCAGGATCCGATCCAGACATGGGTGACTGTGATTAGGGTAACCCTAGTGCTGATAGACCATGGTTATGACACAGTGCCATTGCTGTTCCTAGACTACAACATAACCTACCCAAACACCCTGATAAACTGCTACCTAAATTTGACCCAGATGATAAGGGCTTAGCCGAAAATCATATTGACAAGTTCATCCTGGCTGTTCAGACTATGAATGTCCAACATGAATATGTGGTATGTTGACTATTACCTTTAACTTTTGAAGGAAAGGCTGCAGTTTGCTACTTTTCCCTAACACAAGGATCCATAACAAGCTGGAGTGATTTTAGTCAAGCATTCCTGAACAAGTTTGGTGAAGATAAAACCCCTGCCGTGTTAGCACTAGAATTGGCTAGAATTAAGATGGAGAGCAAAGAAAGGATAAAGGATTCCAATCAATGTTTCCTTACTCTCTTGAATAAGATACCAGTGGCCTCCCAACCTTCAGAAGAGATCATAATTGAGAATTATGCTTCAGCCTTACCTAAATACCTGGGTATGTTTGTGAAACAAGCTGGAAAAATCACGTTAGTTGAAACCTTTGATGAAGAAATAATGGTTGAGAAGAATTCGTTGCATTTGAGCCAAAAAATAATGGAAAAAGTGATGGTTCCCTTCGTAAACGCAACGAAACCCCTGCTAGAACTAACATAGATAAAAGAGATGCCCCTGCTTTTGATGTAGAAAAATTACAACAAGCAATTAGGTCTCTTACAAACGAAGTGGTGATATTTGAAAGAAACAACAGGGAGGGTACTTCAAACAGAGGGAATTTCAAGACCCCATACCAGCCATTTACATCCCTGAATGCCAGGCAAAACACTTCGCCTGACATATCAACTAATGAGGAAGTTTTCAATACTATAAGGGCTGTTTATGCCTTTCCTGATTCCTCGACTGATCAAGAGTTGGATGATGATCATGAATCTAAATAGCCTGGAACCGAAGAGGAAAATTCTGAAGATTCTCTCCCGCTTAATTGCCATTTCTTGGATAGCTCAGTCAAATAATGGGAGTCTAGTGATCATTCTGTCTTTGCAAAACAACACACCCATAATATGAGAAGTAAAGGGCTTGTAGATCCGCAACCATCATTAGCACCTAAGAACAGTCCCCAACCTGCAAATCAGCAGCCTGCCACTCAAGGTATAGACCTCCAATATGACATCATAGAAGATCTCAAGAAACAGAGGGATAATATTAGCATGTTTGGTTTATTGAAAATTTATCCCATGCCCGAAGGTTCAATACTCTCAAATTTATCAACCCCATCAACTACTAAAACAAAGAATTAGCCCTCTGTACCTTTAGTCAATAACCTTGATCCTTCAAGTAGTAAAACAATAGTAGGTTCTAATAGTAAGGTCAAAATAACTGCTGATAAAGATGCACTGATAGGTAAGAACTCCAAATCTACAACTCCACCATTTCTACTAACGTTTGAAGTCTTCAACTGGAATCTTCATAACTATATGACTGATTCTGGAGCTTCATCAAATGTCATGTCTTACTCGGTCTGTAAGAAGCTGAATGCTAAGCCCACTCCTTGTGAAATCCAAATCAGCCAACTAGATCGATCTAAGGTGAAAATTGTAGGAGAATTAAAAGGAGTAATGATCAGAATGGCCACCAATCCATAGATCTTCTAGGTTATTGATGTAGTGGTAGCAGACATACCGGATGTCTATGGGCTGTTTTTAAGTTGTGACTGGTCTCAAGCCTTAAACGGATACTTTTCAAGTGATTGGTCACATTTGTGGTTGCCTAAAAATGGGCGACCAAATCAGATTAGGATTGACAGAGAGAGGTATATGAAACACACAGTGACCAAAATAAATGCTCCCAATGAAGCAATTCTATTCAGTGATTCTATTTTAAGAAACTATGGGTACGATTCTAATTTAGGGAGTTTTCCTGCACTTAAATCTACATTTACCAATTCTGTAAATAAATCAGAAATTCTACATTGTGATTTTCAAGAAGTTGCCCCTATTTTGGTAAATACTGTGAATACTGTAAATAATGTAAATAGTCTTGTTGATAAGCCTTGGCATCTGTATTTTGACGGATCTCAACCCAAAGAAGGTGTAGGAGTAGGCTGCATGCTCCTAGACCCTACAGGAAACAAATTCATGCTGTCTTGTAGGCTGGAATTTCTTTACACAAATAACACAGCCGAATATGAAGCCCTCATACAAGGACTCAAGAAGGCACTGGACTTGAAAGTTAAAGTTCTGATTGCATTTGGCGATTCTGAAATTATTGTTAGACAAGTCCGCAATTCCATTCATTGCTTATCTAATCACCTGCAAAGTTACCAAAAGGAGGTATGGAATTTAATTTCAGCACTTGATGCATTTAATATTGAATCCATTCCTCGTTTTCAGAATCAGGAAGCTGACTTGTTGGCAAACGTAGCTTCATGACTTATTCCCGCTGAAAATTTTTCCCCTAACACTTTTTCTATTGAATTATTATTTAGACCATCAATTCCAGATAACATTACTAATTGGTGGGTCTTTAATTATGATTCACAGATTATTTCCTTCTTAACAGGGGAAGATTATTTTAAGGAATCAGCGATCGATGAGATCACACATGATGAGGATCTACACAATTTCTCGGTAATCTACCCACCTTGTTCCATTGATAAATCTTTTGAACAGGTAAATTCGATCCCTGCGTCAGTTCTTAGACTCGAAAAGTTTTATGACCTGCATGATAAATTCAAGGGAGTGCCTAATTGCAATACAAACAGTTCCAACATGCGTTATGAAACCATTAATTTTGGCATAAAATCAAATATTAAAAATACCAACTTAGGATCAGACTGCACCCCAAATGAAAAATCGGCCTTCCTGAAACTATTTAGTGAATTCAAAGATGTGTTTGCATGGTCCTACGATGATCTGAAAACTTTTGATACCTAGATCATACAACATGTAATCCCCATGAAGCCTCAGTCAAAACCATTCCAGCAGAAACTAAGGAAAATGCACCCTGCCCTAGAACCAGCAGTAAAGAAAGAATTGAATAAACTGCTTACTTCCCAGATCATATTTCCTGTACGCCATGCACAGTGGGTGGCAAACCTTATTCTCGTTAGGAAGAAGAATGGAGATATTTGTCTATGTGTAGACTTTCGAAACTTAAACAGATCATCAGAAAAGGACAACTATCCTGTTCCTCCCATGGAACAAATCCTTCAAAAAGTGTCAGGTGCTCAGATGCTGTCTTTATTAGATGGTTTCTCTGGGTACAACCATGTCCTAGTTTCTCCTGCAGATCAGTTGAAAACCACTTTTAGGACACCTTGGGGAACCTATGCCTACAGGAAGACGCCTTTTGGTTTGATAAACGCTGGGGCTACATTCCAAAGGGAAATGGACGCTTCTTTCAGAGGTTTGATAAACCACTCTGTCGTTGTCTATTTGGACGACGTTACTGTATTTTCAAAAAACAGGTCTGATCACATCTCACACTTACGAAAAGTGCTTGAACGCTACAGGAAATTTGGTATTTCCCTTAACCCTAAAAAGTCAATATTTGCACTAACTGAGGGGATTTTGCTAGGGTTTGTAGTGTCGAAAGAAGGGATCATGATTGATCCAGAAAGAACAGAATCAATCTCTAGGATTCCTTTTCCTGCTACCAAGAAATCCATGCAATCCTTCATGGGAAAGATAAATTTCGTAAGGAGATTTGTTCCAAGTTTTTCTGAAATCGTGCGTCCACTGCAGAATATGATTAAGAAAGACAATATTTTTTCATGGGGGGATAGATAAAAGTAGTCATTTATCAGGATTAGAGAAGCCATATCTGAAGCACCCGCACTTGTGAGTCTTGACTTTAGGAAATACTTTATTCTCTATACTTTTGCATCTGACATATCTTATGCAGCTGTTCTTACTCAGAAGAACCAGCAGGAGGATGAAGTACCTATCTCCTTCATGAGATCAAATTTAAAAGGAGCTGAACTAAATTACCACAAAGTGGATAAACAAGATTTTGTTGTGTTCAAAGAAGTAAAACATTTCTGCCCTTATCTCCTTAAATCGAAAACCAAGGTAATTGTTCCATTTTCTGCTGTAAGAAATTTGTTGGTACAAAAGGACCTTGGAGTAAAAAGATCACATTGGATGGATTCTCTTTAGGAGTATGATCTAGAGATTAAAACCTCTCAGGTCATATGAGGTTTGGGATTGTTTAAGCTGGCTTCTGAATGAGCACATCTCCTTGCTGACCATAATGACATATCTTTAGATGCTATTTTACTGCAGAAAGAAATCTATTTTATCCCAGACCCATCTAGCTCATGGTATATTGACATTCGCGCTTATCTTGAAACTGGCAGTGCTCTAGACCATTTAGATCCAAAAAATAAAAGAGCAGTAAGATTAAAATTAGTGCCCTATCAATTGGTAAATAATGTTCTTTTCAGGAAAAATGCAGATGGAGTTTTGCTTCGTTGTCTAGAGAAGGAAGAATCTGATTTGGTTTTAGCACAACTGCATGACGGGCCTACTGGTGGCCACTTCGGTGGTGATACTACTGCTCATAAAGTTATGAGAGCAGGCTATTTTTGTCCAAATCTATTTAAAGATGCCCATGCTTTCGTTAGAAGGTGCCAATACTACCAGACCGCAGCTGGGAGAGTTAAAAAACCAGCTTTTCCTTTGCAACCTATGATGGTGGACATGCCTTTTCAACAGTGGGGAATTGACATCGTTGGACCATAAATCCATCCTCGTCCCTTCAGCATAAGTACATCATAACTATCATTGACTATTTTACTCGATGGTCTGAAGCTGAACCCCTACGGGTGGTTAATACAAATTAGGTATTGCATTTTCTTGAAACTAACATAATCACTAGATTTGGAGTGCTTGAATCTCTCGTGTTTGATAATGCATCTTCTTTTTCTTCTGGAGAATTGACTGAATTTGCACTAGAAAAGGGAATCAGGATTAGGTATTCAGCAAACTACTACCCACAAGGTAATGACCTTGCTGAATCAACAAACAAAAACTTCCTGAAAATTTTGAAAAGATCTATAGCTGAGCATCACAAGAACTGGCATACTGTTCTGTATCAAGCTCTATGGGCCGATAGGGTTACTCCAAAATCATCTGTTGGTAACTCTCCCTTCTATTTGGTATATGGAGTAGATGCTATTCTTCCACCAAATCTGTTTTTACCTTCATTACAGCTTGCACGAGTTGTATAAGATACTGAATGTTCAGCCATCGAAGAAAGAATCAATCTGCTGTTGAAGTTGGAAGAGGAAAGAGAAAATGCCAAGAAACATTTTGCGAAACACCAGCAAATTGTTAATTCATGGTTCGATTGTGGCTCGTCCTTGAATCGATAATTACAAGTAGATGATCTGGTTTTGAGATGGGACAAAGAACATGAGGATAAAGGGGAACATACCAAATTCCAACGTCTTTGGTTAGGTCCATATGTGATAACATAAAAACTTGGTCCTAACACTTTTCGTTTAAAGACCTTGCAAGGATAGCTCGATACCCTCCCAGTAAATGGGCATGCCCTTAAAAGGTACTTTCAATAATCTCACATCATTGAGTCATTTCCATTGTATATTCTCATATGTGTAGATTTATGTACATAAGATTCGATTTTATTCTGATTTCTGGTTAGAATTTTTGATCTTATGCTCACCAATTATTTTCCTTACTATCACCATCATTATGCCTTATTCGCAATTCCAGATGATAGATCATGAAAATAATTCAACTCTTTAGATCATTTACTGTACATAAGTTTGTGTTTTGCCTATGTAAATAGTTGCTTTCTCCAACGCATCTCCTATATTCAACCACAAGATTCAACATGAAGCATTCTGCACGGACTTAAAAAGGAACCTGATGATGAAATGTGTTGAATAGAAATGACTGAAATGCATATCAGATCGTAATAATTAATGATGGATGGGAGTATCGGATGTCTCATAAGTGATCTATTTCTAGACATGTGGTAGTTTTAGCCTCCACAATTTTTCTTTTAGCAGTCCTTGATTTTTGTCTTTGAGTGTCTTCTTACATATTAAATACTTCAGGAAATTTATTTACTGATTCCAATGGATGTCTACTAAGCTCAAAAATTCGTTATCTTTAAGCAATCTTGAGAAGTCTATGGTCTCCCTCCCCTCATTTTTGTGAATACATCTGGTTACTCGACCAGGGCAATACTCTTGAAATAAGGTGAATGTGAAAAGGATTATCAGAAAATAGGAGGTCTCATCACGAGCTGGTCTATTTATGATCATAAATTCTATTGGAATGACGTTGTCAAAATTTGGTTACCAAGCCAATGACAATGACTCTTAGTCGAATAACTGAGAGACAGGAAGTCTCATCACGAGCTAGCCTGATCAGTTTCTAGTAGGATTGGTGAATGAGGCTATCATTATTTGGTCACCAAGCTAAGATAGTGCTTCTGTTTAATTCTTTTTGTGTTTGTATCTGTGTATATGATTTGTATATATACTAACAAGGTTTCATTTTCTTTAAAAATAAAAATAAAAAAATAAAAAAAAGGAGAAGAAAAGAAGGAGTATTGTCTGCTATTTTGCTTCAATGAGGGTAAACCCAACCGATGTTCTAAAGAAGCCATATCTATACAGGTATTGGTTAACCTGTTTTTTACCTTATAGATCTACATTGGAATTAAGTCATCTTGCTCTTGCCTGAGTTTGATTAGGATCAAGAACACTCAGCTGACAGTCATAGGGTTGTTACAGAAATATGTTGAGGTCAGGTCATATGTTCAGACTAGTTTGAATTTGAATCATTTAGGTAGAGATTTGATATTTTTAAGGCATCATTTTTTATTATCTAAAGTGTGAATGTTGTTTTCACAGAGATAACTGGTTCGGTCCCAACAGGTCGCCAAATGTTGGCAAGCAACACCCTTCGGAGCATTTTTGAACACAAATAATTTGAAGATTGATAATCTTTCGAACAATATTTGTTATTTTTGGCTGGATCAACACTCATCATGGATATCCTAGGAGTGCCCTAAGAATCTTTGATTCTTAAGGCACTCCCAATAGAAGATTACTTGACTGATCAATTCGCTGAGATTAGCATCAGTTATGGAAAAATTTGACTCTCATGATCTTAATTCCTCATTTCTGTCGATCATTTGGAGAACTATAATTACATAAGATTAGTAGCTCCTATTTTTCCACTTATCACTCATGCATGATTAAAATCAAATGAATTTATAAATTATTAATTCAAACTAGTTACTACATGGTGTGATAACTGTTACTGTTTGGTTCATATAGGAAATCTGGTGAAGCTTCATCACTTCTGAATTATTTATCTTATCTTGTTTGTCATAAGTTTTAAAGTGGATTTAATATGATCTTCATGAACCCTACTATACTATACGCTTATCCTTATTTCAAATTTGTATTTATGAAATGAGTTAGTATCAAAGCTTGTCATGAAGGTCTAAAGTCACTTTTTAGGTTTTGACATTGGTCTGGATACATTATAAATTATTTCTTGATCATTTTTTTATAATGACCTTGATCCTAAGTTATTGATTATATCCTTAGGTGATCACATTATTATGATTTTATTTGATGAATGAAGGATTGGGGTTTTGAAAACCATTTGATCATTTGTAAAAAATGATCAATTAGTCTACATCATCATGACATTATGAAATAACAATCAATGCTGAAGTCATGGTGAAGCTAGGGTTTTGGTATTCGTGTCACGTGAAGGTTTCCATCTATCAATCTTTCATCATACAAACATCACTCTTAATAACTCGCTTGCTTGACACCCCTGCAGCTCATCATGTTTTGGTAAGTTATTTTTGAAATCTCTTTTATCTTCCAATTCGCGTTATGATGAACTTACAGGGAAATTTGCAGGGTTTTGATAGAATAGGGCATTTCGGAGAATTGATGGTAATGCTTAGACTGTCAATAAATCTACTGTATCTTTTAATCTATTTTTCGAAAATCCTAGAGGTTTGTTTTTCTGTTGCCATGGTTTCGGTGTCCAGGTTCAAGCTTATAGGTGATGAGTATCTACATGCGGCCCCTGAGTGTCGAGAGGTAATTTTAAGGTCTGGGTGGCTAGGATTCTTACAAAATTTTTTTGGTTTCAATATAGCAGTATCTAAGGCATTTCCAGAGTCATTCAATGGGGTTAATGCACATGTTGGAGATGTCGAGCTTAGCCTGACTGAGGAATTTATTTGTCAAGCTATTGGGTTGCCACAAACCGGTGAGCGGTGGCACAAAGAAAAACATATTAAAAATGATGATTGGAAAGGGTTTCTTACCCCAGCTCATCGCCAAACCAAGTTTAAATATGGCTTCCCATCGAGACTATTAATGAAGAAATGGTGGGCTTTATTGGAGCTAATCATTAGGTATGTTACTTGCGAAGGTAGGCTATCTCAAAAACAATTTTATCACCTTCGGTTGTTGATGATATTCAGAGGATACTCGATGAATATGCCTTATTTATTTTTGCACAAAATGGCATCCACCTATCAGACTAATATTGGGGATAAAGACATGAGTCTATTCCATCATGGGTTAATCAAAATCATTGTGTCCTGTCGATTGGAAGAACTAGGTGAAACCTGGGATTCTTTCCTTGTGCGAAATGGGTTCGGTGTTAATGAGGAATGGCCTAAACAGAGACCTAGGGTTCAACGTAGATGCATAAACAATGAAGAAGTTGAGCCTAAACTTGAGTACTCTGGCTTTCAGGAGAATTTTGGTGATGAAATGTCCCAACCTAGACAAACCCTGAGTTCTGGTGATGTAAAGATCAAGGTGGAAAGCAATTCTGAGGCCGCTGCTGACAACTCTCAAGATCGAATGAGGAAACTGAGAAACCCCATACCCTATCAAAACACAAACCCTCCTCACTCACAGACTGACATAGGACAAACTAAGGCTGAATATCAGACCCTCCAAGTGATGAGAAATCGAGCTATACATAGGACCACACACAGAATGATAGCCGCTTTGCTTGCCAAGAGAAATTTAAGTGTTGGGGATATCTCGGTTGTTGAGGTAAGTGACTCTTCAGAAATTCACCCAGATCCAGTTCCCATAGGCCTATCTATTCTAGATCTTAAGTACGTGTCTGCCTTTGCACATGAAGCTGTTGAAAGTTAGCAAGTGAACCATAAATATGATCAAGAAATCGATCAAAAGCCTTACCTAGCCGAGGAAGCCCGAAATGCTACAAACAGTGAATTGAGAGAGGAAATTGATCAGAAAAATCATGCCCGAGCCATTTCATCCCTACAAACTGATTTAAAAGAAGCTCAAGTTATCCAAACAATTGCCATGGAGGAAATCACACGTTTAAAATCTGAATTGATATCTTGGGTTGGGAAATGGAATGTCTTGAGAGGAAAGAAATTGAAATACAAAGAACAAATGAAAAGGCTTCTGTTCAAGAATAAAATGTTGAAGAAGAAGAATAGGATTAGCAGGATTAGAGCTGTCAGGTTCAGAGCCAAATTGAATGAAGCAAGTAGAAGTGTACCCATTCGGTTGTCTATAGAATCTGCCTTAAAAACGTGACATTTTGTTTCTACAATGAATTCTAAATTTTGTCTTTTGAATCTTCAATTGTGCATATAGGGGATTTTGAATAGGCCTTCACAGGTGAGTGATATTTTGGTTTTGTCAGTATTTGGCTTTTAGTACATGGTTTAATTATTAAATAGAGATATCTGTAGATTTAAAAATTATGCAGACATCTCGTTCATGTTTATATGATCATCATTGTATCCTGTTAAACAAATTTCTGTTGGACATTCACAGGTGTTAATGAAGCTATTGAGATAAAGCTGGATGCTGGCCTACTTTTTTGCTCTTTTGACTATGCATGGTTACTCAATGAAGGATGTTTCAGGATTGCAACTGATTGATGCTCTATGATTGCTACACTTCTGTTTCTAAGCCTTTATTAGCTTGGATTATCCAATATGGTGTTATCATGATTTGGAGAGTATAACGCTGGATTTTTTCAGTAAGTTAATCTTCTTGGCATATTTTTCTCTCTAGATGGTTTTATAACATCATGCCTATGATTCTGGTCATGGTTGGACCATATTTGGATAAAATCTATATATTTCTTGAGGAATAGGAATTTTGGTTAATCAGTTGTAGTTTTTAGTTTCCTTTATAAGCGACCTCTAAACAGAAGTAAAGGGTTCGAGTCCTAAAACTTGTGGAGAACAAATACATTACAGTGCTTTAATATTATTCTGTTATGCTTGTGTTCCTTTAGAACTATTTTCGAGGACTACTGGATTTTATAGAGATTCTGAAGACATTAGCTAAGCCTGTTGTAGAAGGAGCAAGTCGACATAAGTCGACTTGAACAAAGACCGACTTAGTCAGCCGACTAAGTCGATGGACCGACTAAGTCAGTCGGCCGACTAAACTAGTTAATTAAGTTGGCTAACTAACATTCGTGTCGGTTCACATAACCGACAGGTAGTTATTTTGTAACTGTTTGTAACTTGTATATATTAGGCTATTGAGCCACACAAGAACTCAGTTCAGTTCTGTGCTTTGTATGAACTCATTATAATAAAATATTCTGTTCTATCCAATCTGTTCTTGTCTTTTGTCTCTATTTATATTTGTGTATGTTTTAGTATGTATTATTGGTAACCTTATGTGATCTTAGAGATTACAACATTGGTTCCATTGCCGGTAGTACATGTCTAGAATATCTGTTCACATATGATACCAGAGCAGGAGATAAAGCACTGGTGGGAGCGTAAGATTGCCAACTACTTATAAAATTACGCACGTAGGAACAGACTAACAGTTGCAGAAGCCAAAGCCAGATGTTTCACCGAGACACACGAGAAGTTTGTTGAATCCGTGCCACAGTTACTGAAGCAACTCCTGGATGAAAAAGCCCGACGCAACTAAAGAAGAACAGTTGCTAGAGAAACTTATTTGAGGGGGTAGAACTAATCTTTCAGAGTGGTGTGAGAAGATTTCTGCCGACTTCTGTGAAGAGCAAGCAATCGAAGATAGAACTTCAGTGGAAATTGTAAAAGCCAAATTCTACACAGATTTCACTGACCAATTTCTGTGCTCCTTACCGACCCTGCTGTTCAAGTTCCTGATAGAGAAAGGAGCAGGCCATATCGTCGAACCTCAACCACCATTGTACGAACCGCCATCAAACACTAACTGGGCAGAGAAGAAAAAGAAGTGGGAGAAATTCATCACTGAAAGGGAGTGGGAATACTTCCTGAGCAAATAGACAGAACTATCCGAGCTTTCTAAAAAGCGTCGGGTAGGATATGGGGGGGTAGCTGGTCGTGTGTCGGAAATGGAGCATAGTGGATACCAGTCGACCAATCCAGTAATGAACAGCCGACCGAAGAGGACTCGCAGGAATAGTATTGTATGAAAGTATGTCGGACATTAAGAAAATCGAGAGGGACGAACGACAAAAAATAAAGGAAGCCAGACGTGAATGAGCCGACGAGCTGCGTCGAGAAGAAAACCCTAGGGAGACCGACTGTGATGAGAATCTGCCAGAGTCGGGTCATGACCGACAAGAAGAAGGCGTAGAGGAAGAGACGGCCCCTAAGGATGACGAAGTGTGGATAGAGAAACAAGAAGCTCTCCAAATAACGGTTCCCGACGAAGTAACCCTATCCCCAGCCAATTCACATACCGTAATACAGACTATTATTGAAGACGACCTCCGACTGAGAGCTGGTGACATCACAATCTGGAGTCGACTCGGTGATGAACCGTACCCGGGATGACACCTTGTCATACGCCGACCGGTCGAAGGGAACTGGGTGACCTTTCAAACGGCACCTTCCTTTCGAAGTATCCACTTGCTCCTACTGACACATGAAGGAGCACCCCCCCTGCCACATACAACTTTAGAAGATACCCAAGATTCATACCTGAGCACGCAAAGTGACAATGGGCCATCGAGAAGACAAATTATCAACAATCCGCTGTACGGCGAGAAAGAATCGACCACCGACGGAAGCACAAGTTCCATCGACCAAAACCCCATCGTCACCCCCATAGGTTCGACCGTATCAACAACCCCACCTCTTTCACCACCACCCACACCACCAACCCCGCCAACTTCTAAAAGTAGTGATAGTGATTTAAGCATGGGTCACAGCACTGCTCAAATTCCTCTCTACGAGGGGGATGAAGACCCCAGACGACATTGGTTCGTCTGCGAGTCAACCTGGGAAGCAAACCAGGTCACAGATGAAGAATGACAGATGGCCCAGTTCGCAGGGGCCCTACGCAAACGAGCCTTGACATGGTTCATGACATTCACAGAAAGGACCCCCAAAGAGACCAAAGCAGAGATAAAGGCACAGTTCCTATCCTTTTTCAAAACCCCAGACGCTAAGCACCTGGCAGCCAAAAAGCTGAAAACAACCCAACAGAAACCAAGAGAAACTGTCCGCGACTATGACAAACGATGGAAGGACCTACTGAGCCAACTAGATTATGTTATTGACAAACAATTATTAATTCAATGGTTCCTTGCAGGTCTATCACAGAAAGTTCGTCGACATATCAATCTGGAAACTTTCAAAACATATGAAGACGCGCTGACAAAAGCGCTGCAGGTCAAGATGGACGAAGATATCCCTGCATATCCAACAGACCACCGCCTGGAGGAACAGCTAGAAAATGTCCAGAAGTCTTTAAAAGAGTTGACCCTGAAGAATCAAGAGATCTGGTGTACAAACTGTTCAACGGCCGGTCATTCAAAAGATACTTGTCGATAGCAGTACAGCCGACAAGATGTCCGTTTTGTGCAAACTAAAGCGTTTTGCGACATCTGCT
>LPNX010503263.1:242300-256592 GCA_001517045.1 Pseudotsuga menziesii | reverse complement strand
GACCATACATCAGTATGGTACATGCGAGGCCAAGACCCCAAAGCACAGGACCTCGACTATTACCCAACAGTTGAACAAATTTTCAGAGAATTGACCCGACAGGCAGGAACAAAGGTACCAATTCCAGAGGCTACCAAAAAGGTCGACTTCTCTACCATCGAACCGCTGACAGACCAGGAGAAGGAGGAGGACTACGAGCTTAATCTGTATATTAGTACATTCGTGTCGGAGGATGCCCCGACCGTGACCGCTAGTCGGGTGCATATTACTGTCAAACCTCCGACTGCACAGGTCATCGAACCCCAGCCAATAGAACAACAACAACCAACCATACAAACGCAGCCAACAGTGCAACAGACAACTCCTTCGGCTCCTGCAATCGTCAAACCCACTCCAGAACAAACAGGTGAAGTCGAAGAGGACGACCCTGAGTATGCCCTATCCAAGAGCAACATCAAGAAGCTTGCTAAGGAGATAGCGGTTTCCAGAAAAAGACTCAAGACTCAAAAACAACAAACAGGCAGGGGTAAGCACAAACTTATTCTTGACTCGTTCGGCGATGAAGAGGAACTTGCCTCCGCGGTTGTCGACATTGTCGAAGATGCCTGCGCTAATAAAGTGTCAGTTGAAACCCAGTTTCAATGATATATTGAGGCAGGTGCCCCAGAAGGACGGCCCAAGAAAACTAAAACACAACAGGTGCCTAAAAACGTCGTCGACCTTGTGTCGACCCCCCCTCCTCCATCCCCGACGCTTGTAGTCGAAGAACAAGCACCGGTAGAACAATTGGGCAGCCCCATGGAAGACTATCAAAGAGCAATTCCGAAGGCACTAAGAGCCAGGGCCGACAAATACGCTGAGCTTAGAGCCTTCTTCACGACGCTGCCTACACTGTTCCAGTCGGCACAGAAAATACGGACGACAACCCCTCTCAAAGCACACAAACAGATATACGCCCAAGAAACAACGACATTTACTAGGATCGACGATGGAGGCGACGTGATTGGATCCATCCATTCTGTCACAGAGCAAATCGACGCCGAAGCCCAGAACGAACCACCCATGTGACCATCGAAAGCAGGTATCTCTTCTGACCAAAGCCCACCACACAGTCCCGTCACTCTTTTGTCCCCCACTCTGTCTCCACCTCCACCACCATCATCTCCACCACCTCCGCCACCCTCTAACTCACAGCCAAACCCACCATCAGCCTCACAGCTGAAAGTAGTGATACCACCTCTTCCAGCAGAAAAACCACCATCCCCCATACCCCCTCCTCAAAAATAAACACCCCCGACTTCTATACCACCTAACAAAGCAGAGCAACCCTCGGCCTCAGTCCCACCAACCACAAATCCCACTTCCACTACTGCAGGTACCCAAGAACCACAGCCAGACACCCAGAAGAAAAAGAAAGAGCACCATCGAACATCCGGCCTGAAGATTAGCCTAAAAGATGCAAGTTCGCTAACCAACTCAGAGGTCGGCCAACTACTCAAAACCTTGGCCAAAGAGTCAAAGAAGAGGATGGTCACCAAAAGTAAAGAGCTCAAAGACAAGGAGGCAGAACAGGTCGAGTTTCTCGGCAAATGCAGGTCGCTTGCACAATCTGTCGTCCCAGGCCCGGTCGAAGACACTACAGATCGACCTTTGGAAAGGGCATACCGGCTCTTTGAAGGCATGGTGTCAACTATACAGACACATCTCCAAGAGACTAAGGCAGAGCAAAAGGAAGAGACTGCCCGACTACTCCTGACACAGCACACTGCATTTTCCGAAGCCTACAAAGTCTTACAGGACCATATGCAGGAGTCCATTGTTACTGAGGAAGTACTGAGAGACTGGCCTACTCATTATGGGCAAGTCTATCATCAGACCAGGCAGACAAGACAAGGTATTCAGGCCTTGTAGGGACGTAAGTCGACAGAGGTAGCAATGAGGCAGACCATTGAAGAGAAAATTGTGATGGAAAACAACAAACTGCAGAAGCTAGAACGAGAAGCTCATCAGTGGGTTCAGCAAGCCCTTCCAAACTTAGAAAAGGTCGAAAACATCTTCCCGCAGATGCAATGACTCCTTAATGCTGCATAAGAACAGAACCAAATGCTGGGTCCCAACATGGAGAACATTGCAGAAATGCCCATGGCAGGAAATATGTCGGTACTTTCAAATCTTACTATTCTGACGATTGACATCTAGAAAGCCTTGCAGACCTGGATAGATTTCCAGCACCAGCTTGACGTCACTGCACCAGCAATAGTCGAAGTATGCGTCCAGCGAAGACCGACTATCCGTCTGCACAGTCCACCTCAGTAGCAGTTGCAGGGTTCGACAGACAAACATTTTTTGTACCTCCCTGTTTCTTTGGGACGAAGAAACATTTTGTTCGTGGGGGAGATGTAGAAGGAGCAAGTCGACATAAGTCGACTTGAACGAAGACCGACTTAGTCAGCCGACTAATTCGATGGACCGACTAAGTCGGTCAGCTGACCAAAGTAGTTAATTAAGTCGGCTAACTAACAGTCGTGTCAGTTCACCGAACCGACAGGTAGTTATTTTGTAACTGTTTGTAACTTGTATATATTAGGCTGTTGAGCCACACAAGAACTTAGTTCAGTTCTGTGCTTTGTATGAACTCATTATAATAAAATATTCTATTCTATCCAATTTGTTCTTGTCTTCTGTCTCTGTTTATATTTGTCTATGTTTTAGTATATATTATTGGTAACCTTATGTGATCTTAGAGATTACAACACCTGTCAGTCATGTCATGCTGTCTTAATGCTGTTTCTCCTATGTTGAATTTCCTTTTCATATATATGTATCATTATAGTATATGTGAAAGCACTCTTTAATGGATTTTGAATGAAGGACATAGTGTTGAAATGTGAATGATTCGTTGTCATATGGAAAAGTAAATGAGTTTCTTCATGATTTTTTTCAGTTGATTATGAGATTGTGTTATATGAAGTACTAACTGTGTGAGCTAACTTTGTTTCATCTCTATGTTAGTACCTGAGTGTACTTGTCATGCTTCAATACTGTGTTAAATCTATTTTGATTACAAGTTTTATTTCATATTCAAATTAACTTATGATAAGATGTTGTTTTATTGTAAGTTGATTTAGATCTATTTCTACTAATTGTGGGCTTTTCTAACATTGCAGGATTATAGATTATTTTTTATAATAAAACTTGTTATTAGAGTATTAATTCAAGCCCCCAGTTTGGGATAGTTAACTTGCATCTAGGTCATTACAGAATATGATTAGGAGCTACTATTATTTTTCTGTCCTTAGCTTAAGGTATTTATCAGTACTAGTTAGTCATTTAGACTAAATATTTTGATTTGTACGAAGGTTTGATTAAGTAAAACTTACCACCTACACCTCAAGAGACTCTCTACCTTGAGAGCACATTTTACAGGCAGCAAGGCCTTTATCCTATGAGAGATAGTCACTCCAAACACACACAAGATTGCAGTAAGTCGAGTGTGTGGGTTGTTTTTTAGTTGTTGGCCATAGGTTAGTATATTCGGCCAGCAGGGATGTGCTTGAGTTATGTCATGCCTCGATGTTCCTATCGAGAAGGTCTATCATGTAAACAAGTCATGTCAAGTCATTGTGAGTAACCCTCCTATTGTCTAAGGGTTAAAGTACCCGTAGTTCCGAAGCACTAGAGTTATTAGACTCTCCTAGTAGAGGTCGGCCCTGGTAGGGTTTTAGTCATGTCAGAATTAGTATAAATAGAGAATTGGAGTCTCTATTTATCACACAACTTATACACACTCAAGTGTAGCGCATAGTTGAGAAAGGAGAAGACACTGGGGCTAGACAAGAAGAAGGTTACTATTGTTGGGAGATCACTTACTATTTTGGGGCTTTTCTATTTTGGTGCTGATTCTATCTCTGAGGAAGTTGCAAGGTTTTCACCATTTATGGTTTCCCCAAGGATAAACATTGTGTTCATTTTCTCTTGTGTTTGATTGCTGTGCTTGTTATTCTCTCAGTAAAGATCCAAATATAATGCTAGCTTAATGATGAAATTCTAACAGTGAACCTATGTCGAAAACGAGAGAATTTGTCATCAAGGCATACAGACCTCAAGGTACTAAATTTTTTGTTTCTAAGACAATTTCCTAGATGATGAGCTGATGTCGACAGGAATAGTCTCGTAAAAGGAGGGCCATGTTGAATCCCACATCGACGACACGAAACTCGAAATAAATTTCTTGAATTTTGAGTATGATGTAACCATGGGATTGACTCAAAAGTAACTGAAACAAAAATTTGTTTAACTATAGGTGCAAAAATCTCAACATGACTTCCCTTTGAACATCGGGTAGCACGAACGAAGACTTGGCAGCATTGACTTGACAAGTCGGAACACAATGCAACAATGGACATGACTCAAAGGAGTGGCATGACTCATGAAAGTGGATTGAATCAGAGACAAGTTGAATACCCAATTGATTGAATGAAATGCAGACAAGTGCCATGTTCAAAGGTGACTAACAATTGCCATTTATTGCAAATGAAATGTATTTCCCTTCCCTTAATTTCCCCATCGTGATTGATGAGTGCCTCTTTTCATTCTTACGACTTCAAAGAGGGTAACAAACACTCATTATAGCTCATCAAGTGATGAGTCCAAACTCTTATGTTTTACGAACCTGAGAAAGGAGGGGTTCGTTCCCAAAAAAGGGTCTTTCAATGTTTAATTTAACGAGTCCAATGAAATAAAACTCAGTGTAGTTCATTTTTAGAGAGTTTGAACAAACTAAAGAAAAATACAAAGGGTCATTTTTCATATGATTTAGTCCCTAGGGTCCGAAAAAGTATAAAATAATACTCGAGATAAATCATCCAGTCATTATTGGCTGGAGTGTTCCTTTTTCGTAAATAGTCTATCCGAACCGAAAAAGAGATAACCTACCATCAGAGAGATGACTCTTCAAATACTTTTACTATTATGAAGAAGACAAGTAATCCACAATCTTTTCATATTTAGGGAGTCCAAAAAGAGTTTAAAGGAGACTCCATTAACCTTTTTCATGTTTGAATCCAGGGCACAAAAAAGTAATAAACTAAGCTCAAAACACTTTTCATGTTTTAACCAAAGCACGAAAAATGAAAAGTAAGCTCAACACTATCTTACTATTTTTAACAAGCTCGAAGATTAGTTGAAAGAATGCTCGAATATTGGTTTCATTTTTATGCAAGCTCGAAACCAATGGGTAAACTATTCTTGAAAAATCCCATTAACATGATATACAGAGGTTGGAAGATTTCCCCCAGCATGATTGCTAGCGAAGCTTACCCATAGCATGGTTTCTAGGGGCTTGACATGCCCCCCAAGCTTCGTTTCATCTGAATATTCTTCTTCCATACCCAACCTAAAAACTTGGTTACTAATGTGAAAATGTTAACCAGGGGGGTAGGAAGAACGAGAATCAAGCAGGTGAAAAGAAGGTTCAAGTTCTAACACTAAAGGGAAGACTTGACTCAAGGGAAGGGGATCTGTTTCATTTTTACACAAGCTTGAAACAGAAGGTAACTTTGCTTGGAACATGGTTTCATTTTTATGGAAGCTTGAAACCAAAAGGTAAACTATGCTTAAGGAAACCTACTTCATTTTTTAATGAGCTTGAAATAGAAAATGAACTATGCTCAAGAATGGTTTCATTTTTATGCAAGCTTGAAACCAAAAGGTAAAATATGCTTGAGGAGATCCATTTCATTTTTTAACGAGATTGACATAGAGTGGGAACTTTGCTCATAAGCATCTGTTTCATTTTTTAACGAGCTTGACACAGAATGGGAACTATGATCATAGACATTTGTTTCATTTTTTAATGAGCTTGAAACAGAATGGGAACTATGCTCACAGGCATCTGTTTCATTTTTTAACGAGCTTGACACAGAATGGGAACTATGCTCACCAACCTGTTTCATTTTTAACAAGCTTGACATAGAATAAGAACTATGCTCGTGAGCCTGATCTTACCCAACATGATATCCAAAGGTTGGTAGGTTGCCCCCATCTCATAAAAGCTAGTAGCTTAGCTCCATTATGATGTCCATAGAGTAGAGCCATGCCCCCCATTTTACCTATGATGGGAAGAAGCTAACTAGAAGAAGGGGAAGGAACCACAAGAACATGTGGCACATTCATGGCAGTCTGATTACTAGGAGTCACGCGATGGTCATATGTAACAAAAGAAAGCTGCTCAATGGTCACAATCTTCCCATCATGGGGAAAATGCATAACTCTAAAGAGTGTGGACACTACAGCCTTCATGGCGTAAACATAATCACGTCCAAGGAGCATATTGAAATCTAAAGGACCTTGGACCACCATAACATCAATACAGATAGTTTTACCTCCTAATGTAATAGGAAAATAAGGAGAGGTCCCTAAAGGTGCAGTAGATATTCGATTAAAAGCCAGTATCTAATTAGTGGCTAGCACAAGCTGAGGAGAACCTAAAGCTTGCCAAGTAGTTGAGGATAGAATACTAGCATAAGCCCCTTCATCAACAATAGTACAAAGTATCTGCCTAGCAGTAACATTCACAACTATCTGGAAAGGAACAATCGAATGAAGATGAGACTCTGTTAGGTTACTCCATTCAAAGGAAATAACCGCACTACTCGGAGAGGGTTTTGTTGAAACAGACAAAATTTCCTCATGTCGAGAACAATTAGAACGAAGCATGAAAACTTCAGCAGGTTTAAGTTCATTATCTACTGTAAGAGAAAAACAAGACAAAGACTTGGTCAAAGCGACTACTTTAGTCTTAGCACTCTCTGATGAAAGAGTAGGATCGGGTGGAAATGACATCGACTCGACCAGTTTAACTTCACTATTCGAAGGAAGAATGGGATCAATCACAGATGAATCTGGATTAACCACTTGGAATTCACTCTTAGAAGGAAGAGTGGGATCGACCTCGGATGAAACCGAATCAACCACTTTAACTTTACCCTTCAAAGGAAGAGTGGGATCAACTATGGATGAAACTGAATTGACTACTTCAACTTCACTCTTCAAAGGAAGAGTGGGATCAACCGAGGTTATAACTGGATCGACCACTTTATCAACCAATGGTATGTCAAGTGACAACTTACGATAACCTGTTGGAAGCCATTGATGAGAAACAATAATATCTACCAACAACTTAGAAGCTTCATCCATGTGAGGACAAAGGTAAGTAAAGTGCATGTACTTACAAAGAAAGAAAGGATTTCTGACTTTACCCTTCCAACTCTTAACCACAGAGTCACTGGTTGAGGGGGGATCATTAGCATGATGACCAGAGGCTGAAGACATATCTTGCTGGGAAACCTTATACCACTCTTCTAAAACTAGGACCAGACCATGAAAATCTTTCAAAAGGTGATCACCCTTGCAAATCCTATAAGGGAATTTGGGCTTACGCGATCTTGGGGTGTGCAGATCAACACTCTCCGCACTTGGAGGAGTAATTGGTTGAAACTTGGTTTTTTGTTATTTTTTCTTCTTCTTAAACTTCCTTTTCTTCTTCTTCTTATATACCTGACTACTAGTACCACAACTTTCAACATGAGAAGAGGGAGAAATGGGAGAAGACACATCTTGTGAAGGATAGGGATCAACATGAGGTTGATGCTCTTGTGATGAAGGATTAGGATCAGAAGAAAATGGTGTACATGGGATAACTGGACTGGAGAATAACCAAACAGGTAATCCAATAGTCAATCCAGGAAGGCTTAACGTAGCCATGAGAGGAGGACCAACATCCCCATATGGAGGGAACACAAAAGACATGCTTGGTAAAGGAGTCTCTTGGTTGGTAGTCCTGGAAGGTGAAGGCATAACTATGTAACAAAACTATCTCTCTCTTCTAAAAAATCCTAACTATACAGAAAACAAGCGCTACTCAAACTAAAGAAGCAAGGAAAATATGTGAGAGGAGTGGATTAAAGGTCTAGAATATCACAAGATAGGACAAAAGGTTAACTCGGATGGTCTCAAGATTCCTAAAAGTGTCTCCCGATATAGGCAAGGTACATGGGAGCTCAAATTGGTAGTAGTGCTTTCTAATGCACAACCGTTCACAAGGGGCCTTCCAATATACAGTCGAGTACGTGAAGTACCTTTCTATATACCTCAAGGGTATGTGAAAGGCCATTGGACTCTACCGACGATACATGGAAGAACCGTGCGATTCTTGGGTTGTAGTATAGACAATTTAACGACAGCTCCTACATTTTATGATGCCTGAAAATGTCACTAACTTATCACATAAATTGGTAAAAATTTTAAACCTAAGCCAGTGCTTAATTTTATCTTGAACAATTAGGTGAATGCATGAGGTGAGGACATAAAAAGTAAAACCATGCAGTATGATTGTGCAAAATTTTTACTTTCACTTTAAAGGTATGCCCTACTTAAGGAAGGGAGAAAGAGGTTCAATTCGTTTGAAACATAGAATAAATCCCATACAAAAATAAAAGACACTTGCTTATATGGTCCTTTCCTAACTAAAACAAACAAAATCTTCTCTTTTTGAACTGAAAAAGAAGTGAGATCTCTACTAAAATGCAAGAAAAGATTGTTACAACTTTATACAAAAGTGTTCATATTTTTCAACTAAAGAGAGAATGAACTAATCACAAAATTATACAATAACTTTCATATGGAATTTTCCACAACTTTATGAAAAAAGGAAAAAACATACAAAAATCATGTATAACAAATGAAGAAAAACTGCAATGAATCTTTTCTTGTTCTATCAAAGAAGACAGAAATCATAGATCTAACAAAACCAAGTTCTATTCAAAGCCAACTATGAAGCTTTAAAAGACCGACATCAATAAAAATTATTTAGAATAACTATGAATTCATACACGCTCAAGGGGGGTCTGTGTTCTTTTGGCTTGTTTTAATTTTTAATTTTTTTATTTTTGATTGAGTTTTCTGTTCAAAAATGAATTGCAGAGTTCAAAACACAACTGTAACAATCTGAAGCAAGCATCTCAGATACTAAAAGAAGCATTTAAGAATCAAATATAAAAAATGGCTAAGAAGAATACATGGCAACGCTTCTACAGGTGTTGAACAAGGCGTTACCAGCCTGACCACCGCTTCTTGCACATAGGAGTAGAACGGTGGCACCTCTTATAGCAGGTTCATACTATGGTGTTACTAGGTCCAACACTGTTTCTTGGACACATATAAAGGGAGGTGGCACTGCTTCTTTAACATAGAGGAAGAGCGGTGACAGCTCCAGAATTGCACTTATAACACAGTTCAAGAGTGGTGCCCGAGATGGCAATTTGAAAAATAAAAAAGCAACAGAAAAGGAAGTTATAGACTGAAAAATGAACCCAAACAATCACCAGAAAACCTAGTGATCCAAAAATATGAAGATCCAAAGGCAGGTAGAGGCAAAACAATCAAATTCAAAGCAAATCTATAGATCTATGAATGGAAAAATAGATCTAGAAATTGAAAATGAAGGTGGAGGTTTCAACTTACCAATAATTTAGAATTTGAAGTAGATTCTCCCCAGCAGAGTTGCCAATTTTGTTAGCTGAAATTACATACCTCTTGCGGACAAGAGCTGGTTCCCTAGTTTTAATGGTTCATATTTAGAACAAAACACAAACACCAAATGTTAAACTTCCCCTAGATCTGGTTAATCAACTGAATGGAATGCCATGATACTTCTCTCAAAGGTTGTCCTCGCTATCCTTGAAGCTAACTCGAGAAGAACCTATAAAAGATGGAAGACACCAAAGAAAACATGATAGCATACAATATAATCAACTAGATCTATGCTTGTGACCAAGGAATCAAGCAATATAAACATATGAAACAATAAATATGGGAAAGAAAAAACATTCTTTATTAATAAATGATTGGAGAGACTACAACCTTCATGCCTTGGTGTTGAGAGTTCCTTCCAATGGCTTCTTGCCTCTAACTTCACCTTGCCTCCAAACACTCAAGAATGATTTTGGCAGAGTTTGGGTATGAAACACAATTCTTCCTCCTTTTTCCCATGGAGGGTGAGCCAGTATTTAAAGGCATGAGAGGATATGTATGGTTGAGGATAACATGGCTGAGGTGGAGATTAGATCCTAAAAGGGTGGATCTCGAGCTCCAGCTGGTCCTAAACCATAGGGATGAGGCTCGACGGAGGTCAGCTTTGAGAATCCTCTCAAAGATTCTCTTTTTTGCCTTCAAAACTTGAGCACCGCTCTTTCAATGAAGCAAACAGACGGTGCTAAGGGGGCACTGCTTCTTGCAGTGAGGGAAAGAGCGGTGGCACCTCTCTTTGCTCATGTATCAGGAGTAGTTCTGGCTCTTTGCTTCTTGGGTAATGCTTTTTTTCAATGGGGAAAGAGTGTTACCAGCTCAAAAGAGGGAAAATTGCAAGGGGTTAATTTATTCCTTCATTTCTCTAGGGAAAACTTTGAGGGATTGGAGCAGACCAGGGGATACCTATCTCATAACATGAGGGTGACAAGATTTCGGTATAACAGATGTTACTATTGTATTTGGTCATCATAGAGTCATGAGATACAACCTCCATTGTAATTCGGGTCAATAGTACCCTAATGAATATAATATAATATTTTTTTGAGTCTTCCTAGGTGAAGTCGACCCAGTTAGTTTAGTGGGGCCGACTTGTTAGGTTAAAAGGAAAGTGACAAAAAGAGTATAAATAGAGGAGTTGTGTTCCTCATTTGAACACACACACTCACTTGTTTATAGCGCATAGGGGAGAGAGAGAGGCACATACCGACAAGGAGGAGGATCACCTATTTTGGGGTTTTATCTTATACATCTATATAGAGGAAGCTTTGTTGGGTTTTCTTCCTCTTGAGGGTTTTCGAGGATAAATCTGTGTCTATATTGTGATTTTGTTTCTTTCAGTGATTCTGCATATGCTACTATTGTGAATTTGTATTAAAAACTAATGATATCTATCTAAGCATATGAAATATTAACATGGTATCAGAGCTATCTCGAAGAGAACAACTTTCAGAAGGTGAAATTCTGTCTCCTCTCCCTCTGGCAAGAAATTAGGGTTTCCACAAAATTAGGGATTTTGAAGATCTATTTGCATAGAAAGTTGTGCCTCCCTAGAGAGCATCTATTCATCCCTAGATAAATGTTTTTTGAGTGGGTGAATCTCTGGGAAAGCCAAAACCTAGTTTGGCTGTGAATCAGAAAACTTCAGAAAACTAGAACCAGAAATATGCAGAAACTAAAATCTCGCAAGCAAATTTTGAAGGGTGAAGAGTTGGAATCTCCATAAAATAAGTAGAGCAACCAACTCGCCTCATTCAAATGCATCTCTTGGTAAGGTAAACTTTTCATTTTGATAAATTTCAATTTTTAGTGACCTCCTAGATAAGATGGCCCCAAGCACTAAGCTTGAGGATAAGCTGGAAGACATAGAAAAGTTCTGAGCATGGAAGTATATGATTGGTATCATTCTTAGAGAGAATGATATTGAAAAATACATCAAAGATTAATTTTAAGAACCGAAAGAAGATGAAGCTAAGGAGAAGCACCAAAAGGACCTAATCAAGGAAATGAGGATCATTATTGATCCTATCAAAGATCACTTGATCCCTCAAGTTTCATATAAAGAGACACCAAAGAAAATGTATGATGCCCTTTCTATAATGTATGAGGGAAAGAACATCAACTGAAAGATGGATTTTAGAGCTAAAATGAAGGGTACCAAGATGAGTAAAGGAGAATCCATTTAATATTACTTCACAAGGGTCTCCCAGTTCAAGGAACAACTAGATTCCATTGGAGTCTCACTTGGTGAAGATGAACTAGTTATGACTACTCTCAATGGTTGCACTAGACCTTGGGATTCATTCATACCAACTATGTGTGCCAGAAAAGAAATTATGAAGTTTGAAGTTGTACAGGAAGATTGCATCCAAGAGGAAGCTAGAGTACCTAACATAGAAGCTCTACTTAAATAAGATGATCAAGCTCTAGCCACCCATGCCAGAATAAGAAGACAATCAAACTTTAAGAAAGATGGTCACAAGGAGTATAGACCTCCAAAGAAGTTTCAAAGGAAAAGAGAAAACACTCAGAAGAAAGACTACAAAATCAATGTTATAACTGTCATAAGATAGGACACTTTTCCAGAGAATGTCCAATGAAGAAGAAGAACAACAAAAGACACCATGCTCATCTAGCTGAAGATGAGGATGAAGAAGAAGAAGAAAAACCTCGAAAGAGACAATCAAAAGAAGAAGATGTATTATTCTTTGCACTTTCTGGGTCTGTAATACCTAGAGAAGATACATGGATGATTGATAGTTGATCCGGTGGATTATTCATCTTCAAAAATTACACTGATCCAATATGGTACAATGGTTATTAATCTATGTTTTTAACTCATATGCTAAACACCACGCAGTTATAGCCCACGCAGTTACAGCCGCGCAGTTATAGCATAGCCCGCGCAGTTATAGCCCATGCAGTTATAGCTACGCAGTTATAGCATAGCATGCGCAGTTATAGCCCGTGCAGTTACAGCTACGCAGTTATAACATAGCCCACGCAGTTATAGCATGGGCCGCGCAGCTTGCGCACTGTCAAGTGGAACATCGCCTGGTTCGTGAAAAGCCCGCGCGGTCACGTATGCTGCGATGTTTGAGGATGCTGCGACGTTGTGGAGCTTAGTTATATGCTGTGACGTTGTGGATGCTGCGACATTTGTGGCAAGCCCCGCAGATAAAATGGTAACATCAAATGTTTATTGCATTGGGTGCATGGTTAGCTTGCGGTTACGTTATATTGGGTGGCGGTTGCAATGTCACATTAAATGGAAAAGTTTGGCAGAACATATGGTAGATATTCCATTTTTTTATATGGTTAGTCAACGTTTTGGTGAGTATAACATATATGTAACAGATATCCATTGTTTGGTAGGTTGTAACATTTAACAGGAAAACATAACCATCGCCACCTTTAGTAGAGGATAACATGATATGTGTAACATTTGGTAGGTCAAGAGTATAGCATATGAACAACCTTTTGTAATGTTTCAGGGATATGGAACGTCATAGTAAGTAACGCTTGTGCGACGATTTGGCAGGATTACATGGTTCAGTTTTAGTTTATGGTTGTAACGAAAATGAAGAAGATAATAGCTATACGAGTTGAACCATTACTTATTCGGGGGCTGAATGCTTTTATAAAGGCAATTCTGGCCACATTGGAGGGGAGATGGTTGAGAGCACAGAGCATCATGTTTCTGTTATGAGGAGAGTTTTGTGGTGAAGTAGAGGCTATTTATGTGGAAGTCGACATTCTCTGTTATACTTTAGCTTTCTTTGCCTTTTGAAGGCTAATTGTAATTTTCTAGAAGAGAGGTCTTGAAGACTTTGTACAACTTTTTGTTTATAGTTGCTGAAGTTGATTCCAGAACCATTTTGTACCATTTTAAAGAGATTAATTGGATCAGTACCCATTGGAGAGGGACCCGGAGACGTATCCCAGTTAAGGGGGTGAACTCCGTTATTAACTTCTGTTTGTGACTCTCTGATTCTGTGTTTGTTTTTCCCACATCTGTTTATCAGTTTTGCTTGTCATTTCTGTTTAAGCATTTAATTTCTGTCAATGCTATTCCATGAATTAAACAAACTGATAAACACAATCTTTACAAACTTTTAATGCACTCAAGTTGAGGTCCGATGGATCATATTATGGTATCAGAGCAGGTTAATTGCTTGTGCAAGTTTGTGAATGCTTACCAGGTCCAGGCTAAAGCTTGGTGAAGGAGAATTAATTGAAAGAGATCCTGAGATTGGCTCAAGGAGAACACTCTCAAGAACCATGTCTTCTCCATGAGGGGAAGAAGAAGGACATATAGAATGGGAAAAACCTGTTATTTCTGAAACTGAGTTTTTGGAGGCTTTTATCAGCATGAAAGCCATGATGGAAATTCTACTTGATGAGCGAGCAGAAAGGAAGAAGAAATAAGAAGGCTCTTCATCCAAAGATGCAGAAGTAAAGAAGGAAGAAAAGGGTAAAGGAGTAGGAGGTGATGGTGATCCTCCTGAAACTAATCAAACTTTCTCTTCTTCTCATACTTCTCATTCAAATAATGCAAGTCCTAATATGCCTTATTTCAAATTGGATGTGAAATTTGAATTGCCAATTTATAATGGATATTTAGATGCTGAAAAGTTAGACAATTGGATCAAGCAGCTTGAAGTATATTGTAGGGTGCAGGGCATTAATGATGACCTTTCCAGGATT
>LPNX010503263.1:230818-241153 GCA_001517045.1 Pseudotsuga menziesii | reverse complement strand
TGTAGTACCACTTGACATTTGTGGAATTGTACTTGGGAGTCCATATTTGTATGACCGGAAAGCAGTCTTTTATAGAGAGAAGAATAAGTATCATCTTTTTAAAGATGGCGTGGAATATATTGTACGAGCACAAAAGACAAAAACAAATCTAGCAATAGTTTCTGCAGGACAAATGAAGAGGCTGGTAAATGCTAGTAAGAATTTTGTGTTAATGATGGTTAGGGTGAAAAATGATGAGATCTCTAAATCTTTTGAGGGATGTGATCCTAAACATAAATATGAGCTGATTGAAATTATTTTTGAGTATGATGATTTATTTCGAGATCCGAAAGGGTTGCCACCAAAGAGAGAAATTCAGCATGAGATACATTTGCAGCAGGATGTGCCACTCCCAAACATAGCCATGTACCGGATGTCTGTAATGCAGAATGAGGAAATTAAGAAGCAGGTTCAGGAGCTGATTGAGAAGGGGGTCATACGGCCAAGCACTTCTCCTTGTGGCTCTCCTATAGTCTTGGTTCCGAAAAAGGATGGGTCTTGGAGGATGTGCATCGACTATAGGGCCCTTAACAAAATCACCATTAAAAACAGGTATCCTCTTCCCCACATTGATGATTTGCTTGATCAGTTGAAACATGCAACTTACTTTACAAAATTAGATCTGCATAGTGGGTATCATCAAATCCAGGTTGCTGAAAATGATGCCTGGAAAACAACATTTAAAACAAAACAGGGTTTATATGAATGGCTTGTGATGCCTTTCGGGCTCTGTAACGCTCTTGCTACTTTCATGCGGGTCATGAATGATATATTTCATCCATTCATTGATGATTTTGTAATTGTATATCTGGATGATATCCTAGTGTTTAGCAAAACCTGGGAGGAACACATTGTACATGTGAAAAAAGTTTTAGATGTACTAAGGAAGGAGAAGCTTTATGTAAAAATGTCTAAATGTGAGTTTGCTAAAACTTCTTTAGTATATTTGGGCCATATTATTGGTGGAGGCTACCTGTGAGTGGACCCAGCCAAGGTTGCTGTCATTATAAACTGGCCACGGCCTAACACCGTTACTGAAATCAAAAGTTTTCTGGGTGCGGTTCAGTATTGGAGCAAATTCATTTCTGGATTTTCTTCCATTGCTGCTCCATTACATGCGTTGACAAGCGTTAAAGAAATTTTCCAGTGGGGAGGCAAGAATCAGAGAGCCTTCGACACTTTGAAGGAAATGATTAGCACAGCACCAATTCTGATGTTGCCATATTTGCAGCAGTCGTTTGAGATTGAAACAGATGCCAGTGGGTTTGCCATGGGAGCCGTTTTGATGCAAGGGAGGAAGCCAATCTGTTACCATTCATAAACTTTCTCTACTGCGGTAAGTAACTATCCAACTTATGACAAAGAATTATATGCTTTAGTATAGAGTGTGAAGAAGTGGAAACATTATATAATAGGAAAAGAAACAGTCATACATACTGATCATCAACCACTTCAATATCTGCAATCTCAAACTAAAGTACAACAAAGTAGGCATTTAAGATGGATGGGATTCTTGCAACAGTTTCATCTTGTAATTAAATAAAAAAAGGAAATTCATAATAAGGTAGCAGACATGTTATCAAGGCCACCTACAAACGCTTCAATCATCTTTCAGAATAGTTCATTAACACATGAAAGTTACATTGAACAATATACAGAAGGTAAAGATTTTAAGAATGTATATGCATCACTAATACATGGTAAACAGGAAGAGAACTATTATGTGCATAATCAACTCCTATATCATCTCGGTAAACTCAGTATTCCGGAGAAAGAGAGAATGCGTATGATCCGAGAAGCACATAGTTCATTGATTGCAGGACATTTTGGGGTAAGTAAAACATTGTCTGTATTGCAGAATCATTGTTATTGGCCTCAGATGCAAGAAACTGTAGCTAAATATATACGAGGATGTGTTATGTGTGCAACAATTAAGACTAGCAATAGGAAATTGGGTTTGTACACACCTCTTCTAGTTTCTTCTCGTCCCTAGGAAAGCATTTCTATGGACTTTGTAGGAGGACTACCTATGTCTAGAAAAGGTTATGATTACCTATATGTTTTTGTGGACAGATTCAGCAAAATGTGTACCTTAATGCCATGTAACAAACAGATCACTGCTGAACAAACAACTCATCTATTCTTTCAGAATGTTTGGGTACATTTTTGGGCTACCCATGTCTATTGTATCTGATCGGGATTCTCGGTTCTTGGGAGAATTCTGGTCAACTTTATGGGAGCTTATGGATACTAAACTTAAGAAAAGTACATATTTTCATCCATAGACCGATGGGAAAATAGAGGTAGTAAATAGAACAGTGTTTCAG
The DNA here is from genome assembly GCA_001517045.1 of Pseudotsuga menziesii. NCBI lineage: Eukaryota > Viridiplantae > Streptophyta > Pinopsida > Pinales > Pinaceae > Pseudotsuga > Pseudotsuga menziesii. The sequence goes on along the minus strand of LPNX010503263.1, from coordinate 238,787 downwards.
CTGCTCAGAGGATATTGTAGTAAACATCCTAAACTTTGGGATGAGCAGTTGCACTATATACAACATGCTTACAATCATGTAGTTCATTCTTCCATGAAAATATCTCATTTTGAAACTTGTTTTGGTTATCCGCCAAAAACACCGATCGACTTCTATTTTGGCAAAGATGCAATGGATGGACATCATGATGCAGATAAAGCTCTAAGATTCATTCAGAGAATCCAAGCGGTGCAGCAGGCAGTTCAGGAACAGTTGGAGAAGAGCCAGGAAAAGTACAAAGCCAGGCATGACAACCATCGAGTTGATCATCAATTTCAGGTTGGTGACAAAGTTTGGTTACATATCACCAAAGAACTAATGAAAGGTAAAGGTAAAAAGCTTAAGCCTATTAGGTATGGTCCTTTTGAGATCTTGGAAAAGATCAGTACTAATGATTTTCACTTGAATTTACCTCCATACATGCAAATTTATTCAGTTGTCAATGTTGAGAATCTTAAATTGTATGAGCCTCCTATGATCATGGATGAGGAAACTAACATACAGATTCCTTCAGTTGATGATATGGCACTTGAATACATAAAAGAGCTGCATGATGATGTTATTATTGATAGAAATGTAAGGACTTCACGAAGGGGGAATGTTGAGTACCTTCGAGTAGGGCTTAAAGGCATGCATCCTAGAAAGGAAAGATGGATGGAGATTAGAAAAGTGAGGGAGCTGTACCCTCACTTACTTGCAGATTGACACAGGATTTTGGTGGTCCAAAAGCTCTCCAATGGGGAGGAATGATCTGGTGGATTATTCATCTTCAAAAATTACACTGATCCAATATGGTACAATGGTTATTAATCTATGTTTTTAACTCATATGCTAAACACCGCGCAGTTATAGCCCGCTCAGTTATAGCCACGCAATTATAGCATAGACAGCGCAGTTACGGCTGCACAGTTATAGCATAGCCTACGCAGTTATAGCCCGCACAGTTATAGCCGTGCAGTTATAGCATAGCCCGCGCAGTTATAGCATGGGCCGCGCAGCTTGCGCACCGTCAAGTGGAACATCACCTGGTTCGTGAAAATCCCGTGTGGTCATGTATGCTGCGACGTTTGAGGATGCTGCGATGTTGTGGAGCTTAGTTATATGTTGCAACGTTGTGGATGCTGCGACATTTGTGGCAAGACCCGTAGATAAAATGGTAACATCAAATGTTTATTGCGTTGGGTGCGCGGTTAGCTGGCGGTTACGTTATATTGGGTGGCGGTTGCAATGTCACATTAAATGGCAAAGTTTGGTGGAACATATGGCAGATATTCCATTTTTTTATATGGTTAGTCAATGTTTTGGCAAGTATAACATATATGTAATAGATATCCATTGTTTGGCAGGTTGTAAAATTTAACATGAAAAGAGAACCATTGCCACCTTTAGTAGAGGATAACATGATATGTGTAACATTTGGCAGGTCAAGAGTATAGCATATGAACAACCTTTTGCAACATTTCAGGGATATGGAACGTCGTATTAAGTAACGCTTGTGCGATGATTTGGCAGGATTACATGGTTCAGTTTTAGTTTATGGTTGTAACGAAAATGAAGAAGATAATAGCTATGATGATAAAACGAGTTGAACCATTACTTATTCGGGGGCTGAATGCTTTTATAAAGGCAATTCTGGCCACATTGGAGGGGAGATGGTTGAGAGCACAGAGCATCATGTTTCTGTTATGAGGAGAGTTTTGTGGTGAAGTAGAGGCTATTTATGTGGAAGTCGACATTCTCTGTTATACTTTAGCTTTCTTTGCCTTTTGAAGGCTAATTGTAATTTTCCAGAAGAGAGGTCTTGAAGACTTTGTACAGCTTTCTGTTTACAGCTGTTGAAGTTGATTCCAGAACCATTTTGTACCATTTTAAAGAGATTAATTGGATTGGTACCCATTGGAGAGGGACCCAGAGATGTAGCCCAGTGAAGGGGGTGAACTCTGTTATCAACTTCTGTTTGTGACTCTCTAATTCTATGTTTGTTTTTCCCACATCTGTTTATCAGTTTTGCTTTTCATTTCTGTTTAAGCATTTAATTTCTGTCAATGTTGTTCCATGAATTAAAAAAACTGATAAACACAATCTTTACAAACTTTTAATGCACTCAAGTTGAGGTCCGGCGAAACAATAGTGGTGCTTCAAAGCACATGATAGGGAAGAATCAAACTCTATCAAGACTTGAAGAAAAGTAATCTCCTTAGAAAGTATCATTAGGAGATGACTATGAATATCCCATCAAAGGCATTGGTGAATCAAGCTACAAGATTGAATCTGGAACCTCCATGAAGATGAAGGAAGTACTATATGTACCCGGTTTGAAAAATATCTTACTTTCCATCTCAACATTAGATAAGAAAAGATATAGAGTTTCTTTTATAGATGGACAAGTACTCATGTGGACCGAAGGAAATACAATTGAAGATTGTTATTGGATAAATCTACTCAAATGGACTCAATCCAAATATCCCTAGTCCAAGTGGATATAGAAAAAATCAAGTACAGAATACATCCTACTTTCCTAGATTAGTCAAGATACAGGATGAAGAGATGGGTACCTTTCCTCAGATCTCTGTGTCTTCTCCTCTTTGTTTCTCCAAGCTCCCGACCTTCATATCTCCAGCTGCAAAAACTTATCAAAGAGACATAACAAACAAAGGGTGAAAGCATACATATATATAAGCTGATCTAAGCTAAGAGTTAAGGAAGAAATCTCTAAATATCATTAGCACAATACATTTATGGAAAGAGTTTTGTATCACTGTAATCAAGGAGATACATAGAATTACATAAAGAAAGAACATCACAACCTAGCCTTAATGCTGCAATCTTCCATCCAACAATCCAAGCCAAGCCTCCAAATAATGATGGTAAGACTCCCAAAGGATGAGATATTTCCTCCCAAAGGATGATAGGGATTACCTAGAAATTCCACCAGCATAAGAGTACCATAGTCCATCCTCCCTTCACAATGGAGAGAGGGTTCAATTTATAAGGATAAAACAATAGAGTAGGTTGAGGATTAGGAGGAGGAGTCTAAGGGATCCTCCCATTAGGTTAGGGAATCAAATTCATCCTCACCTAGAATCTAGGGATGATATTCCACCTCATCCACCTTCAAGAAGGGCCTTGAAAATTCTTTTTTTTCCCCCTCTAAACACACACCTTGTTGTAGGAGACAAAGCGTCAGAGAGGGGCTGGAAAACCTTGCATGAGGAGAAAGAGTTCCAGTGGCGCTCCTTGCATGAAGGGAAAGAGTGCTAGCATGGGGCTGGCACACCTTTCCTTAGGAGAAAAAGCGCCAACCCTCCTAGAGGAAGAAAAAGAGCTAGGAACAACTTCAAACTCAATCAACTTTATCTAGGGAAAATTTAGGGATTAGGTACAAGGTTGAAAAATGGATCAAGATGAAAATATTTTGGTGTAACAAAGATGTTGTGGTCATTGGTGAAGAAGAAGGAGGATTGTACAAACTCAAGGGACATCCATAGACATCCCTTGTCCATGAGATCACTAGCTCAAGTGAGCTATGGAATATAAGGTTTGCTCACATCAACTAAAAAGCATTAACCTATGTGATTAAGGTGGTATCAGGTTTACCAAACTTGAAGATTGATCATAAAGGTACTTGGAAAGGACGCGCAAGAGGAAAGAGCATCAATAATCCATTTCCAAAGAGTGAAACAAAGACTAAAGGTACGTTGGAATTAATTCATTATGACGTATGTGGTCCTATTCCCTCTAGATATTTAAGTGGATATGAATATTATGTTACATTCATTACTATTCAAGAAAGACATGGATATAATTCTTGAAGACAAAGAGTGAAGTGTTTGGGAAATTCAAAAAACTATATAGAGAACCATTCAGAAAGAAGAATCAAGACACGCAGAACAGATAATGGTGGAGAATATACTTCAAAAGAACTTGAAGCCTTCTGCAAAGAATATGGAATCAAGAGGGAACTAACCACTCCCTAAAATCCCCAACAGAATGATGTTGTGGAAAGAAAGAATAGAAACATTATGGAAGCAGTGAAGACAATGATTCATGATGAAGACCTTCCCATGTATCCATGGGATGAAGCAACAAGAACAACTGTGTATGTGCAAAATAGATGATCTCATAGTGCTCTTGGATTCAAGAATCTTGAAGAAAGGTATAAAGGAAAGAAAACTAAAGTGAGCCATCTTAAGATATTTGCTTGTCTAGTATATGTTCACATTCCAAAAGAAAAGAGAACCAAGTTGGATCCTTTCGGAAATAAGGGAATATTTGTTGGATACTGTGAAGTCTCCAAAGCCCTTAGGATATACATTTCAGGATTCCATCATATAGAGATTAGCAGGGATGTAAAATTTGACAAAGAAACAACTCTTAAGAAATCCAAAAGCTGTCAGCTTGAAGAAGTACATGAAGAGGATGTACCTCCCTAAAAGGTAGAAGCTGAATCCTCTCTTTAAATAGTAGCATTAGAAGATCATGATATAGTAGAACCTCAAGAACCCCCTACCATGGATACATCTCAAAAGAGAAAACCTTCTTGGGTAAGAGAAATCATACAAGAAGAAGAGAAGTATGGAGCTCTAACAGGCTCCACAAGAACAAGCAAGAGATCAAACCCATTCCCCAACTATGTAGCTTTGATGTGTGATATTGTAGATCAAGAACCCACCAGCTACGAGGAATCCATACAAAAGAAAGAATGGGTAGAAGCAATGAAAAATAATACCAACCACTATTGAAGAATGATATTTGGGATATAATACCCAAACCAGAAAACAAGAGTGTGGTATCTTCCAAGTGGATCTACAAGATAAAATATGCAGCTGATGGAAGTATTGAAAAATACAATTCAAGATTTGTGGCTAGAGGATTCTTTCAGAAAGAGGGGATTGATTATGAAGATACATTTACACAAATAGTAAGGTACACTTCCACCAGAACCATCATGGCACTTGCTTCCATAATGAAGTGGAATCTACACTAGATGGATGTAAAGACAACCTTCCTGAATGGTGTGATTTAGGAAGAGGTATACATATAACAACCATAAGAAATTGAAGTCAAAGACATAGTAACTCATGTATGTAAGTTGAAGAAGGCTCTGTATGGACTAAAGCAAGATCCTAGAGCTTGGTATGGAAACATAAATAGATTCTGGATAAGCTTGGGATTTACCAAAAGTAAAGTTGATCCTAACCTTTACCTTAAGGTTATGGATGATGAACCTATCATATTATTACTATATGTGGATGATATTTTTTTGACAAGAAATGAGAAATAGATTGCATAAATCAAAGAAGAAGCTACTTGAAGAATTTGAGATGAATTATCTTAGATTGATGCACTACTTTCTCAGATTGGAAGTGTGGCAGAGCCCAGAAGGAATGTTTCTAAACTAGGGAAAGTATGTAGTGGAAATATTAAAAAGATTTGATATGTTGGATTATAAATCCATGGATACCAACTTGAAGTTGTTATCTGATGCATCATCAGAGTTAGTGGATGTGACATAGTACAGACAGATTATTGGGTCATTAATGTATCTAGTGAATACTAGGGTAGATATATGTTTTGCTGTGAACAAATTGAGTCAGTATCTAGTTAAACCTAGACATTTTCACATGATAGATGCAAAGCATGTGATGAGGTACATAAAAGTTATGATACAATTTAGACTATACTATTGTAGAAATCATGACTACATATTGTATGGATATAAGGATTCAAATTGGGCAGGAAGTGCCATAGACATAAAGAGCACCTCAGGTGGATGTTATTGTCTGAGATCTTCCATGATCTCATGGTTTAGCAAGAAACAATCCAATGTTGCTCTCAGCATGGTTGAAGTAGAGTACGTAGTAGCTTGCTCCACTAGTTGTGAATCCATATGGATTCAGAAGCTGATGTCAGGTCTATTTGACATGGATTTGGATACCACAATGATTCTATGTGACAACCAGAGTTGTATAAAGATGACAGAGAATCCTGTGTTCCATGATAAATCAAATCACATAGAAATATGATATTTTTACATAAGGGAGCTATAAAAATCCAGTTTGTGAGTACTGATGAGAAATTTGCTGATGTGCTAAGCAAGACTCTATATCCAGTAAAGTTTGAATACTTTTGTGACAAGCTTGGTGTAGGTCGAAAATAATTTCCTCATAAGGAGGAATAATGATGTTGATGTTACTGAACTTGCTTGCAAGAAGGAACGATGATGATAAAAACCTGTTGTTGTTGCAATTGCTTCCCCAAAATTTTTAAAATTTAGGGCCCCTCCTTCTATTTTTTATTTTTACACTTGTGGCCTAACTCAGATAATCCCTTCCTACATACTTATTTTTTCCTAGAAGCTTGAGCATAAGTTTTTTTCCTAAGCCTAAAGTGTTATTTTCATAAAAAATACTTAGGCGCGACCTTGGAAGTTAAGCCTTACAAGAAAACCCGCTTTTGATTTAAGATCAATGGGTGAGAATCGTGTTAGAATAATCAACCCATAGTATTTACCCACTTAGACATTATTTCATTTATTTTGTCTTATTTGCCTAGTCCATGAGTCCCACCATGTGCAAGTTGTCAATTGCCTATCCATAGAGGTCAAAATTGCCATTATTGACTCATGGAGTGCTTGGGAAAGCCTTAGGAATCAAATCTGCTTTATTCCTGGCCTCCTAGGCGCGCTTCTGCTTTTTCTGCTTTATTGCCTGCTTTTTCAGTGTTTTAAGGCATATAGGAAAGCAAGAATAGGTGAGGTGAATCAGCTTTGTTGCCTCTTCCTCCTCCACTCTTTCCTCCATGCAAAAGCATGTATGAGATGCCATTTGACCACTCTTTAGCTTGCCCATGTGCCCTTGCTAATTCGTGGGGTCCTTGATATATTTGGGATCAGCCTTTTACACCTATGGGGGATTTGCCTATTTTGGGTAAGCCTGCTTTATGCTAGATTTGGATGCTTCATTATGCATTCGATTTGCTCATGTATTATATATATTCAGAAGCCTATGTTATTACAGGGTTGGCTATTGTACACTTAGTTAATATAATTTTGTGTTACAGCTCCATATTCAGTCTCCATTGTTGATAATTTTGCATGATCAATTGTTAACTGCTGTGAGTGAAATTAATCTACTGCAGGCCTAAATTTCTACATGGTATCAGAGCCATTGTAGGTTGTTACTCTCCTCCAAAATTGTTTTGCAGGTTCGACATCAAGACTGGGAGCCTTCTACTGACAGCCGAGACAGATTTTCTAAAGCTATGGATTCACAGAAAACTATCCTCACTCCCTTCAACTATTTTGAATGGAAAGCAGAGATGGAGATATTGTTGAGAGCAAAAGGCCTCTACAGGGTGACTATGGAAACAGAAGCAGAGCCCAATGCAGCTGCAGAGAAGATCAAATGGCACAATCAGAGAGATGAGGCCTATGGCCTCCTATGTCTCAGTATTTCCCGAGACCTCCTTTTCCATCTCGATGGATTGACTTCACCGGATCAAGTATTGGAGAAACTTTCTGAACTCTTCGGAAAGATAGATGAGATGAGGGGACACCAAATCGAAAATGAATTGATTTCCCTGAGTCCCAGTAATTTTGAATCACTGCAGCTATACTTATCCAAGTTCAAAGCACTAGTTTTGCAGCTGAAACAGTGTGGTATTGAAAAGAAAGATGAGCAGCTCGTATTGTCCATCCTCTCAAAGCTAGGGCCTAATTACTCAGTCTTTGTTTCGACCTCCTATGCCAAAAAACTCACAGCTCGAACCTGGAAGATGCCCAGCCTTGCATATTTCATGGAATCTCTCACACAGGAACAAGACAAGCTGGTGATGATGGGCACCATCAAACCTTCCAAAGACCAAGCTCTGGTTGCTGGAGATTCGAAGATGGGTTCAAAAAGCAAGAAGAAAGCTAAAAAGCCACCCG
>LPNX010503263.1:216501-227524 GCA_001517045.1 Pseudotsuga menziesii | reverse complement strand
AGCTCCATATTCAGTCTCCATTGTTGATAATTTTGCATGATCAATTGTTAATTGCTGTGAGTGAAATTAATCTACTGCAGGCCTGAATTTCTACAAATCGCTCTGACCTAGATCAATGGTCAAGAAAAGTGGAAGCAGAAAAGTAGATGCGGAAGGATTAAAGTTAATCTTCGAAAAAATTTGGAAACCGGTGTTCCACTTTTCGAAGTTCGTAATCTGCAGATTGACGGCTAGGGATGAATTCACAAGGATCCAATGACCAAGAAATGATGGGAGCGGAAGGGAGAAACCAGAAAAGCCAAGTTTCTCTTGTGAAAAAATTTGCAAATCCACCTTCTGTAGTTCAAGATCCAACGGTCCAGAATCGCTCCGCACAAATCGACGGTCAGGGAAAAGCAGAAGCAGAAAGGTCAATTTTCATTTGTGAAAAGGTTAGAGTGCCACCTTTTGCGATCTACGATCCGACAGCTAAGTATAAATCCACACAGATCAACAGTTTGGAAAGGAGCAAAAGTGCATAAAGCGGAAACATAAGATATTGGTTGTGAAAAAGTTAGAATCCTGATTTTTGACTTCCGCATAGATCGACGGTGTGGAAAGGTTATTGCGAAAACCAAATCATGGGAGTTAGAATGTAAATTTGGAAAACCTTCAACCTGCAATGTTGATCTCAGATCAATGACAGAGGATGATTCCGGAATAAAATCAACGGTCTAGGGAAAAATAGAAAGGAACTTTGTAACATCCCCGACCCTCTAACCGACGAAGAGAATGCTACTAAACCATCAAAACCTCTGGGCAACTAGCCCCATGAACAAAAACATGCATAAATGCTGATATAAAATGCTTAGAACATAAAACATGCTAATATGTGTATAACATACAAGGATTCATAGTTACTCAATATACAACGGAAGCAAACATATAAATTCCAGCATCAACATGTTCATCATAGTTCATTAGCCATCAAATGTAATTGCAGAGATGTAATAGACAAAGATGCTTATCTCATAAAGAACTTGTTCCACAACCAGCTACGTCGCTGCAAAGTTCCACCAAACCATAGGCTAGTGTGCTCATCAATCTCTCAGCAACACTACCACCCTCGATATCGGCATTATTCCCCAAGGAATAAGGGACTAAGCAGGCTTACACATAGCCAAGGTACACAAGTCAGCCAAGCCCAAATAGTAGGGCTTATCAGGCTATCAAGGAGCTGGGAGAAGCTAAATACTAAGCTGGTGAGCTCATGGAAGATCTAAGGATGCCTACACCAGAGATAGCTTGACCTCTAAGACACCCACACACACCCAACACCAAGAATAAGTCCCTTCTCTGCTACAAAGTCCCTCAGGCCCTGAATTCCCTTGCTAGTGCTCTTCTAGGGTTGTGGAGAAGAAAGGAAGCCATCTAAATCTGTCTGTGTGGCTCCCCAAACCCAGGTTTCTCAAGCATACCTAGTATTCAATCCCACTCCACACAGTCCAAAGACTAACCATTGCATGCATGGAGCAAACCAACACTTAAAGCTTGACAGGGGAAGACAAATCCCTGAATCGTTCTTGGCCCTATCATGGCCAAAAAAATTCCACAACAACCTACAGCTGCCCAAATCCCAAAGGAAACTCAGGAAACCAATGTGGGGAAACAATAGCCAATGAACAACAAATGAGAACCATAGTCTACGATCAACAGTGAAGTGTCAAGGCAACTACTCAGTTCGAACAGGGATGCAAGCAGGAAAAACGATCCCCAACATAGATAGGAGGAAAACATCTCACCAAGGAAACCACAAAAAACATCTCACAGTGAAAAACTACGGCAACATTTCATAGTCCGAGAATGGAAGAAGGGAAAAATGATCCCCTACATGAACGGGAGGAAGAACAAATTCCCAGACCAACAATCATGAGAGAATGGAGAATGAACGCCCCCACACAGAATTGTGGATCCTTTTATCTCAGCTCGGCGTGAGGGAAAATGAACAACCCCCCCATCAGCGAGAGTGGGCAGAATGATTAGTATCCCAACAGCGCGTGAGGAAACCACTCCCTAGCCCGTGTGTGTGACTGAACCAGCTGGTGGAGAGTGCGTGGGGACAGCCTGCTACCCACCACTACCCAGCATTAACTGCCTTCAACTAGCATAGGATCTTAAGTGGCTGACACATGACTTTTCCCCAATGGCTCCCACGGGTTAGACAATCCCCCCCCCCTTAACCTTAGGAAATCATGCCCTTTTCATTTAATGTTGCACCATTGTAGCTGGCTGTAGGTTTATTTTAATGAATGTGCATATTTACATGATGCAAAACTATTATGTGTCAGATAGCACGATATACCATCGACAAAGATCCCAATTGCTGAAACATAACATAACCAAATTGATGGTGGGGTTTTTGCCTTTAGATCCTCACCATGAATAATTACAATATATACATCATGTACCTTTAATGCAAATAGGGTCAAAACTAGGCTGTTACAATCCCCTCCCCCTTGGAATAACACCGTCCTCGGTGTTCCAATACATAGGAATACATATACCATTTGCACATCAAAATTTTGCAAATCTGTCCCACGTTCAATTATTTACTTGAACTTTCAGGACCAAGCCCCTCGGCTTCCATGAGCTTCTCTTGCTGGTTCTCAGCTTTCGTTTCATCCCCAAGTCTAGGGACTTTTCTGTATCTTGAGATTCTCTCCAAGATTTTCTTGGATCTTGGAAATTGTTTGAAGAAGACTTCCAGCCAAGTCTAGCAGCTTTTGGTCTGCTGCCATGATCAATGTGCACACTGGACTTCACTTTTCTCACCTGTGAAATGCATCATTGAAATTATGTTAGACCAAGCATAATATAGGCATTAAAATCAGTCAATTTATTGCCCAATTGGCATGATAGTCCAAGTCTCATCAAGGAGACTTTCATATTTTTCATGCCTTCCCAACAGGCACATGAGCTCATTCATGTCCATTCTTGGGCAGGGATTTAACTATTCCAGCATTCATAATTATCTTAAGCAAATAGACACATTCTATTTTCAGCCATACATGCATTCAACAATCTTTTGTTTTCACAATGCATATATATATATATATATATATATAATTAAAAGGCAAGAGAGAGCAGCAAGAGTTTTTCCCCTCTTTGTCTTGTTCCACCCTGGAACCCACACCACCGGTGTGGCTTTTCATGCTCTCAGCCTCTTTCACTTCACCGTGAATGATGGAACAATCCCTCTTGGTCTTGACACTTAGTGTCTTTGGTCTATTTCAGACCTCTCAACCATGGGGCCTCCCCACATGGTTTGACTCAGCTTCTAGAAACTTCACAGTCTCACTAGCACCTTTTTCATTACTGCTCATTCTGAGCTCTTCAGGACAATCATATGTCCACATGCACTCCTAGGATGCTCTCATAGTCCTCGCTTCCAGTGATACCTATATTCAAACATTGAATAAATTCACATGTTTAGTTTACTCTCATCAGTTTTTATCTCTTAAACAAGAGCTTAAAACATCATAACCAAATCATATACACATGCATATTCATAAGCAATAATTGCAAAATAATCCAATACTTATATGTATTGTGCATTTCCTCGTTGGTCCACAGGATTCTGCTTCCCTTTGAAAGCCTTGGGATCACCTATGGACTTGGATGTTAGGTCAGCACACAGGCTGCTTCATAACATCCTTTTATATATATATCAGGCACAATCAAGCCAACCTTCCGTTGGGTTTATCAGACTGTCAACAAATCGCCTGTACTTATCTCAACAATACACTTATATCAACAACCAATCATCAACCAAGCCAACATAGTTTGGTTTATCAGGCCATCAACAATAACACATGCACTAATATCAACAATAAACAACCATTTCTAGGTTTCATTTCCAGTAGTGAGCTTTAGTTCCACTACCCCATATCACACAAGAGCCCACTCCCTTCTCTGAGTTGACAGTCCCTCAGGAATGTCTCCTTCTCTGTGCTCTTTAGTAGAAGGTAGGATGAGCTCAATCCATTGTCCATTTAGCGTATGATACCAGAGTACATCTGTTTAGCCTAACACCACAAGCAATATAAGCATATTCGTTAGCGTTATTGCTCTAAAACTGTAATCATATTTCACAACTTTCTCTATCAATTATTGAGACACCAGGAATGCGTCCACTCCCTAGGGTGTAATCAATATTAAAAAACCATTCCATGATCCAACATTGGAAAAGTGTGCACCCTTTTTTGCTGTGTGCCATGTAGGCCCTATTCATACTCAATCAATTGGTCATCATGGAAATAAAATCAAAACATGTTCTGCATATGGAATTTTAATAATTTGACATGCATATTCTTAGCTAGGGTCAGAGAACACTTATCCATTTTTTGAGGCAGTATTCCTTCATTAAGGAGGTATGGGGGCTCCATTCTCTGAGTTGACAGTCCCTCGGTTTTCCATCCCAACTCCTTTTTACATTTCATATTCACACATGTCTTACCGACATAATCCATACCATCTCACTCATGTTTCTTACCAAACATGTAGTGCAGATGAGACATTTCCAAAATGTTCCATGGAGTTTCACCTAAAACCCATTTCCAAGATAGGGTAAACCCCCCCCATGAATTTTGGCTCCTACAGGCCATCACACATTGTCTTCCTACAATGTGTACCCCTGGCACATTCATCAAGTAGCCAAACAGTCAATCATTATCTGATGATCATAATCCAAATCGATTGTTCCATACCCAAGCAATGACATTAGTAATTAAATTCAATGTGAAATTGCAACTCTATCTACTATAGAATTGATTTGCTTGGCAATGAGGTGACCCTCATTAGTGGGTCTTTTGTAAGCAACATCCACTTACAATGCGTCCTCCTAACACAAATCTATGCAAGCCAATTGTGATTAGTAGTTGTCAGAAATTTCTTAAAACTGAAATTTACAATTCATTCAACATACAAACTATTTTCACAGCCATAAGACTCTTCTCATAAGGTTTGGCTCTTTCACATGGTAGATTCCAGCCTTTGTCATGGTCTTACTCACATTTCCATGCTCCAAGAAATCTACCTGAAGCCTGAATTTCAATCAGCCAAACACTTGGTAAGTCTTGATGCATATAACTTTTCCCATTGCTGCAACAATCATTGAAGCATTTTCAGAATTATAAAATTCAAATACTTCCAGCTGTTAGCATATCAACACTACCATGCAATCATTGTCATACGAAAACTACAAGGTAGAGTCACATCATTTATGCAATTTAAATGAAGTGTTTGGCTACTCCTTACTTCACAAGCGTATCATTGTACCACCTTGCCCGTCCATAGAGAATTTCTGGCAACCAATTGATCATGACTACCCTACTCATGCACTTACTATCCTGCATTAATAACAGCTCTTGAAATGGTTCCAAAATTGTCATCAATTCATCATTTCAGCCATTAGTTATTCATAATGACACCTCCATTATCTCGATGCTTTCATGCAATGTATTACAACATTTGCACCCATGCTCATGTATGCATATCTACAACATTTACTCATACTTTTCATATGCATCTATTCAATGCATAACCACAAGATTTATAAAATCTTTCAATGCATATCCACTCAATGCTACCTTGCATTAATTCAAGAATACTTATGCATTCAAACATACCATGCATGGCCTAACCATGACTACTTCATATAGGATGCATTACTATAATCAAGACCACCAGTACTTACTTTCTTTGGGCTACCAAGCTCATAACAACACATACAGGCATGACACATTTTTGTATGAATGTAGTCTAAATTTTAAATACCCACATGGTATGAGATCTCTTGCTTTTACCACTCCATGCAATTGTCATAATTGAACCCTTACCTTCATGGGTTCTACTTACACCCTTGACATTACCAGTTTGGTTGGTCCTTTGCAGGAGATTGCATAATTTGCTCACCAACTTTTGATTCTGGACTTGTTTCCTTATCCCTTTCTTCGTAGGGTTGCTGGTCACATTCATCAGCATCAGCAACATATTCAGCCATGTCCAGGTTGTCGTTGGTTTTCCCACTGATTCCAACACCAATGCAATAATTACCATTGGTGGTTCATTATACATGTATAATTCTCACTACTCTTACCAACATGTAATATCCTATGCATGCAAGGCATATCTTCATACATTTCATGTATGAAACTTATAAATGTAATTATAATTAGCAAGACAGGGTTTAAGGAATTTTCCCTTTTCAAATCCCTCATCTTTGCATGGAACTCCTCTTCCACACAACAGCTCGTTTGTCCATACTGATAGCCACTAGTAATTTGCAGCACGGCATTCAAACTTTGGGGATTCCCCCTTGTTCCCTGCTAGATAAGCTTTCCAACGCCTATCGACATGCTTCATTTTGACCTCAGGTGTGAAAACCACACCACTTCTAACATGATTATTTTCATCAAATTTAGGAAAAACACACAACTGTATTTTGGTCTGAATTGCCAACTTCAGCCACCTAGATTTATTCTTCCTTTTTAGCCCTGGAATTGCTGAAAAATCCATTGAAGAACAGTTGAAAACTACTTGAAAAATCTACTTCGAAAAACCCAAATTTCCTTGTACAGGGTCGGGTCTCATCCCAACTAATGTTTTGACGTTTTGGCGGCCAAAACTACTAATTTTCCCCGCTGCTCATCGAGAGTCTGTTCATCTATCTTTCTTCGGCGTATCGGAACTGTAGTGGTCTAAGATTCTGAATTTCATCAGTGGGTTTCTCTTCTATTTCCTTCCACCGTAATCATCTAACCTTCCGAACTGAATCGAAGATGAAACCAACTTATGCGCTGCATCGACGGTCGAGTGCTTTGTGCATCTGGTGGCTAGTCGTCTTGGATTCCGTAATGGTGGCCAATGAACCTTCTAGGGTTTCTGTGGTTCACAATCTATCGATGGTCGGATCCTCTAGGCACTACCGCATTGGCGATCAGATCCTCTACCCATTGGGTGGCTAGTTCTCTAAGCTTCTGCAACGATGGGAAGCAAACTAACTGGAGTTTCCGCGGCCATAACTCTGTCAGTGGTCGGAACCACTAATTTTCTCCACGACATCAGTGATCCAAATCACTAACATTCCCATCATTGTGGTGACCATACAACAACTTGCCTCCAATGTGTCGGTGATCTTTAACTTAAACACTCTGCAGCGTCGGCGACCTAAGCACTATCGGCAGCCGAAAGCTCTAACCGTCGGAGTGATAGTCCCATTGATAGCCACAACGATAGACTCACAATCAACTAACTCTTCTAACTTCCATCGGTGCTCAAGACCACTAAGCGCTATGTGTCAACGATCAGAAGTTGAAAGTTCTAACCGTCAGAACACTAGTCCACATGGCAATCGCAAGAGTGGTTCTCCATCCGCTTACTTTTCCCGATCGGTGGTTTGATTAACTAAAAATTTCTGATCGGTGGTTGGAACAACTATCCATCGAAGGGGTAGTCTACTAAACAGCCACAATGGCGGACACTCGATCAACTATCTTCCGCCGATCGACGCTCTAATCATCTATCATTCACCGATCGCCGATGGGTTTGACACTTAGAAAAATTGTTGAAATTTTTCTTCTTTGCATCGGCTCTTCCTTCAATTATGTTTCACCAATCTACTTCACTAGAAATTAGAAGCTTCATCTTCTATCCGTCTATGATCTCATCCTCTAGTTATCGGCAATCCCAGCAACTAAATTTTTCTGATTGCTGATGATCTCATGCCTTAGAAAAATTTTGGAAATTTTTCTGCTGCGTTGGCTGTCGAAGCGACTAGCAACTGCTGCATTGGACGGTTAGTTCCATAGTCATCCGCAACGGCAGAAATCCAATCAAATGTGGGTTCCGTGACCATGCACCTTGTCGGTAGTTAAAACCTCTAACCATCGGGAGGATAGTTCACATGACAGCTGCAACGGCGGATGCCTAAACAACTAAGTCCTTCCCATGATGTTCATCGACGATCTGATCTCCTATCATTTTCCGATGTTTTCTTCACTTAGGGAAATTTTCTCAAATTTTGCTTCTTTGTCTTCCACTGCATCGACTGTCGGAGCAACTATCCATGGTGGATAGCCCATTAAATAGTCGTAACGGCGGACGCATCATCAACTAATTCTTGCCGATGTTCATTGCCGATCAATACCACTAACTTCCGTCGATTGCCGATGATTTTCTCGCCTTAGAAAATTTTCAAAAATTTTCACTCTGCTGTCATTGTCGATGGTTCAACCAACTATCATCTTTTTTTTGTCACCGACGTTTCAGCACCTCAAACAACTACTTTTCGGTGATTTTCACCTTTTTCCCGCCACCATATTGGTGCCTCCGTCATCTATTCATCGGCAATGTGATCAACTAACTTCTGTCGATAGCCAATGGTCCGAATTAAATTTTTTTCTCTCCTTTATCTTTTCTCCACATCAGCTCTTACGTCTTCTATCCTCCACCGACATATCGACTCTCTCTTCCTCTAACATTCCTCGATCGTTGACGTTCGATATCGGAGGACCTTCAGACTAATCGAGCCAGCGTTTCAGTGGTCTTCGGCTGATCTCCGCCAAAACTGCGGCCCCCCATCCTCTATCATTCGTTGATGTTCAATGAGCACATAGAGGAATTTCACAATTTTCTTCTGATTGGATTCCATCAGTTGAGCTTCAGACTAGCTCTTTCGCTACATCGAAAGAACTTCTCACTAAGTTTTCTGATGAGCCAACAAATTTGGCACTTAGAAATTTTTTTGTGAATTTTCCTATCACAATTTTCTGATCTCTACTGGGTAGAAGGAAACTTGCCTCTGCTATCTGACCTTTCATGGCCCATTCAGGTCCATGCTGCAACTTTTGTGCTGACACCATACTGTAATGTCCCCGACCCTCTGATCGGCAAAGAGAACGCTACTAAACCATCAAAACCTCTGGGTAACTAGCTCCATGAACACAAACATGCATAAATGTTGATATAAAATTCTTAGAACATAAAACATGATAAGATGCATATAACATACAAGGATTCATAGTTACTCAACATACAGTGGAAGCAAACACATACATTCCAGCATCAACATGTTCATCATAGTTAATTAGCCATCACATGTAATTGCAGAGGTGGAATAGACAAAGATACTTATCTCATAAAGAACTTGTTCCAAAACCATCTATGTCGTTGCAACGTTCCACCCAACCATAGGCTAGCGTGCTCATCAATCTCTCGGCAACACTGCCACTCCCGAGTTGGGCATGATTACCCAAGGAATAAGGGACTAAGCAGGCTTACACATAGCCAAGGTACACAAGTCAGCCAAGCCCACATAGTAGGGCTTATCAGGCTATTAAGGATCTAGGAGAAGCTAAATGCTAAGCTGATGAGCTCATGGAAGAGCTAAGGACACCTACACCAGAGCTAGCCTGACCTCTAAGACACCCACACACACTCGACACCAGGAATCAGTCCCTTCTCTGCTACATAGTCCCTCAGTCCCTGACTTCGCTTGCAAGTGCACTTCTGGGGTTGTGGAGAAGAAAGGCAGCCATCTAACTCTGTCTGTGTGGCTCCCCAAACCTAGGTTTCTCAAGCATACCCAGTCTTCAATCCCACTCCACACAGTCCGAAGACCAACCACTGCATGCATGCATCAAACTAGCACTTAAAGCTTGACAGGGGAAGACAAATCCTTGAATTGTTCTTGGCCCTATTGTGGCCAAAATGATTCCACAGCAACCTACAACCACCCAAATCCCAAAGGCAACTCAGCCAACCAATGTGGGGAAACAACAACCAACAAACAACAAATGAGAACCACAGTCCATGATCAACAGTGAAATGTTTGGAAAACTACCCAGTCTGAATAGGGACGCGAGCAGGAAAAATTATCCCCAACATAGATAGGAGGAAAACATCTCACAGTGAAAAACCATAGCAACATTTCATAGTCCGACAATGGAAGAAGGGAAAAACGATCCCCTGCGTGAACGGGAGGAAGAACATATTCCCAGACCAACAATCGTGAGATAAGGGAGAACGAACCCCCCCACACAGAATCGTGGATCCTTTTATCTCAGTTCAGTATGAGGGAAAATTAATAGCCCCCACATTAGCAAGAGTGGGTAGAACGATTAGTATCCCAACAACGCGTGAGGAAACCACTCCCCAGCCCGTGCGTGTGACTGAACCAACTGGCGGAGAGTGCGTGGGGGCAGCCTGCCACCCACCACTACCTAGTATTAACTACCTTCAACTATCATAGGAGCTTAAGTGGTTGACACATGACGTTTCCCCAATGGATCCCATGTGTTAGACAATCCCCCCCCCTAACCTTAGGAAATCATGCCCTTTTCATTTAACATTGCACCGTCGTAGCTGGATGTAGGTTTATTTTAATGAATGTGCATATTTACATGATGCAAAACTATTATGTGCTGGATAGCATGATATACCATCGGCAACGATCCCAATTGTCAAAACATAACACAACCAAATTGATGGTGGGGCTTTTGCCTTTAGCTCCTCACCATGATTAATTACAATATATACATCATGTACCTTTAATGCAAATGGGGTCAAAACTAGGGTGTTACAAACTTGTTGGGCCACATGATCTAATGACTCAAATAAAATCGAATCCAACTTTTGAGATGATCTAAGCCATCCAAACAATGCTATTTTTTTAAAATGTAAACCATTTGGTAAACTGAGACATCTTCCTCCCAAAGATTAAACTAATAAATTTGCTGGCATCACAGGGAAATGGTCATTATCTATTTTCTAATCGATGCATATCATTATGTTGAAATACTATGATTTATGGTGGTTTCTAGATTATATATATCCCTCATGGTGTTTCTTTGTATATCACAGGTATTATCGTTCACCAAGTTAGGATGGGTGATTGTGAAACTGGGTAAAGGTTGCATCTTTGGATGGTTGAGAGTCATGGAAGATCAAGATCCATGGTCCTGAATATTTCTTTTGTTTTAACATG
>LPNX010503263.1:193159-216348 GCA_001517045.1 Pseudotsuga menziesii | reverse complement strand
CAAGGGGAAATAAATTTCTCAGATTAGCGGAATGTGGTAGGACCTGCACTTTTCAATGGCCAAGATCAAAGGTGGAATCAAATATACGGCGGAGGTGAACTCCATTGATTCAACATGCTCGTGGAAATAAACTCTTCATATTGGCGGAATTGGTTAAAGGGTTGTATCTTTCAACGGAGGAGATCTAATCAAGATCAGCTCTATGGTAGAGGTGAATTTTGTAGCCCAAACATGCTTGTGAAAATGAACTTTTCATATCGGTGAAATTGGTTAAAGGCCTACATTTTTCAACAGTTCAAATGAAGATATAGTTTGATCAATGGCTGTGAGCCAAATTTCCTTGTACAGGGTCGGGTCTCATCCTAACTAATTTTTTGACGTTTTGGCGGCCAAAACTACTAATTTTCCCCGCTGCTCATCGACAGTCTATTCATCTATCTTTCTTCGGCGTATCGAAACTGTAGTGGTATAAGATTCCAAATTTCATCGGCGGATTGCTCTTCTATTTCCTTCCACCGTAATCATCTAACCTTCCAAACTGAATCGACGATGAAACCAACTTATGCGCTGCATCGACGGTCGAGTGCTTTGTGCATCGGGTGGCTAGTCGTCTTGGTTTCCGTAATGGTGGCCAACGAACCTTCTAGGGTTTTCGCAGTTCACAATCTATCGATGGTCGGATCCTCTAGGCACTACCGTGTTGGCGATCAGATCCTCTACCCGTTGGGCGGCTAGTTCTCTAAGCTTCTGCAACGATGGGAAGCAAGCTAACTGGAGTTTCCACGGCCATAACTCTATCAGCGGTCGGAACCACTAATTTTATCCACGGCATCAGTGATCCAAATCACTAACATTCCCATCATTGTGGTGACCATACAACAACTTGCCTCCAATGTGTCGACGATCTTTAACTTAAACACTCTGCAGCGTCGGCGATATAAGCACTATAGGTAGTCGAAAGCTCTAACCGTCGGAGTGATAGTCCCATTGATAGCCGCAACGATGGACTCACAATCAACTAACTATTCTAACTTCCATCGGTGCTCAAGACCACTAAGCGCTATGTGTCAGCGATCAGAAGTTGAAAGTTCTAACCATCGAAACGCTAGTCCACATGGAAACCGCAACAGTGGTTCTCCATTCGCTAACTTTTCCCGATCGGTGGTCTGATTAACTAAAAATTTCTGATCGGTGGTTGGAACAACTATCCATTGAAGGGGTAGTCTACTAAACAGCCACAATGGCGGACACTCGATCAACTATCTTCCGCCGATCGACGCTCTAATCATCTATCATTCACCGATCGCCGATGGGTTCGACACTTAGAAAAATTATTGAAATTTTTCTTCTTTGCATCGGCTCTTCCTTCAACTATGTTTCACTGATCTACTTCACTAGAACTCAGAAGATTCATCTTCTATCCGTCTATGATCTCATCCTCTAGTTATTGGAAATCCCAGCAACTAAATTTTTCTGATTGCTGATGATCTCATGCCTTAGAAAAATTTTGGAAATTTTTCTGCTGCGTTGGCTGTCGAAGCGACTAGCAACTGCTGCATCGGACGGTTAGTTCCATAGTCACCTGCAACAGCGGAAATCCAATCAAATGTGGGTTCCGTGACCATGCACCTCGTCGGTAGTTAAAACCTCTAACCATTGGGAGGATAGTTCACATGACAGCTGTAATGGCGGATGCCTAAACAACTAAGTCCTTCCCATGATGTTCATCGACGACTTGATCTCCTATCATTTTCCGATGTTTTCTTCACTTAGGGAAATTTTCTCAAATTTTGCTTCTTTGTCTTCCGCTGCATCGACTGTCGGAGTAACTATCCGTGGTGGATAGTCGATTAAATAGTCGTAACGGCAGACGCATCATCAACTAATTCTTGCCGATGTTCATCGCCGATCAATACCACTAACTTCCGTCGATTGCCGATGATTTTCTCGCCTTAGAAAATTTTCAAAAATTTTCACTCTGCTGTCATTGTCGATGGTTCAACCAACTATCATCTTTTTTTTGTCACCGACGTTTCAGCACCTCAAACAACTAATTTTCGGTGATTTTCACCTTTTTCCTGCCACCGTATTGGTGCCTCCCTCATCTATTCATCGACGATGTGATCAACTAACTTCTGTCGATAGCCAATGGTCTGAATTAATTTTTTTTCTCTCCTTTATCTTTTCTCCACATTGGCTCTTACGTCTTCTATCCTCCACCGACATATCGAATCTCTCTTCCTCTAACATTCCTCGATCGTTGACGTTCGATATCGGAGGACCTTCAGACTAATCGAGCCAGCGTTTCAGCGGTCTTCGGCTGATCTCCGCAGAAACTGCGGCCCCCCATCCTCTATCATTCGTTGATGGTCAATGAGCACATAGAGAAATTTCACAATTTTCTTCTGACTGGATTGCATCAGGTGAGCTTCAAACTAGCTCTTTCGCTACATCGGAAGAACTTCTCACTAAGTTTTCCGATGAGCCAACAAATTTGGCACTTAGAAATTTTTTTGTGAATTTTCCTATCACAATTTTCTGATCTCTGCTGGGCAGAAGGAAACCTGCCTCTGCTATCTGACCTTTCATGGCCCATTCAGGCCCATGCTGCAACTTTTGTGCTGACACCATACTGTAATGTCCCCGACCCTCTGATCGGCAAAGAGAACACTACTAAACCATCAAAACCTCAGGGTAACTAGCTCCATGAACACAAACATGCATACATGTTGATATAAAATGCTTAGAACATAAAACATGCTAAGATGCATATAACATACAAGGATTCATAGTTACTCAACATACAATGGAAGCAAACATATACATTCCAGCATCAACATGTTCATCATAGTTAATTAGCCATCAAATGTAATTGCAGAGGTGGAATAGACAAAGATACTTATCTCATAAAGAACTTGTTCCACAACCATCTATGTCGTTGCAACGTTCCACCCAACCATAGGCCAACGTGCTCATCAATCTCTCGGAAACACTGCCACCCCTGAGTTGGGCATGATTACCCAAGGAATAAGGGACTAAGCAGGCTTACACATAGCCAAGGTACACAAGTCAGCCAATCCCACATAGTAGGGATTATCAGGATATTAAGGAGCTGGGAGAAGCTAAATGCTAAGCTGATGAGCTCATGGAAGAGCTAAGGACACCTACACCAGAGCTAGCTTGACCTCTAAGACACCCACACACACTCGACACCAGGAATCAGTCCCTTCTCTGCTACATAGTCCCTCAGTCCCTGACTTCCCTTGCAAGTGCACTTCTGGGGTCTTGGAGAAGAAAGCCAGCCATCTAACTCTGTCTGTGTGGTTCCCCAAACCTAGGTTTCTCAACCATACCCAGTCTTCAATCCCACTCCACACAGTCCGAAGACCAACCACTACATGCATGCATCAAACCAGCACTTAAAGCTTGACAGGGGAAGACAAATCCCTGAATTTTTCTTGGCCCTATTGTGGCCAAAATGATCCCACAGCAACCTATAGCCACCCAAATCCCAAAGGCAACTCAGCCAACCAATGTGGGGAAACAATAGCCAACAAACAACAAATGAGAACCACAGTCCATGATCAAGAGTGAAATGTCTGGACAACTACCCAGTCTGAATAGGGACGCGAGCAGGAAAAATGATCCCCAACATAGATAGGAGGAAAACATCTCACAGTGAAAAACCATAGCAACATTTCATAGTCCGACAATGGAAGAAGGGAAAAACGATCCCTTGCGTGAATGAGAGGAAGAACATATTCCCAAACCAACAATCGTGAGATAAGGGAGAACGAACCCCCCCACATAGAATCGTGGATCCTTTTATCTCAGTTTGGTGCGAGGGAAAATGAACAGACCCCACATCAGCAAGAGTGGGTAGAACGATTAGTATCCCAACAAAGCGTGAGGAAACCACTCCCCAGCCCGTGCGTGTGACTGAACCAACTGGTGGAGAATGCATGGGGGCAGCCTGCCACCCACCACTACCTAGTATTAACTGCCTTCAACTATCATAGGAGCTTAAGTGGCTGACACATGAATTTTCCCCAATGGATCCCATGTGTTAGACAATCCCCCCCCCCCCTAACCTTAGGAAATCATGCCCTTTTCATTTAACATTGCACCGTCATAGCTGGATGTAGGTTTATTTTAATGAATGTGCATATTTACATGATGCAAAACTATTATGTGCTGGATAGCATGATATACCATCGAAAACGATCCCAATTGTCAAAACATAACACAACCAAATTGATGGTGGGGATTTTGCCTTTAGCTCCTCACCATGATTAATTACAATATATACATCATGACCTTTAATGCAAACGGGGTCAAAACTAGGGTGTTACAAACTTGTTGGGCCACGTGATCTAATGACTCAAATAAAATCCAATCCAACTTTTGAGATGATCTAAGCCATCCAAACAATGCTATTTTTTAAACTGTAAACCATTTGGTAAACTGAGACATCTTCCTCCCAAAGCTTAAACTAATAAATTTGCTGGCATCACAGGGCAATGGTCATTATCTATTTTCTAATCGATGCATATCATTATGTTGAAATACTATGAATTATGGTGGTTTCTAGATTATATATATATCCCTCATGGTGTTTCTTTGTATATCACAGGTATTATCGTTCACCAAGTTAGGATGGGTGATTGTGAAAATGGGTAAAGGTTGCATCTTTGGATGGTTGAGATTCATGGAAGATCAAGATCCATGGTCCTGAATATTTCTGTTGTTTTAACACGCAAGGGGAAATAAATTTCTCAGATTAGCGGAATGTGGTAGGACCTGCACTTTTCAATGGCCAAGATCAAAGGTGGAATCAAATATACGGCGGAGGTGAAATCCATTGATTCAACATGCTCGTGGAAATGAACTCTTCATATTGGCGGAATTGGTTAAAGGGTTGCATCTTTCAACGGAGGAGATCTAATCAAGATCAGCTCTATGGTAGAGGTGAATTTTGTAGCCCAAACATGCTCGTGAAAATGAACTTTTCATATCGGTGAAATTGGTTAAAGGCCTACATTTTTCAACAGTTCAGATGAAGATATAGTTTGATCAATGGCTGTGAGCCATTTCGCTGGGCGAACCAGAGCGACCGAAGAAAATATTGACGGGCACGATACTTTATGAAATCTTCCCTATGAAAACTGAAGTCCACAATTGATTTATATCTGATGGTCCTTCCAGTGAACTCGCAATGGAGTTAATTGTGAGAGATGGGAACGGATTCCTTTATGAAAGTGGGTTGATAGCAGATTTGAAATCTGCTCTTTATTGAGCGTTGGATGGACCTTTGGTCGTGTGTATTTCCAGCAAGGAAAGGCCCGTGTAGTTTTTATTTTTTATTTTTTGTTTTTTTTATGAAACCATTTGTATCTAGCAAGGTGGGCGAATAAGATTCCTGGGAATATCTTGGGTGACGAATAGAGATAGTATAAATAGGGGTGCAGAGCATCATAGAAGGAATTTTCTCTGGTGAAAAGAAGACCAGACTATTCTATAAAAGAGATACCTCTTTACTAATAGGAAGCATCATTTTTCCAGAACAAAGGGAATGCACAGATTTAATCGAAATGTGTGGAAAACATACTCTAGAACTATTTCTTCTTGCTTCTGTACATCATATAGTGAGATTGTTCTAACCTCCTAGAACTATTTCCTTGTCATGAATGTTTGCTTTCTGTATAAATGTCTGTGTTGACATGGTAATAAATGGTTTAATTATATTAGAGCTACCTCTGCTATTCTTTATGATGTGAATGTTATTATTGTGTTGGTACGACTATATGTTAGACCTTTATGAGCATTTATAGTATATTACTATGAAAAATCAATTTTCTCCCGGGCCAGGATATAATTGTTTAGTTTTAGATTTAGATTAGAATTGCATTTAGCTTAGGCATATGCATTTCATTCTTTAAACAAAAAATGATCATACAAACGGTGGACTGGGTCATAACCTATAAAATATTAAAGAACTTAATCTACGATAGCCAAAACTGAGAACCAGACCCCCACACTAAACGGTTGAAGATCTGATTGGGATTGTTTATCGGGGAGAATCCCTATTGTTTGGTACCTTGGATTTTTCCAGGAATCAACAGATATGGTGCTAGAAGGAGGGCCTCCACTGCATGGTTGGTAGAGGAAATCCGTTCTTCAAAGAAGATTACATTGAAACAACATCATAAAATACTTTCCCTGAAGATCTTTTTCCTAAATTTAAAGAACAAGAACAAGAACAGACAGGTTCTGGGGAAGAAGATTCAGAACATTTGTATGCTGTCCCATTTGAGGAAGTAGATCAGTTTAGGATACATACTAGATCATACATTAAGAAACTTGGGGGGTTAAAATTTATTCCTACATTACCTAGAATTCAAGCTTCCAAGAAATTACCCTCATACACTAAGTATTCAATTCTTGTGGAAACTTTGGAAGAGCTGGTAGATCTATTCATCCAAGAAATTGTTGAGCCTCTTGATCAATTGGATCCTGAATCCCCTGCAGTTTGAGTTTTCATTCAATCTCCACCATAGTCTCAAAATAGAATCATGGATTCTTTTAACCAACCTGCATGGAGAGAAATAATGACACTCAACCTGGTTGTTCCATTGCATGATTTTCCTAAGCACCCAGAAAAGGTATTACCAAAATTTGATCCTGGAAAAGGTGTTTCTACTGAAGATCGCTTAAAGAGTTTTTATATGGCTTTGAATCTTTTAAATGTTGACCATGAAGATGTGGTTTGCAGACTTTTTCAATAAAATTCTGAACCTAAAGCATCTTCATGGTACTTTAGTCTGCAAGCTAATTCGATAGTAAATTGGGATGGTTTTGAAAAGGCATTCTTAGGGAATTTTGGCAACCAGAAAACTATAGCCACCTCATGAAAGAATTACTGTCTACATGAGGATGGAAAATAAATAAAAGGTCCAAGAATTTAATAAAAGATTCACCACTTTATTGAATAACTTTAGTGCTGCAACAAAACCAGCTGAAGAGTATCTAATAGAATATTATACTACAACACTTGATCCACCAATAAGAATGTTTGTAAAAAGGGATGGTAAAGCTTCATTGGTAGAAAAATATGAAGAATCCTAGAAAGTAGAGGCAAATCTGGATAGTATCACAAAGCATACTCTAGAACCTGAGTTGAAGCATACCGCAAGCAAAAGTCCTTTGCTGTTAACTAAAACCAAACAAGAACACTCCAATGGGCTAGAAAATGTCAAACAAAATAGTAGACATGGAAAATGATAAATGATCTAGTTCTTATAGAAATCCATTCAACCATTATTACAAAAAAAAGGAAGAGAGTGGACAACCCCAAACACTTGTGCATAATTCTACTGTTTTAAATTTTAACGAAGTAGGCATGGGTCACTTCTATAATTTTCACCAAGAACCTCATTCTAAAAAAATTTGTCCATAGTGGGTTAGTTCAATGACTCTGGTTATGAATCAATTGTTAGATACCTAGCTGGCAGATCCCAAAGAAGAGAAAGCCCAAACTAATGAGCCATAACAAACAAACAAAGAAACCAATATGGTATTATGGGATTGGGCACCTACTTTGGGGCTAAGTGAAGATGAACCTACTGAGGAAATTCAAATGTCATCAGTTAATGCCACAACTAGAAGTAAAGTTTTGGTAGTGGATGAAAGCTTATTACTTCCTAAAATAAAGAAGTTGAAAGAAAACACGAAGAAAATTCTCAGTACTACTCAAACAATACCTAAGCCTAATCCAGTAAATATGAAAGAGGCATTCCCTGTAGCTAACAAACCAATGAAGACAATGATAGATAAATCATAAGGTACTAGAAAAGGTTTGGTAGAACATGATATGGGGTATGATATTGTAGAGGATATTGAGAAAACAAAAACAAATATTTCTCTATTTGAACCATGTAATTTGCCTCAACAAAGAAAGAAACTTCTAGAAGCTTCTGTAGCAAGACTTCTGTGGTGGTTAATTGTAGCAGGAATCAGAAAAATCAACAGTATACTAGAAGCCATGAAATCTGATGGTGAAGTAAATGAAGCAAGCATTGGAGGAAAGTCTAAATCTTAGACTTTATCTTTTCTTCTATCATTTGATATTTTTAATCATAATGTGCATAATTGTTTGGTAGCTTCTGGGGCTTCCACAAATGTCATGCCACTTTCAATATGCAACTTGCCTCAACAAAGAAAGAAAATTCTAGAATATTTTGATCCACAACCCAACAATATCCTAGAACCCATGAAATCTAATGGTGAAGTAAATGAAGAAAGCATTGGAGGAAATTCTAAATCTCAGACTTTACCTTTTCTTCTATCATTTGATATTTTTAATCATAATGTGCATAACTATTTGGTAGATTCTGGGGCTTCCTCAAATGTCATGCAACTTTCAATATATAAAAGGATTAATGGCCAACCCATACCATCTCCATCTCGGATAATTCAATTAGACAGAACTGTTGTTAAACTCATAGGACAAATGAAAGATGTTTTGATTTGTTTGTCTGCAAACCCCATAGTTTGTCAGTTTAAATATGTTATGGTAGTGGATATACCAGAAGCATATGGATTAATTTTAAGTAGGGACTGGTCAACGAAACTAAATGGTTACTTTGCAACTAACTGGTCTCACATGTGGCTTCCATACAACAATAGTCAAAACCAAATTAAAATACTGAGAGAACCACACATGAAGTATAATGTAACTCAGTTAGAAGGGAAGAACGAACCCGTGAACTTCTCGTCTTCAGTTTTGGGAAACTATTTTTTGGAACTCGAACCAAGAAACCATCAAGCTGAAGAATCCATTTGTGAATCATAAACACAGTCTGATCTCCTTCAATTCTCATGGGTTGATGATATTGATTATAATATTGTAAACTTAGTGACTAACATAGGAGATGATACTAACTAGGTAGATTTAGAAGATAGATTTTGGTTTCTATATTTTGATTGTTCTAAAACCCAAGAGGGATCATGGACATGTTTCATCTTGATTGATCCATATAAGAATAAACAATTTCTCTCTTGTAGACTAGAGTTCAAATGCACAAATAATACTGCTGAGTATGAAGCTCTAGTTCTAGGTCTGAAAAAAGCCATTGGGTTAGAAGTAAAAAATATGAAGGTTTTTGGTGATTCTGAGATAGTTGTTAGACAAGTAAGAAACAACATTCATTTTTTATTTCCACATCTTAAATGATACCAGTATGAGGTATGGAATTTGATTATGCACTTCAATGCTTTCAATATAAATGTAGTACCTATATTGTAAAACGTTGCAGCTGATTTATTAGCTTCTTCTGCATCTAGATTAGTACCAACTAATAACAAGAATTCTATTGAATTGATTTTCATGCCATCAATACCTGATAATGTTACAAATATGAGGGTATTCAATGATGATGAGTAGATTATCGATTTCTTGACGAATGAAGAATCTTTTAAAGAATCAATAATTCACGAAGAAGAAAATTTGCCAGGTTTACAAAATGAAGATACAAATAAGGGGAATTTCATGCCTAAAGTGGTAAGAAACCTCAAAGGGATGTTTGATTTGCAGAATAACTTGTGGAAACCAGCCAATGCGAAAATGAATAGTTCATCAATGCAATCTAAGATGGCAAATCTGGGATCATAAGCTGAACCCAAATATGTCAATTTTGGAAAATATTGCTCACCTGGAGAAAGATGTAATCTCATCAATTTTTTCCAGCAATATAAATACATCTTTTCCTAGACGTATGAATATCTGAAGATTAATGACACTCGAATCATCTAGCATGTGTTTCCCATCAAAACAAGAGCAAAACCATTTCAGCAACAACTTAGACAACTGCACCCGAAGTTAGAACCTCCGATCCATAAAAAAGTAAAGAAGTTACTGGACGCAAAGATCATTTTCAAGGTTCGACATTCCGAATGGGTGGCCAATCTAGTCCCAGTGAGAAAAAAGTCAGGATAGATAAGTTTTTGTGTTGACTTCAAGAAATTAAACATAGCATCAGATAAAGATAACTATATGGTTCCACCAATGGAATAGATTTTACAAATGGTTTCGTGCTCATAAATGTTCTCTCTATTAGATGGATTTTCAGGGTATAATCAAGTATTAGTGGCTGAACAAGATCGATTAAAGTCAACATTTCAGACAAAGTGGGGAACATTCACTTATAGAAGAATTCCTTTTGGCCTCATGAATGCTGGAGACACATTTCATAGGGCCATGGACATTGCATTCATATGTTTAGGTGGCCACTATGTAGTAGTGTACTTACATGATGTAACAGTTTTCTCCAAGAGAAGAGAAGACCATTTTTTTCACTTGAAACAGATTTTTGACTGCTGTAGAAAATACGGTATATCTCTGAACCCATAGAAGAGCATATTTGCATTTCTTGAAGGAAATTTTTTGGAACAATCATCTCAGAGAAGGGAATATCAATAGATCAAGAGGGAGTTGAGGCTATAACTCAGATTCCCATGCCCCATAATAGGAAATCTATGCAATCATTTATGGGAACAATAAATTTTGTTCAGAGGTTTGTCACTGATTTTGCTCAAATTGTGAAACCTCTGCAACAAATAGTGAAACAAAGTGTACAGTTCAAGTGGACTGACATTGATAAAGTTGCCTTTAAATATATCAAAACAAAAATAGCTAAGGCACCTTCTTTGAGGAGTCCAATATTTGAAAAGGAATTTATTTTATATACCTTTTGTTCAGACAAATCTCTCGCAACAGTGCTTACGTAGAAAGGATAATTGGGATACGAATACCCAATATCATTCATGATCATTGGATTACAAGGGTATGAATTGAATTACACAACTGTGGACAAACAAGAATATGCAGTCTTCAAGGGAGAAACACAATTCAAACCCTATATTCTAAAAAATAGAACAAAAGTTATAGTTCCTCACTCGGTTGTTAGGTCTCTTTTTGTGCATAAAGAATTGGGTGAGCGAAGAGGGAATTGGGTGACTGTGCTAGAGGAGTATGACCTGGAATTCAAACTAATTACCATAATCAAAGGTCAAGGGTTGTGCAAGTTAATAGAATAAAATCACACTAACAAAGATTCTGATTGGGAGAATGAAGCTGGAGTGAACTTGATTGATGTATGTCCTATCTTTACTACTCCCGAACCTTGGTACAGAGATCTAGTGTACTATATTCAACAAGGATATCTACTAGAGGATTGGAACTCCAAGAAGAGAAGGGCACTTTGTTTGAAGTCAATCTCCTATCAAATAATGGATGGAGTGATTTTCAGAAGAAAAAAAAATATGATGGATTTTTTCTCAGATGTCTAGAAAGAGAGGATGCCTCCAAAATAGTCAAAGAATTGCATGACAAACCAACGGGAGGAAATTATTTTGGGGATACCACAGCTCATAAGATACTTAGAGCTGGATATTACTTTCCAACTTTGTTTAAATATTCCCATGACTATGCAAGAAAATGTGATGTATGTCATAGAAGTGGTGGAAAATTGTCAAAAGAAGCTAGACCTCTACAACTTGTTACTATTTCAGATCCATTTGAATAGTGGGGAATAGATGTTATTGGGGAAATAAATCCAAATTCCTCATTACAACACTGGTATATCCTTACTGCTACAGATTATTTCACACTATTGGTTGAAGTGATTCCATTGCACAAAGTGTACGAGGATGCGGTCATCAACTTCCTCCAAGAGAATATTATGACTAGGTTTGGAGTTCCAATTTCCCTCGTGTTTGATGATGCATCTTATTTCTCATCTATTAAAATAAATGAGTTTTCTTATGAAAAGGGAATTAAGTTACATTACTCAGATAATTATTATCCTTGGGGAAATGGTTTAGCATAATCAACGAATAAGAACCTTATCTAAATTTTAAAGAAGACCGTTATTGAAAATCAAAGAAATTGGCACTCAACTCTTCCAAATTCACTATGGGTAGATAGGGTCACCCCAAAAATTCCTTAGGATATTCTCTCTATACTCTGGTATATGGAAAATAAGCTATTTTTTCCCCAAAATTTTTTCTCCCATATTTGTAGTTAGCTCAAGCCTCAAGGGGTTCCAGTAGAGAAGTTTTACAAGCATGAATTGACCCTTTGTTAAAAATGGAGGAATTACGACAAAAGGATAAATATAATTTCAATCAAAATCAAGTTATCGTCAAAAGATAGTTCGAGAAAAGAAAATATGGTACAAGAAACTTTGATGTAGGAGACCTAGTTTTGAAATGGGATGATCCTCATGCAGAAAAGGGAAAACACATAAAGTTCCAACATCTATGGATTGGCCCTTACGTAGTCATTGAAAAGTTAGGCCCTGCAACTTACAAATTGAAATATTTACAAGGATGGGAAGAAATTCTTCCTGTAAATGGCGTTTGTCTCAAACATTACTTCACTTAGAGTTCTAGAAACCATTTGTACATAAATAAACTTGCTTTTATTTTTTGGTTTTCTAGTTTGTTTATTTTCCTGTTTGTTTCACCGTATTTCATAGCCTTAGTTTGTTTTCTTGTAATAAACTAGATAAATTTTTGGTGCTTGGAAATATAAGCATCTGATTAAACTCAAAATATTTGGATGTCAGAAATTGCTTATGGGAAAGAGAAAATGTTAAAGCTCGATCATAATGAGATTCTTTAACTATTGATAGATGATGGAAAGGGAATCTAGTATTCAAGCCCACATTTGAATTGTTATAACCCCTGTGAAATAAATAAAACTCATGAGTTCTGGAGTACTATCCTGGGGTTTCATCCATTCTCACATTAATACCTGTCTCAAGAAGCATATCATGATGGAACCATGGAAAGGACGTAGGTCTGACTGATGTATGGTATCCAAAGTGATCCCATTGCTACAAATAAAAAAAAGGCCAAAAGTCTTGGATTGAAAAGTCAATTCTCTGAAATATTCAGTCTTCATTTAAAGAAATGATGCTAAAGAATTAAATCATCAGACCAAAAGGGATGTCGAAACAACAAGTATTAGAAAGGTTCTTCACCATCTGTGAGCATGATAAACAAACAAAGTTGTCACTCACACAAAAGGACATTATGGATGGAAGAAACTACACCAATTTCTCAAAGTAAAAGGAAGACTTAGAAGACTTTTTCAGTCATTAAGAAAGCATAAAAAGAATGCTTATAGCATGGGAATGAGGAACAAATGAATACATATGTCTTACTCTGTTATGATCCTATGGATTCTTATCTACTGGAAACTGAAAGAAAAGGGGTAAAATGAACTTTATACTTTGACCCAGGAGAGTTATCAAGGCACTGAGCTCTTGGTTTCCTTACTCCCAAAGAAATGGTGTCAAATGTGATGCTTGAAAGTTGCATCCCTAAATCAATATGTTTTAAAGAAGTCTCAGGAAATGCTTGTAAGTAATCATTGAACATGCACAGTACAGTACCATATGGAAATCTTGTTGTCCAAAGAAGGTTTTTTCAGAGATCTGTGTTCACCAGCTAGTCTCCAATTGTTGCTGCTGCAACTGATTCCCCAAAATTTTTACATTTTAGGGTCCCTCTTTCCATTTTTTATTTTTACACTTGTGGCCCAACTCAGATAATCCCTCCCTGCATACTTAGTATTTCCTAGAAGCTCGAGTAGAATTTTTTTTCCTAATCCTGAAGTGTTATTTTGGTAAAAAATACTTAGGCACGACCTTGGAAACAAGCCTTACAAGAAAAACTACTTTTTATTTAAGATCAATGGCTGAGAATCACTCCGACCTAGATCAATGGCCGAGAAAAGAAGATGCATAAGGATTAAAGTTAACCTTTGAAAAAAGTTGGAAACCCTCGTTCTGCTTTCTAAATTCCGCGATCCGCAGATCGACAACTAGGGACAAATCTGCAAAGATTCAACGGCCAAGAAATGACGGGAGCAGAAGGGTGGAATTAAAAAATCCAAGTTTCGCTTGTGAAAAAAGTTGCAAATTCACCTTTCGCCTTTCGTAGTTCAAGATCCAACGATTTAGAATCGCTCCTCACAAATTGATGGCCAGGGAAAAGCAGAAGCAGAAAGGTCAATTTTTGTTTGTGAAAAGGTTAGAGTTCCACCTTTTGCCTTCTGCAAGAACCAAGTGTTGTTGCAAAGGATTGAGAAGATGGAAGTGCTACTGCAAAGGATCGAGAAGATCAAAGTTTTGTTGC
The DNA here is from genome assembly GCA_001517045.1 of Pseudotsuga menziesii. Lineage (NCBI taxonomy): Eukaryota > Viridiplantae > Streptophyta > Pinopsida > Pinales > Pinaceae > Pseudotsuga > Pseudotsuga menziesii. The sequence continues at coordinate 202,146 of LPNX010503263.1, read as the reverse complement.
AAAGGATCGAGAAGATCGAATTGCTGCTACAAAGGATCAAGAATATCAAAGTGTTGATGCAAAGGATTGAGAAGATCGAAGTGCTACTGCAAAGGTTCAAGAATATTGAAATGCTGCTACAAAGGATCGAGAAGATCGAAGTGCTACTAAAAAGGATTAAGAAGATTTAAGTGCTAATGCAAAGGATCAACAAGATTGAAGTGCTTCTAGAATGGATTGAAAGATCAAAGTGTCACCGCAAATGATCAGGCGATCGAGTGTTGCTAAAGATGAAGACTCGGTGTTGTATAAGATGATGTTCCAGTACAAAATATATTAAAGATATTGAACGGTAACTATTACAGTTGTTGATGATTGTTGAAAACTTCCTATGATGTATAGATGTATTACCTTGATATTGTTGAAGATTTTATTTCTCATTACTCCTATAGTTGATGATGTTGTTTTAGTAGAATACCCTTTTTGTTAGGGGGGAGTGTTGAAATATCGTAACTTCGAAGCATATTCTAAATGTATTTTACTGATGTACCCAAAGGGAGATGTCTTATTTCTCTGTCAGGATGTTACTATTGTATTTGGTCATCATAGAGTCATGAGGTACAACCTCCATTGCAAGTCAGGTCAATAGTACCCTAATGAATATAATATAATATAATATTGTTTTGAGTCTTCCTAGGTGAAGTCGGCCTAGTCAGTTTAGTGGGGCCTACTTGTTAGGTTAAAATTCAAGTGACATAAAGAGTATAAATAGAGGAGCTGTGTTCCTCATTTGAACACACTCATTCACTTGTGTATAACACATAGGAGAGAGAGATATAGACATACCAAAAAGGAGGAGGATCACCTATTTTTTGGTTTTATATTATACATCGATATAGAGGAAGTTTTGCTGGGTTTTCTTCCCCTTGAGGGTTTCCCAGGATAAATCCGTACCTATCTTGTGATTGTGTTTATTTCAATGATTCTTCATATGATATTGTTGTGAATTTGGATTAAACAGTAATGATATCTAGCTAATCATATGAAATATTAACAATGGGTCAATCTAGTTTTCAAGAAAAAATAATTAAGGTGAGTTCACATCTTTGGAATCGAAAGGCATAAAACAAAACTAAGCTATCTAGTAAATTGATCACCATCAATTGCAATAGACTCTAAGATTCTTGATGATGTATGGACATGTCATTCTTCTAATTAATCCAGTTTTTATTGTGATTCTTGTGCTCTTTAACATTCTAAGTTGGACCCCAGATCAAAGAAGTATATCTTTGTTGGTTATGGTGATGGAGTTAAGGGATATAGATTGTGGCTAGATCCTACTGCTCACAAAATCATCATTGGAAGAGATTTGGATGAGGAAACATATATGCAACAACCAAAAGGTTTTTTAAATCATCACAAAATAAAATTTGTTTACAATGTCAAGAAGTCATTGTATGGCCTAAAGGAGCCTCCAAATCAATGGTAAAATAAGTTTGATTCTTTTATGGTGAGCCAAAATTTTACAAGAAGTGAGTATGAACATTTTGGTTATTCAAAAATTTAAATGGTATATTCATTATCATGGTGTTATATGTTGATGGTATGCTTGTAGCAAACAAAAACATGGTTGAGATTGATAGGTTCAAGCCTTAGTTGTCTAGGACGCTTGATATGAAGGATATAGGTGCAACAAAGAAAATTTTGGGTATAGAAATACACAGAGACATGAAAGATGGTAAGATTTGGTTATCACAATAGAAGTATGTGCATGTGAAACCAGTAAATATACCAACATTAACCCATTTTAATCTTTCTTCAAGTTTTAGTCCTAGTAATAAAGAAGAAAATGATTATATGTATCATGTATTGTATGCTAGCACAATATGATGTTTAATGTATGCGATGGTATGTACAAGACCATACATTTTACATGTAGTTGGTGTTCTTAGTATATTTGGACAAAATGAGATCTACTTCATATTTTGAAGGAGGTGGAGCATTCCTTGAAAAAGTGTAGTGTACCAAGATAATTGTTTTGGCACACTAGCTCCAATGACTCAAAACTAGGCCAAAGAAGGTTACGTTCAAGGGCAAAGGAATGTTGGGGAACACTTGGGATGGTTAATGACCTCTATTTTGTAGTTTTTTTAGGTTTACGCAGAATTATGTAGGTTTTTACAGACTTCAGAAAGTTTCAGAATGATTTGGAAAGTGTTGGGCACTCTATACGCAAGTTAATTAAAGCAGAAATACATAATGTTCAATATAAATTATCAACCCAGGAAAGTATTTTTGTTGCAAAGATAATTTTACACTACATGTGCTTAAACACTAAGTCACCGATATTGTTGAATAAATTATCCTACCTTCGTATTCAGACCAACTCTTCCCATGATTAACCTGATCTAATTTACCTTCTTAAGAATGCAGAATCACAAATACCTTCTTACAACCTTGATCTAGAAATAAAAGATTCAGAAAATAAACATTTAAATTTACTTTTGTAGAAAGTTAAATCCTAAATTACCAGGCCATCTGAAGATCCATTATAACTATCTCAATCTAACTTGATTTAGAAATCAGAAATGCAGAAATTGAACTCAACAATTATAATTGTGAATGGACTGAATTAGTGAAACTCAAGAAAGACAACAATTGAAAGAAACTAGGGATGAGCTCGGCTGTTAAAAATACCAAACAAGTGCATAAGGAAAATTAGTCTACACAGTCGACTATCACACCACTCTGCTGTAGCTTATAAGAGATGTGATTACTGATCAATTGAGGAAACACACAATAAATCATTACTGTTGAAGTTTTTATAAAAGAATACATCTACTGTAACATACACACCACACAATAGAGAATATAAATACCTAATTAACTCGGTAGTCTCTGTAGGAAGGTAGGCCCAACCTTCAAACAGAGACACTTGAAACTACCACAAGTTAAAACACAGAAATCAGAAGAATCATGCTCCTTGTATTAGATGATGGAATGAAAGTACAATCTCTGTCACAACTTATACAATATGATCAATTAAATTTGCACCCTTGGCTCTGGATACTCCCTAATATTTATACATTGATTTTCATAACTTCTATCCACTAATATCGGGTAGCCATGAAGATCTATTATCTTCAAGCTGCCCTATTACAATGTGTTGTTACAGCTGTGGTGAAACATAACCAAAGAATATAGGAAGTTTGTTGCATGAGCCGATAATGAAATAAAAGAACCAAATCAAGAATTACTCTGTCAGTTGCAGCTACCCTTCAATAATGGCGCGCTACTGAACCGAGTCTGTTGCAGCTTGCGTAGGATGAGGATCTTTGACTGCATTTCACCTGTGAAGATGGAGTTCGTGGGCACAACAGGAAATAGATGTTCATCTCTTCTAGAAACTGCTTGACCTGATGCACCTATATCCTTCACGTTTTGAACAATCTTCATAAAATCCACTTATTAGCATAATTCAAGAGGTAAAGTCATGTTTATTACAATCATAAGAATTAATGAGATAAAACAATAAGTAATCATACCTACGAGGAATCAGGGATCCAATGAAGGAAAAACATCTGTTAGGTGCATAAAAATAGGGTAAGATAAGGCAAAAAGAGTATAGTAAGTGTGGTAAAAAAGGGGTCATTTCTGGGCCCAACATCCCCCCCCCCAACTGTCTTGTTGCATGTCCCTATGCAACAATCTCCATTAGTCCAAATCTGAATCTGGCCTTGTACTTTTTTCATGGAGAGAAGAAAAGTTATAAGGGAGCTCAGGTGATCCCTATGTTTCTAGAAATCTATTGTAGGCAACCCAATATCTCCAACACTGCTCTTCTTCTGCCTTTGTCAAAAAGAAATCTTCCCCGTATGGTTTTTCTGGCCACCGAATAAGAGGAAATTTGAACTTGAGTCCCAGCCAATTAGCTCCACACTTCCTTATACAACTCACGTATCCTTCGACCCTTGAAAGAGCATGTTTAAAATTCCTGAAACAATAAGGGTCCCTATTCTGTAGTGATAAAGGGGCAGCCTACCATCTATGCTTACTTCCTTCCAAGGCTGATTGTTGCTGCATGGTAATTTGGCCAACACACCTGGAGATGGCCCTTTCTTGAAGTCCAACTATCTGCTGGGTATTGATGGAAGATGTAAGCCTTTGTTGCTGCAGAGCAAGGAGAAGGCGAGGGAATTGAGGCTCACTTTGAACCCAAATATTAGTGCTGGCCTCATTGTGAGAGTAGGTCTGGAAAGATCTTTTCCACTACACATGATTGCTAACAAAGGAGGAAAAATCTCTTAGATGAACATCTCCAAGGTAAGGGGTAGGGTTTAAATGGTGGTCCAAGGGATAAGCCATTTCATGTAGGTAAAGTTCACAGAGCAGGTTGTGCTCAACGAAATTACTTTCCATAAACGTTTCCAGAAACTAGGCTAAGATTGCCATCTCATAAGGTGTCCCCTCCTTTACTGCTTTCAATTTAAACCAAATAAATTGTTCAAACAAAAATACAGGGTAAGAAGGAGACGGCGCTCTGGTGCTTAACAATTTTTGGGAAAGAGTATACAACTGGCCCTTCTCCACCTGCATAGATTGGAACTTTTTTAGCTCCTTCAATTCTTTCTATATCTCTTCCCATCGTAATTTTTGGAACATTAACTCTTATGCCCATTTCTCCCTCAGTTCTCTAATAGTATTTTCATGATCAACGAGGGGGGTCACCCCTTCTTAATACTTATCCACCTGCCTCTTCCATTTCTTCACTTCCATTTTTGATAGTGAGAGCTATTTGATTAGCCCCTGGGTTCTTTCATCTCCTGCATTTTCCTCATCATTAGAGTCCAGATTGACAAAGTTCTGGGAAAATTGAGTGCATACCTTGCCATTTGATGTTTCAGCTTGGAAATTCTACATTGGGAGTGTAACAACTTATTCTATCAAGGTTTCAACGGTATCTGCCTACATAGGCACTTCTACAACCACTCCTGGAGATGCTGGTTCTTGTGTAACAACATCTTCTTTTGAAGCTCCCCTCCTTCAGCTCTAGCCTATATGGGTGTTTGTGCCATTAATTTTGAGGATGTTGGTTCTTGTGTGACAACATCCTTTTCTTGAAATTCTCCTTCAGCAGCTTCATCATTCACTTGTGAAGAGGTTGGTTCTTGTGTAACAACTTCTCTCTAAGTTTCAATTTCCACATTTTCCTGAGTCCTAGCTACATCATTTTGGATTTCATCCATGGCTTTGACGGGGAGATGCAAGACTATTGGTTCTTGTGTATTAGCATCCTGTCCCTTGATTTCTTCATGCTGCTAGAATTGCTCTTGAGTTACTTCCATATATCCCAAAATATAATACTGTTCCCCAAATACCTCAGTGTCCCCTGATGACTGTGACTGCATCTGTTCATCTTCTCCAAGATCCACATAAGGGATTATGTCCACCTCAGGATCAATTGTTCTCATTTGAAACGGAGCTTCAACAAGGATTTCTAAGGATGTGGGTTCTTATGTAACAACATCTTGGTTGACTTCAATATCTTCCTGTTGCTGGGACTCCTCTGCTAGCTCTACATCCTGAGATGGTTCTGGGGTCACAGTCAAGAATTCTAAGTTTGGATCAGGAATTACCTCAATCTCTAGTTTAACTGATTCTTTTTTAATGGAAGATTCAACAAAAAATTCTGAAGGTGTTGGTTCTTGTGTGGTAGCACTTTGATTGGATTCAATATTCCCTATATTAGGTTGATCCATCAATTCTGATGGTTGAGGTTGTAATTGCTCAACTTCTTCCAATTCTATATCAGGGATCGTTCCTATTTTTGGTTCATCTTCTTTCTTTAATTATACATCATGTGCTTCTTTTTCTTCTTCAGTTGCTGGTGCAAGCTTTTGGGTCTCAAATGCACACACTATGAATGTGTAACCTGATTGACTAAAAATTCCCCACATGCAGGGAAAACTACTTTCTCCACTTCTTCATCCTCCTTAGCAGGAGATGATCCTTCTAACTGGTCTGCAGCTTCTACCAGCGTGTGCAACCTTCTATCTACCTATTTCTTACATACCTCCTTCCAATTCTCAAATTCTTTCCGAAGAAATTTCACTTCTTCCTTCAGTAACCCATTTTCATACAAAATCACCTCAAGTTGAGGTTATTTTTCAACACACTCCTGTGGAGGATTGTTTGTCCTTGGTCTCAAAATGGGAAATTAAATGTTTGCCTCAATATATACCCATTTTTCTCACACTGCTTCAGCTGCTGTGACTGACCTCATTCTCCTTCTCCTTACTAGTCGAGATGGTTGTGTTTCTTCTCTTGACCTTCTTCTCTTCCTTCGAGGAAAAAGGGTTTCCAACCCTGCAGTAGACATAGAGGGAATATTTTTAGAATAATCAACCCATAGTTTACCCATTTAGACATTAATTTAATTATTTCTGTCTTATTAGCCTAGTTCATGTGTCCCACCTTGTGCAAGTTGTCTTTTACCTATCCATAGTGGTCAAAATTGCCTCATTTGACTCATGTAGCACATGGGAAAGCCCAAGGAATCAAATCTACTTTATTCCTGGCCTCCTAGGTGCCCTTCTGCTTTTTCTGCTTTATTCCTTGCTTTTTCAGTGTTTTAAGGAAAATAGAAAAGCTAGACTAGGTGAGGTGAACTAGTTTTTTGTCCTCTTCATCCTCCACTCTTTTCTCCATGCAAAAGCATGTATGAGCTGCCATTCCACCACTCTTTAGCTTGCCTAAGCCATTTTTCTAATTCGCGAGCTCCATGACAGATTTGGGATCAACTTTTTACACCTATGGAGGATTTGCTTATTTTTAGTAAGCCTGCTTTATGCTAGATTCGAATTGCTCCTCATGCATTCAAATCCCTGATGTATGTTATTTATTCAGCAACCTATATTATTACAGGGTTGGCTATTGTACATTGATTTAATACAGTTTAGTGTTCAGCTCCAATTTTCAGTCTCTTTGTGAGTGATTTTGCATGATCAATTGTTAATTGTTGTGAGTAAAATTAATCTATCACCTGGTTCAATTTCCACATGGTATCAGAGCCATTGTAGATTGTTTCTCTCCTTCAAAAATAGTTTTGCAGGTTCAACATCAGTGACTGGGAGCCTTCTACTGACAGCCGGGACATATTTTCTAAGCTATGGATCAATCACAGAAAACTATCTTGACTCCCTTCAATTTCTTTGAATGGAAAGCAGAGATGGAGATACTGTTGAGAGAGAAAGGCCTCTACAGGGTGACTATGGCAATAGAAGCAGAGCCCAATGTAGCTGCAAAGAAGATAAAATGGCACAACAGGAGGGATGAGGCTTATGGCTTCCTGTGTCTGAGTATTTCCAAAGACCTCCTTTTCCATCTTGATGGATTGACATCACTGAATGAAGTATGGGAGAAGCTTGCTGATATTTTTGGAAAGACAGATGAGATGAGGGGACATCAAATCGAAAATGAGCTGATTTCTCTGAGTCCAACGAGCTTTGAATCCCTGCAACTATATTTCTGCAAGTTCAAAGCACTAGTTTTGTAGCTGAAACAGTGTGGTATCGAAAAGAAAGATGATCAGCTTGTACTGGCCATCCTCTCGAAGCTGGGCCCTGATTATTCAGTGTTTGTTTCGACCTTCTATGCCACAAAACTGACAAGTCGAACCTCGAAGATGCCTAGCCTTGCATATTTCATGGAAACTCTCACACAAGAACAGGACAAGCTGGTGATGATGGGAACCATCAAACCATCCAAATATCAAGCTTTGATTACTAGAGATTCGAGGGTGGATTCAAAAAGCAAAAAGAAAGCTAAAAGGCCACCTGATCAAAAGAGAGACAAGAAACAGTCTCCGGAGGATCCACAAGGTCCCAAGAAGAACTACCAGAAGAAGAAAAACAAAGGTGAAATGAACAAGTGCACATACTACAATAAGGGCAATCACTCTGAAAGCTCTTGTATGGAAAAGCAGATAGACATGCTGACCCAACTCCTGGAGAAGAATGGCATCTCCCTTCCAGAAAGCTCAAAGAAGAGAGAAGGAGGATCAAGTTCAGATGACAAAGAGAGAGTTCATGCTCTAGTTGCTGGCACATCAAGCTCACCCAGTTTTATCATTGATTCTAGAGCTTCAAGGCACATGGTTTCGAGTAAGGAGGCCTTATCCTCACTGGACAAGTTGAAAGGACCATCTATAGTACTAGGAGATGACTCTCTCACTGAAATTTTGGGCAAAGGAAGGGTAGATCTTGATCATGGTTAGTTCAACAATGTGTTGTATGTGCCTGGTCTTGCCTCCAACCTCCTATCAGTGTACCAGATGACCCACACTGGGTCTCCTAAGAAAGTCATATTCTCCCCCGATGAAGTTGAGATCACGGAGATTTCAACTGGTAGAGTCATTGCAAAAGGAGTTGCGAATCATGCTCAAAAGGTATACATGTTCTCACACTTCCTACCCTACTCAAATCCCTCTGCTCTTCTTATTCATGCTAATGAAGCAAGCAAGATTTGGCATGAAATATTTGGCCACCTAAACTACAAATATCTTTATGATCTTAGTGAAAAAGAGATGGTTATAGGGTTTCCCAAGATAAAATTTTCCAAAGGAGTCTGCCAAGGTTGTATCCTAGGAAAACACCCAGAGCACAAATTTGAGAGAGCTAGTCATGAGAGAACCTCTGCACCCCTCGAGCTGATCCATAGTGATGTTTCTGGCCCATTCCCTCATATGTCCATGAGTCAGGCCAAATATGCATTTAATTTCATTGATGAATTTTCCAGGTATTGCTGGGTTCACTTCCTGAAACACAAGTCTGAAGTTTTTGGCCTATTCAAAGTCTTTAAGGCTTTGGTTGAAAACCAGTCTGGAAGGAAACTCAAGGACCTCAGATCTAACAACTGTGGTGAGTATGTCAAGTCTAAGTTTATTAATTATTATGCATATGCAAGTATTCATATGCAGCATTCTATCCCTTACACACCACAGCAAAAAG